>OX637574.1:8785220-9112155 GCA_951800085.1 Comarum palustre
TCTTGGTTTCCTAATCATACTAGGAAAGCTGCGTCTGGTTTCCCGCCTTTTTCTGTTGGCGACTGATCGCCTTCTTTTTCTGTTGACAGCTGTGCTTTATCATTCCCCCGCAAGCTGAGTGGGCGAGGAAGGACATGAAGCTTGTTTACCAGAAAATGAAAGCGAGATGCTGACAATCCCTTGGTAAAAATATCTGCAACCTGATCTGTAGTCGATACAAACTGAAACTGCAGTTCTTTCCGTACTACCTTTTCCCTGACATAATGATAATCCACTTCCAAATGCTTTGTTCTGGCATGGAAAACTGGATTTGAGGCTATAGCTATGGCAGACATGTTATCACACCAAATGGTAGGTGATCGCATGAACAAATGCAAGTCATAAAACATCGAACGAAGCCATGAAATTTCTGCAGCTGTGAAAGCGAGCTGTCTGTACTCAGCCTCGGCACTGGACCGTGAAACAGTTCGATGTGTTTTAGAGCTCCAAGAAATAAGATTAGGACCAAGATACACACAGTATCCGCCAGTGGACTGCCGATTATCAGGATCACCTGCATAATCAGCATCAGAATAGGCACTGACAAACAAAGAACCGGGTTGATATTTGAGACCATAATTGACAGAGAACTTTAAGTAGCGCAGAATTCGTTTCACAGCGATCCAATGAGTTGTGGTGGGAGAGTGCATGAATTTGCAAACTTGGTTCACTGAGTAGGAAATATCTGGTCTAGTCAGTGTGAGATACTGAAGAGCGCCAACCACACTCCTGTATTCAGTGGGATCAACAAGTTTAGTGCTCGAGTGTAGGCTGAGTTTCTGACCGGTAGCTGTTGGGGTAGCACATGGATTAGCGTCAAGCATTTTGGTGCGAGTGAGGAGATCCATGATGTACTTCCTCTGAGTAAGATAAAGTGAGGAACCATCATAAGTTGCTTCGATTCCAAGGAAATAGTGAATGAGTCCAAGATCTTTCATAGAGAACGCTTTCCCAAGTTCAGTAATGAGGTGTGTAAGATGATTGATGCTGTTCCCTGTGATGAGGATGTCATCGACATAGATGAGCAGGATGATGAAGATGCCATTGTTTGCATAGATAAACATGGAGTAATCGGAGTGAGACTCTTGGAAGCCTAAGCTTTCCAAATAATCAGCAAAGCATTGAAACCACGCGCGTGGTGCTTGCTTAAGCCCATATAGAGATCGTTTCAATTTGCACACATGATGTGGAAACTCTGAGTGCAGAAATCCTGTAGGTTGCTTCATGTAGACGTCCTCACTGAGATGACCATGCAGGAAGGCATTATTCACATCTAGTTGTCTGACAGGCCAACCATTGGACACAGCAAGAGCAAGAACAAGGCGAATAGTCGAGTGTTTCACCACCGGACTAAATGTTTCAGAGAAGTCAAGACCCTCTTGCTAATGAAATCCATTGGCCACCAGGCGAGCTTTGTAACGCTCGATGCTACCATCTGCTTTTCTTTTGACTTTAAAAATCCACTTGTTGGGTAGAACATTCATGGAGGATGAGTACGGAACAAGATCCCATGTGTCATTTTTCTCCAAGGCAGTGAGTTCGTCTTGCATGGCTTGAAACCAGTGAGGGCTCTTGGCAGCTTTGCTATAACAAGAGGGTTCTGTAACATCAGTTGTTAGAGAAGCAGGCATAGCATATCTGGTATTTGGCCTCACAATTTCATCTTTGAGTCTAGTGTGCATAGGATGGGAATTGATAGGAGAAGATACCGGTCCAGAGTCTCTTACAGTGTCCAGAGATGTAGAAGAGATAGGTGAGTGGTGAGAATGAGTGGGATCATGAGTGATAGAAGGAACATTAGTATGTGCAGTAGTAGAAGAAGAAGGAATAGGGGAAGCAGAGTGTGTATATGTAGGACTCAGAGAACGACATGGAGATTGTGTATGTGTAGGACTCAGAGAAAGACATGGAGATTGTGGAGATGCTGGTGTTATAGATGTGGGAAAAGTATGTTGCACAGACATAAAGTACAAACTAAAAGAAGAAGAAGGAGCCATACCTAATGGGGATGTGAGAATGGCCTGACTGAAGGGAAACGAAGTTTCATCAAACAAGACATGCCGAGACAGATAGATCCTTTGAGTTTCGATGTCCAGACACCTATACCCTTGATGATTAAGCGAATAACCAAGAAAGACACATTGTCTAGACCGAGGTTGAAGTTTGGTATGATTATAGGGTCTTAGGTAAGGAAAACAAGCACAGCCAAAAGTCCTAAGGAAGGAATAATTCGGTTCTTTGTTAAAAAGGAAATGATAGGGAGTTTTATTTTGCAGAATAGGAGAGGGAAGACGGTTGATGATATAAGTAGCAGTATTGCAGGCTTCAACCCAGTAGGATGATGGCATATGAGCATGGATGAGAAGAGTAAGCGCTGTATCAACGATGTGCCTATGCTTGCGTTCAGCTAGGCCATTCTGTTCGGGATGTTTGGGACAAGAGAGACGATGATGAATACCATGAGAAGCAAGGTAGGTGTTGAATGCAGTAGACATGTATTCACCTCCTTCATCTGTTTGCAGTTGTTTGATAGAACAGGAAAATTGTTTCTCAACATAAATATGAAATTTGATGAATAATTGAAGAACTTCACTTTTGTGTTTCATTGGAAACAACCAAGAGTACCGAGAATAATCATCCACAAACAGCACATAATACTTAAAACCTTGAATAGACAGAGTTGAACAAGACCACACATCAGAGTGAACTAACTCTAATGGTTTATTTGTTACAGAATCAGAAGCCACAAATGGTAGCTTCGTGCTTTTACCTAGAGGACAGGAATGACAGAAAGAAACTGAACTGCTGCCAGCCAAAGGCACGGCGTTATTGGACAAGACCTGAGACAATGTGCGAGAAGCTGTGTGACCAAGTCTGGAATGCCAAATCTGGGACGATGCTTTGGCACCTACAAAAGCTAAAGGCTGCTGACCGAAACCATGTTCCTGAAGAAGATGTAGAGGGTATAGGCCATTCTCACTTGATCCTCTAAAGAGGATCTTCCCCGTCTGGATGTCCTTAATGAGGAAAGAGTTAGGATAAATAAGCAGATAACATCGATTACCTTTTGTAAACCGAGAAATAGATAGGAGATTCATCGAGGCAGAAGGACAGTGTAAAATATTGTTGAGTTTGAACTTGTGATTTGAAGAGCATAAAACATTGGAACCAGTATGTGAAATAGAGAGAGATGAAGAGTTACCTATCCCACCCACTTTATCACTGTCTTGATACTCCTTTGGACACTGAAGATTCCCATAGTCAGATGTAATGTGAGAGTTGGCACCACTACTGCACATACTAATGTTCCTTCTATCACTCATGATCCCACTCATTCTCACCACTCACCTATCTCTCCTACATCTCTGGACACTGCAAGAGACTCTGGACCGGTATCTTCTCCTATCAATTCCCATCCTATGCACACTAGACTCAAAGATGGAATTGTGAGGCCAAATCCCAGATATGCTATGCCTGCTTCTCTAACAACTGATGTTACAGAACCCTCTTGTTATAGCGAAGCTGCCAAGAGCCCTCACTGGTTTCAAGCCATGCAAGACGAACTCACTGCCTTGGAGAAAAATGACACATGAGATCTTGTTCCGTACTCATCCTCCATGAATGTTCTACCCAACAAGTGGATTTTTAAAGTCAAAAGAAAAGCAGATGGTAGCATCGAGCGTTACAAAGCTCGCCTGGTGGCCAATGGATTTCATTAGCAAGAGGGTCTTGACTTCTCTGAAACATTTAGTCCGGTGGTGAAACACTCGACTATTCGCCTTGTTCTTGCTCTTGCTGTGTCCAATGGTTGGCCTGTCAGACAACTAGATGTGAATAATGCCTTCCTGCATGGTCATCTCAGTGAGGACGTCTACATGAAGCAACCTACAGGATTTCTGCACTCAGAGTTTCCACATCATGTGTGCAAATTGAAACGATCTCTATATGGGCTTAAGCAAGCACCACGCGCGTGGTTTCAATGCTTTGCTGATTATTTGGAAAGCTTAGGCTTCCAAGAGTCTCACTCCGATTACTCCATGTTTATCTATGCAAACAATGGCATCTTCATCATCCTGCTCATCTATGTCGATGACATCCTCATCACAGGGAACAACATCAATCATCTTACACACCTCATTACTGAACTTGGGAAAGCGTTCTCTATGAAAGATCTTGGACTCATTCACTATTTCCTTGGAATCGAAGCAACTTATGATGGTTCCTCACTTTATCTTACTCAGAGGAAGTACATCATGGATCTCCTCACTCGTACCAAAATGCTTGACGCTAATCCATGTGCTACCCCAGCAGCTACCGGTCAGAAACTCAGCCTACACTCGAGCACTAAACTTGTTGATCCCACTGAATACAGGAGTGTGGTTGGCGCTCTTCAGTATCTCACACTGACTAGACCAGATATTTCCTACTCAGTGAACCAAGTTTGCAAATTCATGCACTCTCCCACCACAACTCATTGGATCGCTGTGAAACGAATTCTGCGCTACTTAAAGTTCTCTGTCAATTATGGTCTCAAATATCAACCCGGTTCTTTGTTTGTCAGTGCCTATTCTGATGCTGATTATGCAGGTGATCCTGATAATCGGCAGTCCACTGGCGGATACTGTGTGTATCTTGGTCCTAATCTTATTTCTTGGAGCTCTAAAACACATTGAACTGTTTCACGGTCCAGTGCCGAGGCTGAGTACAGACAGCTCGCTTTCACAGCTGCAGAAATTTCATGGCTTCGTTCGATGTTTTATGACTTGCATTTGTTCATGCGATCACCTACCATTTGGTGTGATAACATGTCTGCCATAGCTATAGCCTCAAATCCAGTTTTCCATGCCAGAACAAAGCATTTGGAAGTGGATTATCATTATGTCAGGGAAAAGGTAGTACGGAAAGAACTGCAGGTTCAGTTTGTATCGACTACAGATCAGGTTGCAGATATTTTTACCAAGGGATTGTCAGCATCTCGCTTTCATTTTCTGGTAAACAAGCTTCATGTCCTTCCTCGCCCACTCAGCTTGCGGGGGAATGATAAAGCACAGCTGTCAACAGAAAAAGAAGGCGATCAGTCGCCAACAGAAAAAGGCGGGAAACCAGACGCAGCTTTCCTAGTATGATTAGGAAACCAAGAACTTCTTCCAGTGTTGCAATTCTTCTTCGATAATTCCTTGTAACCATCTAGATAAGTGTGAATCTCAATAGTTTATCTTGTAACAACCGAATGTATATCTTGTAATCGAACAATCATATAAATGGAACAAACCCAGGTGAACAGGGTAGGCTGTTCAGTTCGATTCTTTCTTCCTCTCAGTTTGTAGTTTCTTCACATGGGAGTAGATTTATTCTGAAGAAGCTCGAATACTGCAGCGGCGAAGACAAGGCATCTGTTTTCAAAGAGGTTCTTCCACATGCTTCAAGATTAATGACTGATGTATTTGGGAATTATGTTATTCAGAAGGTAAGTAATCTCCCATTCCTTCATTAATTGCTTGTTTGTTTCACCTGCAGACTTTCCCATCATATCATATTTCTGCACTTGTGAGCACTATGGCCTATACAATACTCTTCTTGTTTCAGTTTATTGAGTATGGGACTCAGGGAGCTTGCAGATCGGCTCAGTGGACAGATGTTGCCTTTAAGTTTGCAAATGTATGGTTGTCGTGTGCAGTGGCGGAGGGAGAAATTTTTTTGTATGGGGGCACAAAAAACAACCAAATAATAGAATTGATTAGGGAAACAAAATTTGAAAATTTCATGGGTAAACGTCAAGGTTCTAAAAGTCGCTAGTCGATAGTTGGTCGGTCGGTCGGGGACTAGCGAGTAGAGGAGTAGTCGAGAAAATAATCGGGGAGTAGTCGGTTTTTAATTTTTAGATATGTTTTTATTTAGAAAATAATCGGGGAGTAGTCGGTTTTTAATTTTTAGATATATTTTTATTTTTAAAACATCTAATTAAATATAATTTAAAAAAAGTAATATAATGTCCAAAATAATTAATAAAAATAGTCAATAAAACATTACAATATTCAACAACAATGAGATAATAATGTCTAAAAAGTAAAAACAACCATTACATGAGTTCTAAGTAATAAAAGAAAATACCATTTTTTCCGATTTGGACCGATTTTTCTGACTAGCCAGTCGTTTTTCTCCCGACCGATTTTCTAAGACGATTTGACTGAAATCGACTCGGTCGTTGGCCGACTACCGACTAGTCGGCCGACTAGGGCGATTTTAGAACTATTTCATGGGTAAACGTAAGTTGTCATCACTATCAATGGAGAAGAACCTGGGATGTAGTTGCTGAAATTAAAATTTGGAGCGGGGAAGAGCTTTAGTTTACTGTAATAGATCTTATGATTTCATAAGCTGGTCTTCGACGTCCATGACGACACTGAATAAGAAGATAAAAGAGATGTTCTATTGTTGATCTATCTAAAAAGCAAGTCAGCAACCACGAGTGTTTGTTAAAATACATATTTTTACTGTGCTAAATATGCTAATAAAGGTTAAGGAAATTGAAACGGTAGGGCTGCACTAGCAAGGATATCCATTCAAAGTTAACAAATGGGGCAAAATATATAATTCTACGGGGACACATTTGCATCCTTTGGGCAGATGTCAAAATGTCATTGGGAGCATAGGCCCTCAATAGTCCTTAACTGGCTCCGCCAGTGGTCGTGTGATTCACAAGGTATGTTACAAGCTGATGTTCTTCATAGTAAATTTGTTCTTTTGAGTTCAATAAACATACTATTTTTTCTAATTGGTATTAAAATCTGGTTTCTGCGCTTAATGTTTGTAGGCTCTTGAGGTTGATCAGAAAACAGAACTTGTGCATGAGCTTGATGGACAAGTTATGAAATGTGTACGTTATCCGAATGGAAATCATGTGATAACCTATTGGTAAGTCAGTCTCAAGTGTTTTAAGTCAGGTTCGAATCAATTTAGACAAGTCTAAGTAAAGCAAATATAATATGGCTTTCTTTATTTTGTCTTCAAGTACTTCGAAATTTGGTCACACATTTTTAGCATATGTATTAGCGTTCTAATAGCTGCGTGTTTCAATCTTCCTGATACATTCCTGCACTTCCAATTGAATTCTCTCAAAAATGATGTATTACCTCTTGCTTGTTTTATAAGTTTTTACAAAGGAATATGAGATGCCTTCAGCTATTTGTCTCCTTATCTCGGTCTAACGAAATAAATCATTCTGCCTATGGCAACGTGATTGTTTGTTACTAGGTTAAATGTCCGCGCCAGCGCGGGTCGGAATTGTATAATTAATAAAATTCAGTTTGTCATGTATAGACCATTCAGTTTCATGTTATACATGCTCTTCTGACTAAAACTAATATGTTTTTGAATTGGAAACAGTCATTCAACTTACAGATAAATAGCTTGTGATGCTATGATGAAGCAAAGCTGTAGCTTGTCCTGAAACTATAAAAACGAATTACTGGACTGACTTTTGGACATGAGACACCGACACTAACAGCAAGAATATTTTGTATGAAAGCCATGGAAATATATCCTTTTCACACCTTTTGATTTTCCAATTTTGTAGAACAGATAAAGATAAAGTCACCAGATGCTTACAATCAAATTTATATGCACAACAGACCATGAGCTAATCAAACAGCAAATGTTAAGGAATCAGGAAAAAAAGATAGAGAACCGAAGAAGCAAATGAGGATGAAATAGTTTGAATAAAATATATTGTCCTTCCAACACATGTGACTATTTAGTTTTACAACCACAACTGTTTTGATAAATTTCAGACCCAAACAAAACAAAATAAAGAGCAGAATAATAGAAAAGAAAGGATTAGGCATACCCTAAAAACAAACTCCAACAAAACAAAATAAATAATTATTTTAAAGCTAGAGTGTAAAGAATTATTTTCACTACAGAAGTAAATGTTTCTGATAATCATTCATTTTATAGAACCACAGATAGAGCACATAACTAAAAAAAAACATGCAGTTCACATGAAAGTAGATAATAGAGAAACTTGTAAAGATATACCTATACAGTTGCGATGTTCTACCATTTCACCCGAAAAACAGCATGATATTCAAGTAACGTTAACCAAGGAAGAAAACCACACATTAATGAAAACAAAGAACCTGAGGAGATAATTAACTCACAGTAGGCTTCTTTCTCTAGACAGTTATCTGCAGTCAGAGATGATTACACAAATTAATAACTCCGACAATCACATATATCAGAAAATGTCATTATAAGTCAATTCTGAACGACAACAAATGATGACACACATAAAACTAATCGCATATGAGAAAAGAAATTAGACTCTTTCAAAGGACTGAGACCATAGAAGAGAAGATAATAATGAAAGGAAATAAGTTTCTGACGAAGTAAAACTGAGGAGCAATTTGAAAATCAAATTAAAGAGAAATTAAATAAACCTATTAAAAAAACAAAAACAATGATGCAAATAATCCATTTTTAAGGAATGAATTACCCGATTTAGAACTCATGAAGAGAACATCAACTTGAGGAGCTTTCTATCAGTTAGTGGCAATGAGATTTGCTCCCTGATCAGATCAGCCCATAATTAATGATAGGATGCCTATCTAAAACTGCATCAAGAATAAACTATATGAAGTGTATCATCTGTTACACAAACACCTCATGTTACTGGTAGGATCAGTTTTCTCTTCACGGTCATTTTCCGCGGAACCCAGCCTTTATACCTCTGGAAATAACACGTAAGCAAACTAATATCATTCTCCCAAGCTCCTTATGCCTCCAGTCAAAGCTCATTATGCCTCCAGTCAAATAGCATATGTGATAAAATACTTATGACCTAAGATGAGCCCACAAAACAATTTGGGATACTAACGTACTGCTCTTCACCACAGCTTCAAGAGTTGATATTATGTAACTACCATATGAAATAAAGACAACGACATAAGAAAATCAAGAAAAAAGTTTGAAACCAAACAATGCCTAAAAGAAATAGAAATGGAACGCAAAGTTTGTTCATGCTGATTAACAGGGCCACTGAGAATGTTTCTCCTAAAAGCCTTGCTTTTCTGTTCAACTATAATCAAAACACATCAAAAATTAGAAATGACCCAATAAAACAGTTACAGACAAACCCACATGTTCTAGGAAGCTCATTCTCTTTGTTTAACCTGATGAAAGTTTCTCATGATCTTAACTCCAAACACTATATATCAAAATTAAACCTGATGTATCTATAAACTAAAAAAAGAAGTTATAACATGACCAAAGGAATTGAACCACAATGTATCACAAACTTTAATTACTGAAAAAAACACCAAACACATGTTGCAGCATCACCAGCGAAAGGAATCACTAAACAACACCAAATTAACCGAATCTGACAATAGAATTTGAACCTAATCAAAAGTCAAAACTGATGACACAGATAATTAGTTCACATGAAACACACAGTAAATCATTTAAACAGAATTTCTCATTCAATAGACTGCACAACCATAAAGAAAAGCTAACCCTTATCTGTCAACCTAGATGTGGGAAAAAGCCTGGTCCTTGTTTGTTAATTCTTTTCAAACGGTTATAAGAAGTTTACAACATCTTTAATCACAACATTACAGAAATCAACAATCCCAAATAAACAATGAGATTGTTGATAAATGAACACTATTTATTTATTTATTTATTATTTTTGATTGCATGAGATCAATAAACAATGAACCTTATTTGTTTATTATTTTAGATTGCAGGAGATCACCATTGATTGTTATTTTTCTTTGTAAAACAGAAACACAATGTTTCAATAAACCAAAAAGGAGCCTGAGCCAAAGATCAGATGGCAAAAAGAGGCCATATGGTTTGAAAAACAAAAGCAGTGAAATATTTGTCTGTCACTAATGAAAACTTACAGTTGAAATACTTCAACAAAATCAAACACGAAAACTATGTTCCAAAAAGCCTCTCTAGTAACTGCATGACATGATTGAATCATTATGGCAATCCAATCATATGCACATTCAAGTAAAAGTTAAAGAGTCATGCTTACAGTGTATAATAGAGGTAAACTTTCAGGTAACGATAGGGTCTGCCCACACAATAATAGCCTTCTCCGATCAGCTGAGTGTTTCCCTGCTTCACTCAAGGCAGCTCCAAAATGCCTCTCTAGTAACTGCATAACATGATTGAATCATATGATAATCCCATCATATGCACCTTCAAGTAAAAGTTACAGAGTTGCTTACAGTGTATAATAGAGGCAAAATTTCACGTAACGATAGGATCAGCCCACACAATAATAGTCTTCTCTGATCAGCTGCATGTACCATTCAGAATCAGGGTAAGACACAGCAATGTAAACCCAGAGAAGAAGCAACACACTCATGCACACAAACACTCTATGCTAGTTACAGGAAAAAAAAGTGCACATAACACACTGGGGAATACCTTCCAAAATGATATACTTCTTAAAAAAATGAAATTTTCCTGTCCTTTTCACTCAAATAAAACAAAGAAATTTCTCTACATAAGGATCCCTTTTTTTATTATTTCAGCCATCTCAATGCAATCTGATACCTTCCCTTCCTCTTCTTTTTCAATCAAAACTCAAAAGTGTTGCTGCCAATCAAGAAGAAGAGGAATCAAAGCAAATCATTAAAAAAAACAGCACAAACGAAACCCTAATTGTTTATTTGGGTTATGACCAAGATCATTCAACATCATTCTCCAAAGAACAAACCCAGATTATAATGCAGATTTCAATTTGATTCTATATTCTCCCTCACTCTTTTCTCTCATACAACCATACACTCTTTGAACCTATTCCTTTCTCCAAAACCCAGATCGGTATAATAAAAAAATCTAGAAAATCCTAATTCCCAGTTTTGTCAAGGTGGGAAGTTCATATGAATTCTATCAGCCCAGATTAGAGAAATGAATGAAGAGACAGAAGGGAGGTGATTGGTAAGAATTCCGAATGGGTTTCATCATCAAAACGACCCGTTGTTACACAATGCCTCCCAATTTGTCCACTCAATCAGCTCATCACAACTCATAAAATCAAAACTCAATCTTTACTAATGAAATGACTCACGAATCGTACTCCGATTTCTCATTCTCGAAGTTCAAAAACTCATCGACTCTACTCCTCAGCTGCTCCGGCGTCGCCGACCCATTAATCTTGTACATCGCCTTATCATACTCTGCACACAAAACTCACCATCAAAAACAAACCCAACTCAAGTAACTACAGATTAAATCTTTCAAGAACCCAAAATCACCGTCGTACCAATTAAACCAGCATCGAGTTCGTCGCCGGCGGTTTTGCTCGGAAGCAGCAGAAATGTCCCATTTTTCTCCTTGTCCAATGAATCTTCTCTCACTGGCTTTGGACATAGCTTATCTGCTTCAATGAAGACAAAACCCTTGATGTGATCAACAGCAAATGCAGATATAATCTGCAGCTTGGTACCCATTGATCCTAAGTCAACAAACTTCTGCATCATACAGAAAGCTGAGTGTCTCTCGCGTCCAACCTACAGCCAAAAAGTTGAGTGAGAAAAGATTGTGGTTTATTCTATAGGCAACAAAAAAATAAATGATTTTAGAAGATAATTCAATATTATATAACACAGAAGTAAGAAAGCATGTGATGCTTACCCCGCACTTTACTTTCCAGATAACAGGATCTTTGGCAGAAGGCTCAAGCACAATCCTGTCAATCGATCTTTTGTTTTCATAATTATCTTCAGTAACATATGTAGAACCAGTCATGTATCTTTCTTCCATCATTCTTTCAAATTCTTCCACATCCACTTCCTCCTCTTTAGGAATGAATGGAAGGTTACGGGCTTTTCCAGGTTCACTCTGGACCACAGGTTCTGCTTCAAGTTCTTCATCCATAAAATCTGTTCCCAATTTAAAAAAAAAACTATGTGAATACAGATTTCATAGATGAAATAAAACTTCTTCTATAGTGATACTTTTACACATCATTTAGTTGTGTTAGTAAGAAGGATATAAAACAGCAGGCAAGAACTAATATAACACTTCACTGGAATATATAACCATAGACGCAATGTATCTTCATATGCAACAAACTTACATGCAGCTAGTAAATCCCACACAAAAATGTTCACATAAATTTAAGACCAGAGTTTCACTAATATACCATAAAAGGTACCGACTTTTTCTATGGAATCAACGACCACATCCAACACTAACCCTTAGTATTGCACATATGACACAGGAGCCCCTGCATGCAACAGCAGCAGTGCACCACATTTGGCACCGAATGCAACTTCAGTAGCGCATACAGACCCCCAACAGACCACAAAACTCAACCATTTACAGAGAAACCCAATCAATCCCATCACTATAAACACAAATACCCACAGAAAGGTGCACTGGAAATGAGGTAAAACACCGGAAAACCCTCAAATGGGCCTGGATTGAGCCATAAAAGCCTCAACAATCACAGCGAGGCTCCTCAAATCCGTATCAAACACTTCAGTTACTCAAAAAAACTCGAAACCCTCATTTTAACCGTCTCACTTAAAAAGGCTCCAGATTTAAACACACAAACCCTATTTCTATAAAAAGAAAGAAGAATGGAGCTTTAGGTATCCATTCAAACCCAGCATTTCAAACTTTTAAGAGAAAGAAGAAACCAAAAATCCCAAAAATAGAAGAACAAAAATTAACCAAATTGCTCACTGAAAAAGCTAGTCACGTTTACAAAGCAAGCACAAAACAAAATCCATTTCCAAAACCCTATAATTCCGAAACGCCCAGCCAAAAACGATGGCGGAGAGAGTGAGAGAGAATATACCGTCCATGTCGTTGTCGTCGGAGCCGTCAGCTTCGGTGGCGGAGTGCTCGAAGAACTGGAGAACGCCGGGGTTCCTCCGCTTCCGGCTCCCTCCGATGGATTTGTCGTCGCCGGGCTTGCGCTTGCCGAAGGCGGACGATCAAATTGAATGTAGAGAGAGAAAGCCAAATATTTCGGAGCTCTCGCTTCTCTCTCTTCTCTCTCTCTCGCTCTCGACCCAGTCTCTCTCTGTTCTCGACAGTGGGTTGGAGTAGTTGGATGAGTCTCGGTTTGGTTTTCTCCCTCGGCACCTATGCGCGAAGGCTCAGATGGCATGGTGGCTTCGGCGAACAGGGCCGACTCGAAGACTGGGTAGGAGGGTGATCGCTGCAAAAGTCGAAGAGATCGATGGAGAGAGAGGCAGTAAGGTGGGGGAAAATCAGATTTGAGCAGGTAAGAAGATTTTGGAAGATAGTGTGGAGAAGCTGGATGAGTGGCGAGGCTGATGAACAGTGCCGGCGTTGTGGCTTCGAATAACAGAGCCGAGGAAGGATCGGCTTAGGAACAGTGGCACCACGATTGTTATATAGGAAATGACCACAACAAGAATAGTTATATTCTAACGAAATAAAGCAATCTCCCTGGATAGTGGATACTAATGGCCTATTTAACTTCCAACACACAATCACACACGCTGTCATGTATATAAGAATTTCTATTAGACAGTCACCGGTGCACGCCGCCTCATTGGATCATTCCCCTCCTGCTTTTATTCCTAACTTTGACTTTCCAACCAAGGAAACTACAAAAAAGGGTTTGAATAATTAAAAAGGAAAATGTGGCGGTCATTAGAACAAGTTGGAAATGGTCAGCAGAGTTTGAATTGAATGAAAGAAACGGCGACGATGGAGTACCGGTCGGAAATCGGAAAGCCGGTGATTGTTCTGATATGCGGGTCCTTAGTGTACTACCACTGCGCCCATCGCAACTCCAGCCTCGTCTCTCTCGTCTCCGATGTCCTCATCGTCCTCCTCTGTTCTCTCGCCATTCTCGGCCTCCTCTTCCGCCAGATGAACATCTCGTCAGTTTCCCGTTTTACCCTTCAATTCATTGCTTTTCTCATTCTTGCTTTTGTTGACTTGGGTTTTTTGGGAAATTAGGGAACTTTATTTTGAATAAGGAAAATTAGGGATGTGTTGATTGGGTAATTGTATGAATTAGGGTTTTTGGTTGGTTGGTTCTGATTCTGGTTTGAAATGCTGTTGAGAATTCTGGGTTTTGGGTTTTAGTATCATGGTAGTTGAAATCAGTGCAAAGTTTGATTTTTTTATTTTATTATTTTTGTGATGAGTTTTGGAAGTGGGATATGCTTTTTGAGAAATTTGGGATTGCTTGGAATATGTGAATGGCTATTTGTTGAGAGAGAGACTGTAAGAAATTTGAAAATGGGGTAGTCTTGAATGGTGTGATGTTTTGTGTTTGGTTAAACTGATTGTGGTGTTGTTAGGGTACCTGTGGATCCACTCGAGTGGCAAATTTCGCAGGATACTGCGAACAGCATTGTCGCGGGGATAGCTAATACTATAGGAGCGGCTGAGTCAGTGTTGAGGGTCGCGGCCACAGGGCATGACAAGAGGTTGTTTTTCAAGGTAATGTGGTACATGAGTTTTGTAGATTTTTGTGGAGCCTCTGGCCCTCAGTTGTATGGCTGAAAAATTCGTAGACATATGAAGTATCAAGAAGAGTCAATACATGTTTTGAGGATTACAAAAATTGCTGAAATCAGAACATACTTTTTGATTTTGAATATTGCCGGACTTGAATTTCTTCTCATTATTAGTTGTATTAGAGTTATTATGGCAGCAGACCTTTTACTGTGTTTTGTTTGGCTTTCTTTCTGGTACTTCTCCTGCATGGGAAAAGCAATAATAGCATCTTTCAAACTCAATGTTGGAAGAACCGGAAATTTTGAAGTCCATTTTCTTTTCCTGTATATGTCAGAAAGCTAATGCAAGGATCACTGACGTGTGAGTTTCCATGGGGATCCCTGATCCAGTGTATCCTTCTTTTTTACCATTCATTTCAAACATCTAGGTGATATGATATGTAGATGAGAACTGCATGGGAAGAAAAATATTAGTGAAAAGGCCCAAGATAATAGAAAGCCAATGCTAGGATCACTAGGGAGGGTGTGAGTTTCCATTGGGCTTGGGCGTCCTGTTCTGATGTTTTATTTTTATTATTTATTCAATAAAAAACAGAGCAGGATACATGTATCACTAGAAGTAGGTTTGTGAAAGTCACAAGTTAGTACAAAGCTAATGCTATTATGCTAGGATCACTAGTCGTGAGTTTCCATGGGGCGTCTAATCTGTTGTTTCTTTACCCTTTTCAATAATCAAAACACAAATGTGAATAGAATACATGCATGAGAACTACAGTAACATGCAAGTTGAGTAAGATTTCTCACAAAGATATGCCGGTGCTGATTTATGGGTTTGAGTGCTGAATATAGATATTTGCATATGCAGCGAGTGCAGAAAGACCCCTCACAATTCCTGATATGATTTGTTAGATGTTCTCTGTTTTGTTTGATGCTCACTGATGTTCCTTATCCTTATTGTGATAGCCTTGCTTTCTGAGTATATTTATTATTGTAAATGTAGTTCTTTCAGGCAGCTAACCACATAATTTATCATGCATATCTTCTCCAGGTTGTGGTTAGTCTTTACGTGCTATCAGCTTTGGGACGGTTGGTTTCAGGGCTTACAGTTGCCTATGCTGGTATGTTAAGCACTTGAATCTACTACCTTATCTCTAGCTGAGTTTGGTCTTTTAAGCTAAAGCCAGTGACAAGCGCAATCTTTATTCAAATTCAATAGCATGTATCTACTGTCTACTTCTCATGTTTTTATTGTGTATGAAAATATCATACACATTGAAGAGAGGCTTGTTACTTGCATCTTTCCTGAAGCTAAGCTTCTGTCTTGACATGCTTTGTTTATCTTTGCTATAAATATCAGATATATCTTTCTTAAAATCATTTCTCTCCTGAAACAGGATTATGCTTATTTTGCCTTTATATGTTTGCGGAGAGCAGTCCGTTAATCAGTTCATGTTTGTCTCGTTTTTTGGGGAGAAACAATGGCCTTACAGCGGATGATACAGAAGAGCTGGAAGACACTATGTAGGCATTGTTTCTCATAATCTTTGTACATCTTTGTGCGGCTGTAATTTTAGCTACTGTAGTTACCTATTGAAATATACATTATTTGTGATAGAATGCACAATTTTACAGTAATAATTAAATGAATGGCTCTAGTGTTCGATAACATTTTCAGTCACTGATGGTTCAAAGCCTTAGATGCAAATCAATGCCAATCTTAACCGGAATGAAATTTATCTTTGCAAAAAGTACCGACTGTAAATGAAAAATGAAGTTTAAGACAAAATTTCAGAAAACTAGTGCAAGCCAGATATGATGGTATGAATTCCCTTTCACTAGTTTTCAAAGTCAGAACACTAAGATTCATTAACAAAAGCTTCATTCTAGATCTTTAACTGTTGAATGAGCTCATTGAGTATCACTAGTGAGATAACAAACACCAGTTAAAGAACAACGCCAATCTTGAAACAAAAAAGAGATCAAAACGTGGCGCACTGGATACAGCTCTGTATTCAAGAGGACATTCATAGATTCATACAACCAATCAAAGAATTGCTATACATTTTGACTTTATAATCACACAACAGATTAACAAAACTAGATGACATGATGGTATGAATTCCTGTCACTACAGTTCATAAAGAAAATCTTCATTCAAGATCTGGAACAATGAGATTACACTACTGCACCCAATATGGGAGTTCTTTTTCAAGATGAAATTAATACCAATCAAAGAATCGCTATACATTTGACTTTACAATCACACAACAAAATCAGAACAATGACATTACACTACCGCACCACTA
The DNA here is from genome assembly GCA_951800085.1 of Comarum palustre. Taxonomy (NCBI): domain Eukaryota; kingdom Viridiplantae; phylum Streptophyta; class Magnoliopsida; order Rosales; family Rosaceae; genus Comarum; species Comarum palustre. The sequence goes on from OX637574.1 coordinate 8,802,034, forward strand.
GAGGAATTACAGCCGGTTCTTGGCACACTCTCCTCGGAACCAATTCACGAGAAACTGTCCTTATTTGCAAACTTCTGCACACAAAAGGGTGCTTCAAAAGCATCCCAGCCGTGTACCTCTCCAAAGGGTTCACTATGAAGCACTTCCCCAAGAAATCCTTAGCCTCGTTACTTAGCCTTTCAGGGATGACCGGAACCTCAATCTGAACCCCCCGGCCCTCTCCACAGTTAGTGCTCACATCCAAGTACTCCATCCCTGTCAAGGTCTGCAAAACAGTGCAGCCTAATGCCCATATGTCTGCCGGAGGCTCCTGAATGTTGTCAAGTGACACTTCTGGAGACATATACAAGTCAGTGCCACATATATAATCAGAACGCTTCATCAGATTGTACTTGTCAGCCTTCTTTGCCAGCCCTAGATCTCCGATCTTGGCCGTGTAAGAACCGAAGCCGGTATCGTCAGGACCTTCACGCACTAGCAACACATTAGCTGGCTTAATATCACAGTGCACAAAACCCTTACCATGCATGTAGTTGAGCCCCTTCAAGAGTGAATGCGTATACTTCCTTACGTGCGACTCGTGCAATCCGACGTTCTTGAGTTTCTGAATCCAATCCTCTAGGGTTCCTCGTTGCGCATACTCCAGTAGAACGTTGAACAGCTCCGCCTCACCTTCAAGATCTTTAGTCACGTCGCTGCCGTATGTGTCGATGATAGACGGGCAGTTCTTAAACTTCTTGAGAAGTCCACTCTCTTTAACCAACTCGGCAGATTCTGAGAGCCTTGCCGACTTCACGGCCATGACCGGCGGCAATTTGGAACCTGGTTTCTCCGGACGAGCCAAGAAAACACTCCCGAATTCTCCTGCGCCGAGCAAGCGTTGCCGAACCCAGCGTTTGGCATCATTGCTGGAATCCGGTCCGTCTGCAAAGGTGCTTTTCCTTTTTCTCTCCATGGCAATGCAAAATGATGGTATTATGGCAAAAATGTGTTATTATAGTTTGCCTGTCTCCGAATGCGGAAAGGATTGTAATAGTTTGCCTCTCTCCCAATGCGGAAAGGATTGTAATAGTTTGCCTCTCTCCCAATGCGGAAAGGATTTCTAAGAGGTAATCCGGTAAGGTATGAGTGATTTTTTTATATTTTATTATTAAAAAGGGTAAACTTTAGATTTCGGTATGTGGGAGTTTTGTTCGTCTCTGCATCAAATGGTTGCCAAGCGCCAAAGCGAGCCCTTGGAACAAGAAACATAATGACAAGGTTGTATGCGCTCGCAAGTGCTTCCACATCCACCAAATCACTATCAGAAAAAAAAAAAAAAAGACTTTAGCCAATAAAATGATCAAAAAACAGTCTGACGGATTTTTTTCATCGACTATACTATACTTTAGTCGACGACGATTTTTTTTCATCGGCTAAAGTTTCTCATCGTCGGCCAAAGATTTTCATTGTCGGCTAAAGTATTTAGCAAACGAGAAAAAATTCTCGGCTATTTGGGAAAAAAATCGTCGGCTATTCATAACTTTAGCCGACGAAAATTTTGACCTTAACCGACGAAAAAAACGTATTTTAGCTGACGACCTTACTTTATCCGACGAGATTTTTATTCCGTCGGCTAAAGTCATCGAGTTTAAGCCCCTTTCTGGCTCGGTCTCCCTCAGTCTCTCAATCTCACTCTCTCTTTCTCTCTCAACCCTCACTCTCTCAATCTCTCAGCCCTCACCTGCCGCACCCAGTCCGTCACCGCGTCCCAAGCCTGCCACCGCCACTCTCCGGTTAGGGTTTTTCAATTTGAATTTGAGTTTGAATTGTGATTTGAATTTGAATTTGAATTAGAGAATTAGGGTTTTTGATTTTAAATTTGAATTCTAGGGTTTGTGAATTTGAATTAGGGTTTTTGAATTACAGAATAAAACTATTTTTGGTATATAGATAATTAGTCAATTAGAGAATTTTTGATATATTCTACACTTATAGAATTTTTCTATATATGTGATATATTAAAGAATTAATTAGAGAATTTTAAAGAATAGATATATGTGATATATGTGAAGAGATGCATAAATTTGGTTTTGATTTTTGATATTGATTTTTTCTATATATGTCAAGAGATGATTAAATTAAATAATTTTTGATATATATGAAGGGATTAAAAAAAGGCATTTTTTCTATATATGTGATATATATGAAGTGATTAAAAAAATGCAATTTTCGATATATATGAATGCATGAGTTAGTAGTGATCATGCATTTGTTAAGGAAAAAGAATGTATCGAGGGGCCAAGGGTCTAGCGACGACAGTTGTGAGGCCACCTCCCTCCACAACAACCCTCAGACCACATTTCAGGGCTCCTTAACCTCTCGACGGGCTCAACTACTTAATCTGTCAGCCCAGCAACAGGCTATAGTGCCCCGCCATAGACCATTATAGAGCATGAGGCTGCTTTGGCCGCAGGAGGGCTCTCCCATGGCCTCACCCTGCTATCCTCAAGTTTCTTCCTCTACGGCTCCCGCTCCAAATCAACCTGTCTGTATGCCTCCTATTCGTTAACCATCTCCTTCTATCTCTCCGGCTGGTGGTTCAAGTAGCTCGTTTTTTGAGGTACAAATGTCGCCGCCTCACTTGTTCATGCCCGAGAGCATACATGCCATAGCCAAAACCGATGAGCGTGGAGGGCCTCTTCCAGGACAGCTTAGTTTTATTACACCGCAACAAGGATACATCTATTTGTCGTTTAATACACCTCTTGTTAGTGCAAGAGTAACAACACACATCGACGTTAGAATCTGGTAATTATTATATAGCTTGGTTAATTAATTTATAACTTATGAATACTTTGTATATTAATTGGGTGTTTCTTGTTTTAATCTTTTTATTTTTTTTATGTGACAGACATCACCGGTAACAAAGAGAAGACTAGTGGCCCCGTTACAGATAAGGGTCTTGACAAGCATGTCAAGAAAAACAGGAAAGTGGTCATAGAGACGACAAAGGATGGAGCGGTGAAGTTAGGAAGTAAGACAAGGCTCTACAACAGGAAAGTAGGGTCTGTCATACGGGACAGAGTCTATTTTTTATGGGGAGAGTGGTCATTGGTGACACAGTATGTGAAGGACATGGTGAACAACGCTATGTCAGTGAGTTAGTTAAATATTCATTACGTATTTAAAGTATTATTAATTAAGTATATATATGTATATATGACTATTGCAGGTATGGTTTGATGTTCCCGAGCACTTAAAATTCACGTGGGCAAATAACACTCAAGGAAAAAAGTAGTTATTGTTATCATTTATATACTGTGATATATTTTGTTGATAATATACCGTCACTTCATAACATTCTTGTTGCATATATAGGTACAAGGAGTGGAAAAATAAGCTCAATAAGCACTGGAAGACGCATGACAACAACCGTTCCGGTACCCTAACGAGTTTATGTATAGGGTGTACGAGGTAGATGAATGAGTTTATTATAGTTTTTCTGTCTCCCAATGTGGAAAGGATAGTAATAGTTTGCCTTTCTCCCAATGCGGAAAGGATTTCTAAGAGGTAAGCCGGTAAGGTATGCGTGATTTTTTTTAGGATTAATTTCAGTTTACTTACCTGAAGTTTGAGGCTAATATCATTTCACGCCCGTACTTTTAATTTTAATTTGAAAATTTACCCCTTAAAGTTTTTCAATTTTCATCAATCATGCCCAATTGATTAAATTTCGACCAATTTAGATATTAAATGTTAATATCTAGTTTTATTAAATAGGTTCTAAAAGATGATTTTTTTGTTGTTAGATGACTATATTTGCTCTTAAAGTGAGTTATAAAGTTATAATTAACGTCCAAATTACAGAGAATTTCAGCAATTGAGCATGATTGATGAAAACTGAAAACTTTAGGGGGTAAACTTTCAAAATTAAAAGTACGAGGGGAGGGGGGTGAAATGATATTAGCCCCAAATCTCAGGTAGGTAAACTGAAATTAATCTTTTTTATTTTTATATATTTTATTTTTTAAAAAGGGTAAACTTTATAATAAGAATAAAAGATTAATTTTAGTTTACCCACTTGAGGTTTGAAGCTAACATTATTTCACCTCTGTACTCATAATTTTAAAAGTTTACCCCTCAAGGTTTCCAATTTTCATCATTCATGCCTAATTTCTGAAATTTTGACCAATGTGGACATTAAATGTTAATATGTAGTATTAGAAAAAGAGTTCTAAAAGATGATTTTTGCTGTTATATGACTATATTTTCCCTTAAAATGAGTAATAAAATTATAATGAACGTCTAATTACACAAAATTTCTGTAATTGAGCATGATTGATGAAAATTGAAAACTCTATGGAGTACTTTTAAAATTAAGAGTACAATAAAGGGTGAAATGCTGTTAGCCCCAAAACTCAGGTGTGTAAACTGAAATTAATCCAAGAAGAAAATACATGATTTGCGGCAATGAAGTCAGCAACAAGAGCATCAGTGACATGGTTGCAAAATTTAGGGACTTGTCCACAAATCACGGCAGGAGTGTTTCCTTTCTCCCCACACTTGCTATTGCCGGTGGCGATGACACATTTGAAACAAGTAACACAGCTACAACCTGCACATGTACAAATCAGTAACTAATTGACAACAATTCGATCAAGAATTTAGATTTCGGTATGTGGGAGTTTTATTCTCTACATCAAATGGTTACTATTAGGATAATAGTTTCCAGTTTTCCTAGAGTCGGTAGGAATATTTTACCTTAGCGTGTTTTCAGTGTTAGATGTTGGTTCAAAACGCAGTGGTTAGTAGTGTTGGTCCTTGTCAGCTTTCTCTGAGCTGTTCAGACTAATGTCAGAAGGCCATGTGGCAATCATGACTCGGTCCAGCTATATAGGTTGCAGCTGTTGTAATATTTGAAGTTAGTGAAAATATCTGCTTTAATTTTTGTCTTTTAGCTCTTCAATTATCTCTACACTGGTTCTTGCTTAATTCTGGAAAGTTAGGGTGCTAATCTTAACAATCTGGTATCAGAGCCCTCGATCTGAGGGCAATGGTGAAAAGAAAGAATCAAAGTGCTCCTACAGAGCTTTCACACCTGGAATTTGATTTTCAGGTTCATAAGGATGAATCTGCAACACGGTTCGACTTGATGCAACAAACCATTACTACGCTGCAGGAAATTGTGGGTGAGCTTAAAGGGTTTGTGGCATCTCTCAACATTATCAAAGCTGAGTTAGCAGCTGAGATGCGAGCAAGTCGACTTGAGCGCACAGGAGGTCAGGCTGAAGGTATTCCAAATACGAATCAGGACAAAACCGTTGTGCTGGAGGTTGTACTTGTTGTGCACTTTGGTTTAGTGCCTCTGGAGGTGTTAGCACAGGCCACTGCAACAACTTCACCAACCTCGTCAACGATGGCTAGATGCGAGGCTCCGTCTAGCACTCTACAGAGGGGGTAGTGTCTCTAATCTTCTTGTCTTAATGAAAAACTTGATAACTCATTCACTTATCATACTTTAGCTCATGATGATGTGATTTTAGGGTTGTAGCATAAGTTTTTTTTTCTGTTCTCCAGTATGGCAGTATCTCCACAGTCCATACTAATTTTGTGAATTTACAAGATGAGGGGCTCTTTGATCCAATTAATTTCCTTTTCTTCTCCATTATCTCAGAATGAATGCAAAATGACTTTTTGAGCTCCCCATGCTCTATGGATTTCAACTTTCCTAGTAGAAGAGGGACTCGTATCTTTATTAGTAAGGTATATAAGAAGAAAAGCATGCATAAAGAGTTGCTATATAACTCATACAATATTAGATTGTTCTAATAGGAGTAAATTTGAACGTGTGAAGTTACAAGTAGACTAAGAACATATCCACAAACTCTTGTAAAATTATGATTACTTTATTTTAGAGGAAAAATATTATTTTTTGGTTCAGCAGTTCATGTAAAATATCATTTATAATACAAAAAGTGAGAAGTGAGAGAACATGATCTACTATATCTGTAGAATTCTCAAAATTTGTATATTTCATTAGAGAGCCACTCAAATTTATTGTTTGACTTTTATAATTCTCGCACTCTGTCTCTTCTAAAAACAAAAAAAACTGACATTATTTCTCTCTAGTGGAAAATTGAGAAATTAAAGCATGTAACCGTGTGATTTTGATGGAAATCACATTACAAACCTCAACCATTGATATTTATTAGTGAGCATCGTATGCATCAAGTTACAAGTGAACCAAGTATTTATTAACAAATCTCAACCATTGATATTTATACTTAGTTTTTATTTAAAAACTTAAATAGTCTGATAAATGCAATCTAACCGCCCATTTAAGTTGGTTTAAGTGTATCGCACTGAATTCTCTCTAGTTATTTTGATTTAAAATATATAGAATACTTATGTAAGTTCATTAAATTATAGAAATAAACATCTTTTTTGGGAAAATTTTAAATTATAGAATACTCATCAGTTTTCTATACTATGGTTTTTTACATATTTTTTACAAACATAAGGTCATTTGGTTAAATTTTTGTACTAAATATTCATATTTTGTAAATTTTTAAATTTGGACCAAATAGACCATTTGTCCTCCTTTAAGTAATATGGTTCTTGATTTTGTAATTGAGTGGTGTTTTTGTATTGGAAAAAATCAAAAAATAATTACATCTTTTATAAGCATAAGGACGTTTGGTTAAAAATTTTGTAATAAAACTCAATTTGAACTTCTATAATAATGGTGAATTTCCTTTTTCTTTATTTTTATTTTTCGATCTACCTTACGTTTACACTACACATTACAAACCCGTGCGCAAAGCTTGTCCAATATATAACAAACAATACATGAGATTCCATCAAAGAAATATTGCATACGAATTAGAGAAGCAAAACATTAAAACTTATGGATGAAGATTTGAAATAATTCGTAATTCATCAGTAAACAGTGATCTTATGAGTTGCATGATTGGGGCAAAACAGAGGTCAAAACAAGGGCGCTTCAGTCTTGAAAAGACGGGGAAACTAGCCCACAACAAATACTCTTTTCTTCTAAGCTCTCAGACTCAACCGGGAAAAGATTTCAATCTTAGGCCTGCTTAAAATGGCTTTGGCTTCCTCCCCATCTGGATTACACTACGATAGATGTGAAATAAGCATAAATTTGGAAGTATGAAAATATGAGCTTGTTATAACTTATAAAGGATGATGTCTCTGAACGAGCAATATGTCTTTCCAGGCTTCATAAAACATCCAGGTGATGCCAGATGAAGGCATGACCTTTAAACAGCTTGCACCCCACCCTCTGTATAGTCCAAATAATCCTTCCTCGCGTATCACTTCTGACAGAGCAGCCACCATATGGGGCGGGCACTTACCCTGCATAGCTCCAACCATGAGCCGTTTCCTAGCAACCTCCAAGGGAAAGCTGATTGTGCTAGCTGTGAAACCTGAACATATTCAGAGAAAAGTGAAACTATTAGATGAAAAAAAAGATTGAACAAAATATATGAACAAAAAAACAAACAGTGCCAGTTTATTATTTGAATATTCTGAAAAGACAAACAGAGAACTCTTATTCTAGTTCATTATCAAAATCTTGCTGTAAAAACATGGGGCAATCATATGCTAATAAAAAACCATGACTGAACCATCCAAACAATAAAAGGATAGTACTAAACAATTAATAAACAAAATTTCAATGTCAAATATCCTTTAAAGTTTGTGATATTACCATCATTGTCCAAATATAGTTAGACCCACCCAGCGTCTTCTAGTCTCCTATAATACTGCCTACGCTGCTATGAATCACAAATCGTTGTATCTAATCTTTATTTGAACAACCTGCTCTGCAAGATCCATGATTTCTAGAAACTGATATACATAAAGTCATATCCAACCTATTATAGAAGAAAAAATTAACACAAGATTTTAAAGAAAACGTTACGATACACTTCATGACTTGAACCATGGTTACATTCTTAACAAACAGACTCTGACATAGGAGTTACGGTCCACAGCTTGCCTGAAAACTAATAAATGATCGTAACAGATCTCTATTTGAACAATCTCCTCTCATGTTGCATGATTTATAAATGTGATAAAAAGAAGTCAACTTATCCAGTTATCCTACATAAGAATAAAACAAGACTGAAAGAAAATGCTCAAATATCCTTGATGACTTGGAACATGTTTAGTTTCTTTAACAAACACTCTGACCTAGGAGCCATGAACTATAACATGCCTGAAAACTAATAAAGAAAATTTGACTGAAAGAAGAGGAAACAGTTTATATTCTATATACAAAATAGTTTACACAGCCAATGTGACGTTTCTCACCTGCCAGAGCTCCAACCAGTAACATCTCAGGACGGCTTAGATACTCTTTTTTCTTTGTTAGGCAGTAGGATTTCTTGATTTTCTCATACATGAAATAATAGCATGTACTGTAGGGAAGCATCCCAATCAGTGTCGGTGAAAGACCAGAATAGCATGAACCAATACCACCTTCCTTATAAATCTTACAGATTGCAACACCTATACTAGGATATGCCTCAGGACAGACAGTCAGCCGATCCTGTTACAAGAAATTAGAAAGGAATTACAAGAGTAATGAGTTTACAATTCAACACAAATATCATAGCAAAAATGAAATAAAGAACAAATAAGTAAACACAGAATATCCCACGAGAACAAACAGAAAGCACATAACAGCGAAACAAAGAAGAAGACACCACAAAGGACATAATCATTAGACATGCACTCAGAGCAGCAGAAAGGAGACAAGATTATCTTAGAAGATTGGGACGAAATGTATTTTCTAGTATCCACCTTAAAACATTAAGAAATTTTCTGAGTAACACAGTTCACATCCTCTTAAAGTGTTACCCAGTAATTTATCATGAAAGTACCTTTAGAACTTCAAGGGGATGACACACAAGTGTGCTAGCAATTCCAGCAGCAGCACCAGCCACAGCAACAGGAGAAATCCAGGAGATTGAGAAGTCCAAGCTAACAGGACCAATTTGCACCTTTGGGCCTTCAGTCTGCTTCCACTTCTCTTGTGCCGATGTCATTGCTCGTTTAACAAACTCAAACGTTCCAAACTCAATTGCCTGGGTCGGAACTATGCGTATCATATTGACTGCATTTCCAGCCCACAGCCCTTGCCAACCCTGCTTCTCAATTACCTCTAAGAAACTGCCCGAGATGTTTCTAGATCCAACACCAACTATCATTCTAGTCCTGCACATATCAAGTATACAGAACAGTCACACATAGCAAATGTAATTTGTAAAGTAGTACATCCAACTTGAATTTCAACCTATAGAGCAAAATGATACCTTAGGAGTCCTTTACACTGATTATTTGCAATTAGTGTAGGCAGTTGTGAATTCTTTATTACAAAGACAAGCATGTTATTTAATTTTTTATTGCATGCTTGTCCAACTTGGACTAAGTGGGCATGGATTAGATAAATGGGTATGACTGAGTTTTGATTGTGTAGGGTATCAATGAGTACAAAAGTAAATGGTACTAGGTAACACCATTTTTGGTTTTCAGCCTCCTTAACTGGTGTTATCATGAGTACTCCATTTTAGTGTCTCAAGAGAAGTAGATAACACCCTCTTTCTCTCTCCAATCTCCACTCAGAAACATCATTCTCGTAAACCTCTCAGCGCTTTTAGCTCTATATCTGTTTGCTTTATCTCTTTAATTTTTAGTTAGCAAGGCAATTGGGCATTTGCTTGTTTTGGGTTGTTGTTCATGTTATGGATTTTGTTTCCTAGTCCTAAAGTCCCATCTCACTAAACACAGTTCAGTCTAGTACTTCTTTAGCCTACTGATAGGAAAGCGAGACAGGTCTTAGACGTAAGGAGCTCCAAAATTAACCGAGTACCAAACAACCCCTCAAGTCACTGATGTTGAACTAAAACAACCAATAAACAATCACTGTCTCTCTCTCCAGAAGTTCCTAGAGGTTTAGTTATTGTAGGAATGAGACATACAGCATTATTATCAGCTCATTTAAGGAACACATTGGAGATTCTCTTACAAACCCAATGATAAGGAAACATAGGAGTATCCTTCAGAGTTCTGAATTCTTATTCTAGATTAAGGTGGCCAGAATGAAAAGCATTAACCGTATCATGAGCTAAGTAAGATGGTTAATTAGACAATTCTTTCCGACTTTGAACATCCAAAAAAGAAATTTACAATCCCATTATGTCACTAAGAAAGACGTGACAAACTGACAGTTACATTGATTTATTATATGATATCAAAACATAACTCTGACCTTCAGACGATATGACATTTCATTCATCCACTCAGAAAAATACGATCTACAATTTATTCGCAGTTAGCAGATTCGAGTCTCCATAAGACGGATGTTCTTTTGTGCAAATCCCAAAAAATGTATGTGCGGAAAGATGTTCTACTGAAATTCAAGTGTTCAACTATTACAAAATGGAACATATAAATGAAAGAAAATAATCAAATTTGGAAGCTATCTATGGTCAGGAAGTTGTTTGAAGTTGATACTGGGTACATCTGCAATCCTAACATTAACTTGAGCACTGTTAAATTGTCATACATGCCGATGAATAGACTGTAATCAGTAACTTAACACACGTCAATCAAATTTTTCAAAACCTTCTTACAACAGTAGAGATAGTTTTGGAGTGACTTGTGTAACCAAGACAAGTAAACTAGATTGATCAACAACTAAAAATGGTACGAAGCGATAGTGCCGAATCAATTACCAACGTCATTTGTGCTTACGTTGTTGACTACAACAAACTCTATAAATCTAATAGTTGCTGCAGTCCGTAAACTGATTCAACTATTGAATGAGCGTGAGAAATTGCATTTGTCATTGTTCTTATGTGCTTATGCACCTGTTCGCCTACTTACGTTACCGTGGAAATCCAATATATTTATAAATAGTGTATCAAATACAGTACCTAATGCAATAACCTTACCTGATGGTCTCAAGCGGTGCAAGAACAGCTTTGGTCATTGCCCCTGCTAAAGCCCCACTAAGGAACTCTCCAACTTCTCTCGTCCTCAAGAACCCCTAAACCAGATAAAAGCACAAGCTTTATATTACTGGCATCAAAGATAGAATGAGCAGCTTATGAACAAACAGCAACTTCCCAGAAATCCAAACAGCAATTGAATATAAAGAACAATACTTTTATGTCGGTCCCCATTTCAGAAACCCAGAGGGAAATAAAAAAACTCTACATCTAATCCATTTCACAGAAATAAACAACACAATAACTTTTTTCAACAAAAAGATTGGGGCTTTTGGAATGCTTACTCTGATGGGTTGGGTGAGGTCAGGAAACTGGAAGTGAAGCTGAAATGGTGATGGGTGGGGATCCTTATCAAGCTCAAGGTCTTTGGGAATAATGGCCACAGTAGAGTACAAGTCCCCAAATACCCCATTGTACTTCTTCTCCTTCTTCATAGACTGTGATTCAAATGCCATGCTTTTCCTGGTTAGTATCATATAAACAACCAAACCCCCTCAAAAGAACAAAAAATTAATAATCAAATTCAAGAGGAATATGAAGCACTTAGTATCCTTATATTCTATACAGCATTTATATATATAAAAAGATGGAGAGGAAAAAGGGTTGGGAATTGAAATGCCTGAGAGAGGGAGAGGGAGTGGGGTTTTGGGGACATTGATTTTGAGAGAGATATTTAGGAGGGGGTTTTGGTGTTTTCCTTCTTGCACTTTTGACCCTTTTTCTTCTTCTTCAATGAGTTTTGGAACGTTTTTGTTGTGTATGATCCTCTGTCTCTTCTTCTTCTTCTTCTTCTTCTTCTTCTTTGAGTTCTGTCTTACCACCTCTTCCCACTTGGCCTCGGTTCAGTCCTCGAGAGACCCACCACAGGAATAGAGGGAAAGAGAAAAATAAGGGAAAAAATAATAGAGGTGATCGACTTTTGGGCTCAAAATGACGTAGTCCGGGGTAAAATATTAAAAAATCGATATTTCATTTATTTTCTTATTATTATAAAATATATTGAAGCTGAAATTACCGGTTGTTCGAGCCATATGTTTAGAGTTTGAATTTTAACTTTCAACAAATTTGAGAAATCTTCAAATTAGTACGACTTTTATATGAGATTGGTCCAACTTTGCTACGTGATCCTTATGCACATACTTTTGTTTTACTTAGAAGTTGTTATCAACTTATCAACACTCATTGAACACATTTCTTTTGGTATGTTACTAGTTCTTTTAGACATGAAAAAAAAGACGATATGCTTTGGTAGCTTGAAAGCAAAACAGTTTTGCTTTTATTTGAGAAATATGTTATCAATGATTCAACTCAAGTCCTAGGCTCAATTTTCTCTTTTAACATGGAGATTTTTTAAAAAAAAATCCAATCCGAATAGCGGTATTATTATCAGATTTCCGCTTAACATTGTGTTTTTAACCAAATTAAGAATTCAAGAGAGGAAATATCTCTAAATACTTGAACCAAAATTCAACAAATATGTAGGCTTTTAAGGTCATATTCGCCTGTCCAAGACCAATGGCTTGGAGCAACTTTTTCCTTTTCCTTCTTTTTCTTATACGATACATTCGGAAGTATTGGGACCGTGCAAAGACGCCTGGACAAAACTGAAAGAGAACCTACGACAAAAAAAGGAAGAAAAAGAAATTAAAATGAAGCTATCATCCAAAAGCTCACTTCCCACTTGTATAAATATGTCTATTTTTTCTTTACTTTCGAATGTGAGTAACGCCAATTTCAATTCCTCTTCGGGACATATCATATGACCGGACTTGCCACAACCGGGTACCTCTTTTGCCTTCGGAATCCCAAAACAAGGATGTGATACGTGTAATGTTATGATTCGCGTCAAAACCCAAGAAAATAAAAGAGACTTTTGCTGGAAGCTTGATCGGATGACAACTTTTTCATTCATTTTCGATATACAAGTCTGATACAGTTACATGTAAATAACTAAAAATGTAAGTTTTATTGTGAACAGTAAATCCACATGATAGCTTGAGCTCTTCAGACATGAAAACTTGTAGCTAAAGGGAGGCATTATGTAGTACAAACTCAATCAAGGGTACAATCTTAGGGTCCCTAAATCGACCACATCTCTTTCAGGGCAGTCTATGAGCTTTGAGAAGTCTATGGTTTACTGTTCTCCTAATACCAACCCGGAGCTTGCTAAAATAATTACTGAGGACCTTGGTGTGTACTTGGGAATGCATCTTATTCATTCAAGGGTATCTCCTACTACTTATGCAGGTTTGGTGGACAAGGTGCAAACTAGATTGGCTAGCTGGAAGAGTAAAACCCTTAACATGGCTGGAAGGTTGACGTTAATTCAATCAGTGACATCCTCTATCCCTGTATATGCGATGCAGACTATTAAGCTACCTATCCATATCTGTAATTGCCTGGATAGACTTAATAGGAATTTCTTGTGGGGTGATAATGAGAATAAGAGGAAAATTCATCTCACAAATTGGGACATGGTTTGTAGGCCAAAATGTTTTGGTGGTCTGGGAATTAAGAGAACTGCGGATATGATTAAAGCAATGCTTGCAAAGGCCAGCTGGAGAATTATTCAAAATGACAAGGGGTTGTGGAATGAAATTTATCAGAAGAAATACCTCCATTCTGACTCTGTTCAGCAGGGAAATTACAAAAAACCTTCAAGGTGTTCTCATGCAGTCATACTTGGTCTGGTCACTCTGGTGTTGTGTTTAGTGCAGATTTATTGAAGGAAGGAATTCAATGGAGAATTGGGAATGGTTGTCCAGTTAGGTTATGGACTGATCTATAAATGGTTTCATCTTGGTGTGCTGGTTGATTTAGCTTTGGACAGTAGTATTATTGATCTCACTTCTACTGTGAAGGATTTCTGGATTGATAAAGAGTGGAATGTTGCTATGCTTCTGAATTATTTAACCCGGAAGTTGTTGATATTGTAACCACAATTCCCATATCTATTGGTGAGATGCAGGATCAGACGATATGGGGAGGTACCTCATCTGGAATTTTTTTCTGTCAAATCTGCTTATAGAATACTTTGTGATGAGCAGGATTTTCAGAATTATCCCTGGTTGAAAAATTGGTCTCTTAATGTTCCTCCTAAGCTTAAGAGCTTATTGTGGACCTTTGTTTCCAGCAAGATTTTAACGAATGTGCAGAGATGCAAGAGGAGGCTCAGTACTAATCCATATTGTCATCACTGTCATGACACCTCTGAAACAATGTTACACCTATTTCATGATTGCCCAATGACTCGGATGGTTTGGAGATCTCTTAATATTCCTACTAATATGGGAACTCCTTCACTTTGATCTGGGAGGGTTGGCTCTTTGCTAACCTGTTGCAGACTGGTTGTCACATCAACAATATGAGTTGGAATATTTTCTGTGTTTTTCTGCTGGTTTATTTGGAAGTGGAGATGCAAGAGTGTTTTTGAGGAAAGAGTTCAGTACCCTCATAATCCTTCTGAAGTGATCCTTAATTATGCTTCTGAATGGATTACAGCTGTGGCAAAATCTAAGGTTCAAGTGGTCAGACATATTGAGGCTTAGTCTTGGATAAAACCTGCTTATGGTGTTTAAAAACTGAATGTGGATGGTTCAAGAAATAGTGGTGGCTGTTGGATAAGTGGATTCATGATTAACATTGGCACTGGTGAGGTTCTACAGGCTGAGGCTTGGGGCCTATTGATCTATTCCATGTTTTGCAACTGGCCTTAAGTCTTCAATTATCTAATTTGGAGGTTGAAACTGATTCAGCTGTTCTTGTCACTATTATAAAGAGCTCTGATATGGATCTTCATCCCCTGGGAACCATAATTATCAACTGCAGAACCTTGATGCAGCAGTCAAGCATGTCCATCGTGAATGCAATATGGTTGCTGATATCCTTGCTAAAAACAGCACTCACCATTCTAGAGGGATTTGCACTTTTTATGAAACTATTTTTTTGAAAAGATTTCTGGTTTACTAGATGTAGGAGTTTCGAAGCTAGCACTGCTAGTTAAGTTGCTGTAGTTTGTTTGCTTGGGCCTCTGGCCTCATTTATACCAAATAAAAAATCGACCACATCCAACTTTCATCAACTAACCCACAGTACTTAGATTGCACCATCTTCAGTGTACCAATGTAATTAGATCTATAAATGGATCAGATTTGGACCGGATCGACCTAGATCCGGATCCGTAATAGAAACTTTAGATCTAAATCGAATCTGTTACCCACCGGATCTTTAATAGCTCGATCCAAATTCGGATCTGGTGGATTAACGGATATCCGACCTCTTAATCAGATCCGTTTATAATAAATATTTCAATTTTTAATAATAATTTCATAGTTTTATTATAAAACAATGATGAGATTTTATAAGAAAATAAATGTTTACATCAAAAGTTGAATTACATCACTAAAATATTCATTAACGTTACATTAATATAATTAAAATATTTGATCGCTAATGTTTTTTAGCATAGATATATAAACATTAACAACCTTTAACTTCAACTTCATCATCATCAAATCATACTTTAGAGGCAATTTAGACATGAATGTTTAGATTATATAGATAATTATCTGTTTCCGGGTAAACTCGCGGTCCCTTTAGCGGGTTGCACGGTTCCAGAAATAGCGAACTTCCTCGTACTTCGAGTTTTCCTGTGTAAAGAACAAACACGTCAAAGAGGCGTCCCCGGGTTTACCGAGGGAAGCCACTCCGATGCTTAAGTCAGACACTGTCAGATAAGCAGAAAACTCAAGAGTAGTTAAGAAGTTGCGCGTCTTCTTACCGGGAGGTCCGCGCCGGTATTTATAGTAGCATTAAAGGCAGCATACTTTGTCCTTTTCCAATGTGGGAATAATCTCTCTTGCTTTTCCTCAACTTTACGATGAACTGGGCCCTGACAAAGGACCCAGAGTGGCTTCTCAAATCTGATTGGGCTTTTACCCTGTAAACAGCACTTCAAGCATAATAAACGATGCATATTTAATAATCGACCACACTTACGGGTTATTTCTTGAATTGTAACCCGGTAAAGGTGAAATATTAGGTTCCACCTATAAACAAGTCCCCTAAGTCCTCAGTCAAGGGGTACGCTTGGGTGGGGACTTAAAATCATTTCTTTACCGGGTTACAAAGTTAGCATCCAAACCCGGTGTACCCAGTCCCCCAAGTCCGTACGCAAGGGTACCCCGCAGACACGTTTCACTTTGAGAATTGAAAACGACGTCTCCGGGTTGTAGTGGGGGAAACTGAAAAGTTTTCAGTTTGGAGTGGGGGGAAACTGAAAAGTTTTTCGGTTTTTGGACGCGGCATGCATGACACGTGGCGATTTTCTCGAAAAACCGAAACGTCCCTACAGTGCACGCCTTTAACTGTATAAATAGGGGTTGAGGGAGACAGTTTTGTCTCACCTTCCAAACCGATAACTTTTTCGGCCTTTTTGCTTTCGCTCTCTTTTGTCGCTGTTTATTTGGATTCCCCAACTCAAATCGATCTCAATAACCCCTTCAAACACTCAAAAGTAAGGTACTGTTTCTTCTTCCCTCCTTTTTGATTGTTTTGGGACGATGTGTGTACTGTTTCTGGGTTCCCAGGAAGGTTTCTGGGTTTCTGCGTCTGGGAATTTAGCTTTGTGACGCCGGGTTACCTGGGTTTTGTTGACGCCCCCGTGTTTTCTTGTTTTGCAGATGGCCAACGAAACAATGGACACTCACGTCCCCGAGTTTGCCTCCGTAACCTTCACTGATGGGACCGCTCTTGACCCTCCCGGGTACTCATTGACAGCGGAGGAGATCGTGGAGCTAAGGAGCAACTGGAAAATCCCCGAGTCTGTAGAAATACGGCCTTTAGAACCCGAGGACCAGTTCTTCGCTCCCGGGGATGGGTGGACGCTGTGCCACGAGTATCAGCTACGCTGCGGCCTGTCACTCCCGCTGAAGGTAGAGGTGCAGTACCTCTTGGCTGCGAGCAACTTCGCAATCGGGCAAGTTGGACCCAACATGTGGAGGCAGCTACTCGGGTTGTGTGTTATGTACAAGGTGCTGAAGCAGCAGATGCCAACCTATCACGAGTTACACGCCATGTACCGGGCCGAGTACTCCCGGAAGGCGGGTTTCAGCGGGACCATCCAATTGAAGTCCAAAGCGGTTTTCAAGAAGATCATCGAGGACCTGCCATCTTCGGTGAGCAGGACTTGGAGGGAGAGAAGTTTCTTAATAAGGAAATTTCAAAACCCGGACTACGTGCTCCAAGTACCGGTCGATTTCCAACAACTGATGAGTAAGTCTTCTCCCTCAGGGTTTCTTTCTTTTCTCTGTCCCGAGTTATACTTATGTTATTTGTGTTGCAGACGTCCTGATAGGAGCATTTTATGCTATGTTCTTAATATGTTTTTACCCTCATTTATGCTTTGTTTATCCATTATTAGGTTAGTATTAGTAGTTATTTAGCATAAGGGATTATTTGTAGAACATTGGCTAAAACATGTGTAAAATAGATAAATTATGTGCACTATTGTTAAAAGCTGACTTATGAAGTTATCGTGTTATTTCTTATGATTCTGTAAATTTATACATTGTCACTACTTGATTATATCCTTTGAATGTGTAGGTGACATGTATATGGACATAACGAAACAAGAATCGTGAGGATCGGACTTATGGAAGGTAGCAAAAGAAGCATGGAAAGACAAGAGGCCAAAAGCATGAATTCGGAACAAAAACAGAGGATTTTCAGAAATCATAACTCAACTTCAAAGATTTCCCTAGGACGATCCAGGAGGAACCAGGGAACGTGCCATATATGGATGGAAAGCTGTGGATGCCTAGTTTCTAAATCTTTTAGAATCATAGCAATCCAAGGTCTGAGGAAGGAGTTATACCGGAAACAATGGCCGGAGGTCAGTCTGCTGGAAACAGGACAGAATTTGCTGAAGTTGTCCACCGAGTTCGTGAGTGTGTTTCTTCACCAAAATCCTTCCCAAGCATGCCAAATGATTGATGAAGAGCTTAATGATGATATGGGAAGTTGTTTAGAAGAAGAAGAATCGAAGAAATCACCAAGGAGAAGCCGAAAATAACAACTACGAAAGTTATCCCGGTCAAAACAGGATAACTTGGTCTACCGAGATTATGGAAGCCTTTCGGCTGTCCTAGGAGTCCATGAGCATGAAAGAGAGCCCAATGCCGATCCACACACATGAAGAAGAGTCCATGAATTTAGAAAAAGAAGTTTTTAAATTATTTTCCAAGTCAGCAAATTAAAGAGAAGGAAGACAAATCCAACAAGGAAAGGAGAGAAACCTACCCGGTTTGGAACACAAGGGGCTGCCGATTTTCATTAGGTTTCTTTAGGGTTTTGCCTCTATAAATACACATGTAACACAGTAGAAAAAGTGTCCTCAATTTTGTGAAAACCTTAGCTAGCCAACTCTACCAAAAATCCTCAATACAGCCGAAGCACAAAGCTGCCGCCGCCGATCACCCGTTGCAGCCGCCAACCACCTTGCCCTATCCGACCCTTTAGGTAGGATTTGGCATGGATTCCTCCAAGCTTTTGTGTAATTTTACTGTATTTTATTCGATGATTTATATATTTTGGTGTTTGGGTTTATGGTTTTGTGTTATGAACACGTTTGCTTGTCTTTCTTTGTGATCTACTTATGAACTTGTTCATTAGCATAACATTTAGAATGCATGCTAGGTTTTGGATTTAGAATCGGTTGTGTATGTTTATGTTATTTACTGTTTTCTAATTGATTAATCCTCACCTGAACACGTAATCGAACTCTAGGTTAGCTTGAATCCGGACAAGTTAGCTATTAGGGGGGAGTTTCATATGCCGTAGTGTTCTAAGGGTTGAGATCAGGCGATTGTAGGTCTTGATTCTTAGTCACTACCAAGGGTTGCTAGGGTGAGAGATTTGCATGATGAATAGGATGAGTGACGCCATACCTAAGACCATGTTTCCAATGACTCTCGTTCGATCAGTGTATTTTGTCTCAATGTCAGGCGATTGTAGGCATTGAACAGGATGACACATATACAAACTTAGTGTCAGGCGATTGTAGGCACTAAGTTTACATGAGAAGTCTAAATAGTTGGAATTAATTAGAATTCAAGAAAACATATTTCATTGCATCTTGTTCTTGTTTAAAACTTATGTGTTTTCTATTTGGTGTTAGTTATGTTTTGTGTTTAACAAAATTGATCGACCAATGTAAATATTAGATTTAGATTTAGGACTTTAAAATTCACCATAAAATCCCCATCATAATTCGGTAAATATGTGAATACTTTGTAAATAATTTAATTCTTTTTGTTCATAAATTTCGATGCCATGTCTATGTTTTATGGATTGTATGTGTGTATGTGTTTTATACTTGTATAGTTGTGACAGAATTGTACTTGTATGTTTATTTTACATTTGTGAATGTTACTAACTTGTTTTGATGTAGATATAATCCTTCCCTAGTGTCCCCGGCTTGAACGATACCCTACTTACAGTTACTACAATGATAGGGTTTTAAATTGCAGGTTGTTAACCAACGGCCTCGTCAGTTTTTGGCGACATTCCTTTGGAGCCGGTGATGGAGAAGAGGATCCTGAGGATGCTATGGGCCTTCCGGGGTCAAGATGACCGGAGTTCGTACCGGCTTTGTAGGCTGTATGTGTACAGCAGGTGCCGGTTGATTGAGCTCCCAGGTTTGTCTCGTGTCCCTTCAACTTTTGTTGTCAAATGCTTCTTGTGTAACGGGCTATATGTTTTTCTACAGCTCTTCTTCCGATGGAGTTTACCAAGCGAAAGAACCCGGGAATATATGACGGGTTTGAAGATAAGGCTGTTTGGGCCGGGATCCGGACACAAGCAACTGATGGTCAGCTGTACGATGTTAACCTGACCACGAAAGCGGCTTTCCTGCGCCCAGAAGCAGAGCAAGGGGATACTAAGAAATTCCTCGTGGACACCTTACACTTCAACGAGATCCCCGGGTACCTGGCTGAGGTACTCGGCACGGAGGTGTACCAGGAGCTGGATGAAGAGTTTGTGGGGAACCCCGCAGAGGAGGTGGCGGAAGACCCGGTAACGCAATTCCCCTTGGCAGAGGAGGTGGAGTTCGAAGAACCGGTGATGAGCGCAGTTCCCTCATCTGTGCTCCCGGGTGAGGAGGAGTTTACCGAAGAGGATGACGACGGGGGTGAAGAGGTTGGGGGGTTGGAAAGGGTGATAGGGAGTGAGAACCCGGAGGGGAGTGATGAGAGTGACGAGGTTCACGAAGTGGAGCCTGTTCCCTCTCGCAAACGCACCCGGGAGGCATCCAGCTCGGCGAGGTTCGAGAGGAGGAAGAGAAGGAAGGAGAGGAAAGAGAGGAGGGAGAGGAAGCAGCACCGGGATACTAATGAGATAATGGAGGAGTTGGCGAGCGGGGGAATGGCGGACGTGGCCATCCAGAGGATGGTAGCGGACTTGAAGAATTGTGCCGCCGATTCCTATGTCCTGGAGCATGAGGACCCGTTGATTGTAGCCCGGAGGACACAGGAGAAACTGATGCGGGTAAGTGTGTCTTCTTCTCTAACCCGTGTGTTTTTTTTTTGAATACTAACCCGTTATTTGTTTTATGTAGGCTGTCAGGTTGTCGTACTTGGCAACTGACCGGCTCATAAACGAAGGCATCCCCGAGAGAGAGTTCTCAGGGACGATCTCCGGGCGGCCCGGGACCAGGTGACTGCGAGCGAAGAATGCCTGGCTCGGGTCCGGGAAGAGGCAAGCGCATCGGCTGTTGCGTCGTGGGCGGAGTTGGCCAAGGCAGAAGAGCAAATAGCGGTGTTTGTGGCCAAAAACTCAGAGCTTGAGAGGGTCATTGAGGGTCACCGGGAGGACCGGTGTGCTCAAGATGCCGCTATTGCTCAGCTTATGCAACAGAATCAAGCGCTGCAGCAGCAGGTGACTTCTCTGGAGCAGCAGAAAGGAGAATTGGTGCAGTCCGTTTCCCGGGCCAGGGACTCTGCTGTCTCCGAGTTTCTGGCGAGCCCCGAGTTTGAGCTGAAGCTGCGGTCGGCAAGGGCTGAGGCTCGTGCCGAAATTGTTAGCGCCGGGATTCGCCAAGGCTGGCTCGACAAAGCCGGTTATGATGGTCACCAAGGTCATGTCAGACCCGATGAGGCTGCAGGCACCTCCCGGTCGACTCCTGCTGTGGCTGCAAACCCTAAGGCCCCTGCAAACCCAGTTCGGAGTCCCCCGGTTCGTTCTTCAACAGCCCGGAGAGGTACTTCCCGTGGTGGGATTGTCGGTGGTCCTCAAAACCGGCCACCGCTCCGTAGGGGACAGTTTATCATACAGTCCCGGGGAGGACATGGCGGCTCGAGCACTGGCGGGGGTAGCGGGTCGGCAGCGCCATGAATTGGAGCCTTAAGCTTTTTTGTTTTTGCTTTTATTGATTAGAGTTTACTTGTAGCGGTTCGCTACTTTTTGTAATTGATCTTTTTGAAGTAATCAAACTTTTCCTTCGCATAACTCTTCATGTGAAATAACACGGTAACCTGATGCACAGTACAAAAATTTACACATAATGCCGGTTTGACATGTAAATAAAGATAGTGCCGCTAGGATATACGGGTCCGTTAGGACTTCCATGGGCCGCTAAGGCCTTGCGGGGGAATGTCTTTTTATAACATTTGTTCCCTGTAAAATAACCAGTTAAGTTGATGCATAACTCGCAAGTGTAGATAAAATTTACACGTAGTGCCGGTCTGGCATGTTATCGTCATAAAATAACAATAGGCCCGGTAGGGCTTTACCGGTCCGTTATGGCTTCCTGTCGAATAACACGGTATTTGTGATGCATAATATACAAGTGTTGACAAAATGTACTCATATTGCCGGTTTGACATGTTAATAAAAATAGTGCCGCTAGGGCTCAAAGACTGAAATAAGGCCGTGAAAGGCTTGCAATATTTCAAGTTAAGGAGATTACCAGAGATTATCGGAGATTGGCGAGTTTGACAGTGAAATAAGGCCGTTAAGGCTTGCAATATTTCACGTCATGTAGACCGGAGATTATCGGAGATTATCGGAGATTGGCGAGTTTGACAGTGAAATAAGGCCGTTAAGGCTTGCAATATTTCACGTCATGTAGACCGGAGATTATCGGAGCTTGCCGAGTTTGACAGTGAAATAAGGCCGTTTAAGGCTTGCAATATTTCACGTCATGTAGACCGGAGCTTGCCGAGTTTGACAGTGAAATAAGGCCGTTTAAGGCTTGCAATATTTCACGTCATGTAGACCGGAGATTATCGGAGATTATCGGAGCTTGCCGAGTTTGACAGTGAAATAAGGCCGTTTAAGGCTTGCAATATTTCACGTCATGTAGACCGGAGATTATCGGAGATTATCGGAGCTTGCCGAGTTTGACAGTGAAATAAGGCCGTTAAGGCTTGCAATATTTCACGTCATGTAGACCGGAGATTATCGGAGATTGGCGATTAAGGCATACAAGTAGGGCCGCTAAAGGCTGCATGCACTCAACAAACTGTTTGATAAACATAACCCGGTAGGGGTTTTATGCATTGTGGGCCTAAAAGGCTTTATATATAACATCATAGATAATAAATTTGGACATTCATAGATAACTTGTTACCTACTTGGGGAAAAGATGTAGATGTTGGGCGCTCCATGGTCGTGGAAGCGTAACTCCATCTGTACCTCTGATGTAAAACGTTGCCGGACCCACGACTCCAATAATTTCATATGGATCTTCCCATGGAGCTTTCAACCCCGTTGGCTTAGGGATAACCTCCTTCATTACTCAATCCCCGAGTTTGAGTGGGCGCTTGATAACCCGGGAATTGTAATGTTTGGCCACTTTTTGCTTCTTGTTGATATTTCGGAGATGTGCACGCTCCCGGCGTTCCTCCAGGAGGTCCAAGTTAAGGCGAATGCCTTCATTATTGGTTTCCCTATCAAACAGTTGTACCCGGTCACTCGGGACTTCCATCTCTACCGGGATCACTGCCTCAGAGCCAAATGTCATAAAAAATGGGCTCTCCCCATTGGCTTATGTCGGAGTTGTTCGAAGTGCCCACAAAACCTCTGGAAGTTTCTCAGCCCATAAACCCTTTGCGTCCTCCAGCTTCTTTTTCAGAACTTGCTTGATTAGCTTGTTGACAGCTTCAGTTTGTCCATTAGTCTGCGGGTGTGCAGGGGAGGCATATAGCACCTTTGTCCCATTGGAATGTAAGAATTTCCGGAACTCGTCATTGTCAAACTGCGTCCCGTTATCTGTGATAAACGTCTCCGGGATTCCAAACCGGCAAAAGACATTGTTCCAGAGGAATTTCTTAACATTTGCAGTTGTGATCCGAGCCAGGGGTTGAGCTTCTATCCACTTGGAATTAGTCCACTGAGACGATGGCGTGTTTGAGCTGTCCCGGAGCTGTGGGTAGAGATCCAATGAAATCAATCCCCCACATGCAAAATGGATATGGAGAAATGATTACTGATAGTGGGACCGATAGGGCCCGGGGAAAGGTTGCAAACCGGTGACATTGAAGACAGGAATCTACCACGACTCTGGCATCCTGTTCCAGAGAAGGCCAGTAATATCCCATTCTGAGGGTTTTGAAAGCCAGGTTACGGGCTCCAAAGTGATTTCCACATACCCCGCTATGAAGTGACTGCAAAACCCGGTCTCCTTCCTCGGGTGTAATACACTTCAAATCAGGGAAAGTATGTCCTCTTCGATACAGTTTCCCATCACGAATACTATACTGTGCCGCTCGAACCCGTAGTCGTTTGGCTGCTAACGGGTCCTCAGGTAAGGTTCCATGTTGGATGAAGTTAATGAACTCATCCATCCAAGATGGTGGCGGGTTTGCTTCCACTGCGAAAATCTCAGAAAAGGAGAGTGATATACTTGGTCTCTCCAACGTCTCGACTAGTAAGCCTTTAAACTCGGTGTTGGAATCGTCCCCTGTTGCAATCCTAGCCAGAGTATCTGCTCTCACATTCTGCTGTCTCTGTATCTGAGTAATCTCAAAGGTGTCAAATTTTTCCAGCAAGAAAACCGCTAACTTTTGATAGGACGAAAGATGTGCTTCCTTTGCCTGAAATCCGCCGTTAACCTGCTGCACTACCAGTTGTGAATCACTCAATATGCCGAGATGCCGGGCGCCCATATCTTTAGCTAGTTGGAGACCTTTGATTAAGGCTTCGTACTCAGCCGTGTTGTTTGATGCTTTGAAGTTAAAGCGTAGAGCATAATCAAACATGTTACCCTCCGGGTCCACCAATGCAATTCCTGCTCCACACTGCCTCTGATTAACTGATCCATCTACAAACATTTGCCAACTCTCCGGTTCAGCTTCTGTAGGTAAAGCTTCAGCAACTGAGGAATCTGCTGGGATTAACTCGGCAATGAAGTCTGCTGCTGCCTGCCCTTTGATTGCCGTGCGCGGTTTAAAGTGTAAGTCGTGTTCCCCCAACTCAAATGCCCACTTGACCAATCTTCCTGAAGTCTCTGGCTTCTGCAGAACCTGCCGTAGCGGTTGGTTGGTGAGCACATGAATAGAATGTGCCTGAAAGTAGGGTCTTAACTTTCTTGCTGCTACAACCAATGCCAGGACCAGTTTCTCAATATCTGGATAACGAGTTTCCGAATCATTGAATCCTTTTCCAGTATAGTAGACCGGCAGTTCTTCAGACTCTGGCTTTCTTATCAAGGCACAGCTCACAGCCGTTTGAGATACCGCCAGGTATAGATAGAGTACTTCCCTCGGGTTAGGTCTGGACAAGGAAGGAACTGACGCCAAGTATTCCTTCAATTTTTCAAAAGCTTGATTGTGCTCTTCCTGCCATGTAATCCGCTCGCGGTGTTGACTCTTGAGAATTTTGAAGAAGGGGGCACATTTGTCTGTTAACCTGGATATAAACCGGGATAAGGCTACCAGCCTGCCAGTAAGTTGCTGGACTTCATTCCTGGTTCTTGGCGGTTCCATGGCCAAGACGGCTTGAATTTTGTCGGGGTTTGCCTCAATTCCCCGAGCGCTGACCATAAACCCGAGAAACTTTCCTCCTGAAACACCGAACACACACTTCTCCGGGTTTAATCTCATTCCCTTGTTCAAGGCAATGTCGATAACGGTCTCCAAGTCATCCGGGTGTTTGCTTGTTTCCCGGCTTTTGACCAACATATCATCTATATAAACCTCCATAGTATCCCCGAGTTGGTTTGCAAACATGCCCACTACCAGGCGCTGGAACGTGGCTCCTGCATTCCGGAGTCCAAAAGGCATCACTTTGTAATAATACATCCCCTTGTCTGTTGTAAAAGACGTGTGCTGTTGATCCACGGGATCCATCGGAACTTGGTTAAATCCCGAGTATGCATCTATACAACTCAACTGGGGGTGGCCCGCGGTTGAATCCACCAGTTGATCAATCTTTGGAAGGGGAAAACTATCCTTCGGGCAAGCCTTATTCAGATCTGTGTAGTCGACGCACATCCTCCACTTTCCGTTTGCCTTCTTGACCATCACCACATTGGCCAACCAATCCGGGTATGTTGCATCTTCAATAAACCCGATGTCCTTAAGACGTTTAACTTCTGCTTGAATGGCCTTGTACTTCTTTACACAAAATGCACGACGCTTCTGTCTTACCGGTTTAACACCCGGGATAATATTGAGGGAATGCGTCATAACCTCTGGAGAAATCCTGGGCATGTCTGCATATGACCATGCAAACACCTTCTGTTTCTGGGTTAGCAGCTCAATCATCCGGGTTCTGACCTCTGGGTCAAGGCCTGTGCCAATGCAAATCTTCCTCTCCGGGTATTCCTCTGAAATCTGAATCCATTCTGTTGCTTCGATTGGGGCTGGCCGGGGGAACTTGGCGGGATACTTCTGGCTCTTCTTTTGTGCCGTCTTACTAATGGGCAAGGAATCCGGGTCATCTCTGGGGTCATCGGGTTTGTCAAATGGGGATAGGGAAAAACCGGCTGAAAACATCTCATGCTGGGACTGAGCTGTTGCTATCGCGTTGCATCTGACAGCGGCTTCTTGGTCTCCGTGAATTGTAACCCAGCCCCCGGGTGTAGGTACCTTCATAAGCAGCATATGACCCGCTATAAAACTCTGTAGGCCCCAAAGGGCATCTCTCCCAAGTATGACATTGTAGGATGATGGGCAGTCCACAATTATGAAGGGAACTATGATTCTTGTGGACTGGTGCCCGGTTCCAACTGTAACTGCGAGTTGATCCGACCCCAATGGTTGAGTTGTTTCTCCTGAAAAACTGATCAATGGCTCGTGGTTTCTATACAGCTTATCTCTTCCTCTTTTAAATCCCTTGTAGCAGCTGCTGAACATGACACTGACAGCGGCTCCCGTGTCTATTAGAACTCGCCGAGTTCGCCAATGGTCAATCTGAAGAGTGATTATGAAAGGATTATTATGATGTATTTTCAGCGTGTCTTCAGAGTGAGAGAATGACACGGTATCCCAAGGCACCAATTCCTTGCGGCATTCCTGACGAAGCTGCATTATCTCTAACTCCGGGCCTCTTGGGCAGAGTCTTTTGGCTCGGTGACCGGACACTCCTTGGGTGCCACCCCCGTGAATCGTCATTATCTCCCCATATACTTCAATCAGGTTGACACCTGTAGCGGGTGACTTATACTGCTGTAACTTGCCGTTCTGGATCATGTATTCAATGGTGTTTCGAAGGGAAAAGCACCGGTCGGTAGTGTGGCCAGACTCGTTGTGATAGGCACAATGTTGCCCGTTGTCCGGCCCTGACCTTTTGGGAAACTTCCTTTTTGGAGCCGGGGGAATGTCATTCCTATGGCGGTTCCAAATTTCTTCATAGGAGGCAGTCAAATTGGTTAACACTTCATATCGAGGGATGTAAGGGGTTTTTGCTTCCTGGGCTGGAGGTCTCGGGTATGGAGCTTCTCTTGGCTTCTCCCTTGATCTGTTTGAACTTTTGCCGTAGTATCCCTGGCCACTCTTATTCTGCCCTTCCTTTCTCCATCCATCAGCTCGCTGGCTTGTGAACCCGGTATTCGTCCGGCGTTCCCCGAAGGTGTCATACTCGGCTTGAGCTTGCCGAGTTACTTCATTAATTAAATCGTCGTAGCACCTGAACCGCTGCTTCCTGAGCTCCACCACAAAGCGGGTTGGCTTGAGCGCCTGCAGGAACGCCTCTGATGCCACTGACTCATCCAAGTGCCCACATTTGGAAGTCGTGGATAGCCAACGGGTTACAAAGACCTTCAAGCTCTTATCGTCCCTTTGCTGGACTTTGAATAATGAAGTGGTGCTTCGGTTGGCACTAGACAGCAAAATAAACCGGGAAAGGAACTTCTGTGTCAGCTGACCATAGGTTTCTATTGACAAAGCCGGTAACTTGAGGAACCAACTCAATGCCTCCTCACTGAGTGTTTCCTGGAAAGCATGACATGCTTGGGCATCCGTGAACCGGGTTGAATCCAACTGCGACTAGAACAACTCTAGGTGTGCATATGGACAGCCCGTTCCGGCATATCTCTTGATCTTAAATGGCTTTGCTTCGGGTGGCTTTTTGTCTGCTTGAACCGGTGTGGAGAATGGGCTTGCACGGGTAATAAAGGGTTGGTATTGCTGTGGCCCTGTTCCCGAGTTAAGACGCTGCTCAAGTTGGGTCACAGTTTGCGCCAACTGTAAGAGCAGCTGGGTCTGGGCATCGGCTGGGGGAAGTGGTTGATTTAACACCGGCTCTGGAGGTGGAGGAGGTCCTGTAAGATTGTGATTAAACAAAGGATTGGAGAGATGGATAATTTGTGGATTTGGGTTAGGGTGGGCAGTGGGTGGGAGAATAGCGGGTGGTATGTATGCACTGTCAAATGTTCGCGGGTTTCTATAACCCGGAGGATTCCCTTCTGGGGTAATGATATCAGCAAGTCTGGCTGACGTCCCAATGGCATTCGCCCTTTGAGTTAGGGTTGCTTGAAGAAGCCCATGCTCGGCCTGGATAGTCGCTAATTGCTCCCTTACCGTCATTAACTCGGCATGTTCTCGAGTAGATTGCTCCTTCTGAGCGAGAAAATCCTTTTTCAAGAGCTCAAATGCTGCTGCCAAATCTGTCTGGCCAAACTGGGTCCCAGAGGTCCCCGGGTTATCATCCCCTGAGAAATTAAGCCTCCTAGTTGGATCTTGTTCTGCCATTTCCACCGTCCTTCAAAATATTAAACGGGAGGTCCTGAGTTCAACCCTCAGTGAAAGCACCAATTGTTTCCGGGTAAACTCGCATATTATTTAATATTTATTAATTGTATTATAATTATAACAATATTATTTAATTATTTTTAAACGGATCCGGACCCTTAACGGATCGGATCAACCAAGATCCGGATCCGATCCGTTTAGTAAACGGGTAAATAGATCCAGATTCTTAACATATCAACAGGTCAAATTTTTGATCCAAACCCTTTAAAAAATCATGAATCTAAAGCAGATTTGGATAATATTGGGTCAATTTGCAGGTCTAAATGCAATACACTAGTGTACAAATACGCTACGTAGACGATTTTTCAGAATACCTGTACAAAATCCGTATCTACAAACCAAAGGTCTACTTTCGTAATATCCACATCTCCTCGTCATGGGAAACTCGCCGTTGACGTCTTTCAACGCAGTGAAAATGACCGTTAAGCCCTCACCGTAGCTCCCCTCTTTGTTTTCCCAACTTTCCCTGTAATAAAACCCAAGCCTCTCTCTCGCACACACTAGCGCGCGCTTTTCTCTCTCTCAATGATCTTCGTCTCCGCCAAAAACCCTAGAAATCAGTGACGGAAAATCTGAGATAGAGGTGCAGGGGTTTAAAATCATCGGCGATGAGGCTATGCACTAGACAAGAGCTATTGGAGCGGTGGAGACGCATTGAGGAAGAAGCCGACCAAGACGACGATCGGATTGAGCCTTCCATGCGTCACCGTCTTCACAAGAGCAAAGAGCAATGGTACTCTCTTTCACTTCTGCATTTCAATTCCGATTATCAGAGACGCTTTTCGCGGTTCTGTACTGTTCAATTTTGCATAATCTTGGTCATTGAAATCGAAGAGCGTAGTTGTGAAATGCTAATAAACTGGAGTGAAGTATGATTTTTGCTTTGTTAGTTCTGATCAACTTGTTTAGGTGAATGCAATGGCAGCAATGCCGAATTTGATTCGGAGTTTAGGGGTTTAGTGACAATGATTGCGAATTTGATTGGGAGTTTTGGGAAATTGAATTATGTGATTAAGTGAAACTAGAGAAGCTGTGTGAATTTGATTGGGATTTGTTGTTTTTTGATTTGCTGTATGAATGCATTTCTGTTTCCTATATACGTATGGAAGGCGATAGTAATTTCTGTGTGATTGTAGCGGAGCATAAGAAATAGAAAGCATTAGCATGACTGCATCTGTTGATAATTCACACACACACATACACACACGTGTGTGTATATATATATATATTCATATAGTTGTATGATTATGATTAGTTTTGTTCTTATTTCATGGGTGAGCTTCGTCTTCTGACCAAGAAAGTCTTATTCAAAACGCCTCTTTCACTATTCAAGTTTCTTTAAGTTGTCAAAAGAATTGAAACCTTACAGTTATTATGAGAGAAGTCAAGCAGTTATCTGTCCTTTTTGCTCCACAGTATTGAAAAGAGAACTGTAAGTACATAAGTACTTCTAATAAATAACTGAGGCCCCAAATCACTGCATCACTAAATTCTATTCTAATCTTTTTGCTAGCCTGTGTGCATGCATTCCCTTTAGTTTTTGGCTTCTGTTCTTCTATTGCGTTCTCCTGCTGATCTTTTTTTTCATTAGTTGTCTTTGGCCTCTGTGTCAGTATATATTGTAACATTTAGTATCATTGTTTTATTGTGACAGGTTTGCAGATACATTTCATTTTTTGATCTGTTTGCCAAAAGAAAATCATATTTGGTGTGGGTCATGGGATTTAATGGGGCCTCTTCTAGAGACGTTTTACAACTATTTTAATGATGAGCATAGTGATTCTCCTCTTAGACAACTATGGAGGAGAATCTCCGAAGAAATGCGGCAATGTATCCAATGCATTTCCCAGCACTATCAAGCTCAAGAATTGTATAGCACTGAATATGAGTTGAGTTCTATTGGCCCCCTTTTGGATGTTTTGCGAAGGCTTGATGAGGAGAGGGTGACACAACACTTAAGAGAGATGAATACTACATTAGCTCGAAAGGAATATGATCCTGCCCGTGATAATGCTGAAGTTGTTAGTGTCATGTATGAGGTAGATGCCCCCTTTAATTATCTTATGTACTTCTTGATCTTGAGTACAGTTAGCCTTGTATTGATGATTGGATGTTATTCATACTAGTTGAAACATATTTTCATTACATAATTCAATGCTTATTAGTAAGTGTTATGAAATAATTGAAAGGTCACTGCTAATGTATAACTGCATGTCACAAGTCATACTAATGCCAGGGAGGATCTTTTTCTGGTTATGTAGAAGAAGGTATTGAAGCTCTGTGTTAAATTAAGGACTAGTATGTAGGCTCTTCAAATTTCAAATTCGACATGTGTTCTCTCGGTTACTTTTGTTACTTCCGTACAAACTCTTGATGGAGTCACTTTACATGGTCTTGGAAAACACATTTTATTCGCTGCTCCTTTTCGATATGCGATGGTAGATTCAAAATATATGCAAGAATGATTGTAATTTGACCCTAAAATCTAAAGGACGACTGGAGTATCTAAGTGTCTGAGGGTGCCTGGCTGTTGGAACTTTCTTTCTCGCTCTCTCACTAGTAGATTGTGGTCCTGCTCTATTTGGATGTTAATAGTTGGATAAGCTTAATATGCCTCCTTCTAGTTTTTAGGGTTATTTGTTTATTTTGTATTCTTGTTTGTTTGGGCATGCATAAGATAAGTTTGTTTTAATGTTCCTTGTGGAAGCCAGACTAGGTAGCCAGATGGCCCAGACATATACAATACTTCTGAAGTATACATAATTGATTAATTTTCTATTAAGTTTCTTTTTTAGAAAATAATCTGTTGATAGATATATTAATGGTCCCATTTCAATTAGTCACTTAATGAATATTAATATTAAATTATTAATGTTCCTTGCGTTTTGGTCGACTTTGATTTGATTCATTTTTGTCTACTGGTTTCACAGGTTTTAATGTTCCCTGTACTGCTAGATGATGGGTCCCTATTCCTTGAATTTGAAAGATTTATCGAAGCAGTTGATAATATGCATGAACTGGCCTTGGCCGGACAACAACAGTTTCCGGTATTTAGTTGGTAGTTATATTTCCATGTGTTCATGAACATTCATTCTATCTTACAAAATGAGCTTGTCTCTTTCAGGGTGTTTATGCATTATTTTTCTTCAAAAGAAGAGTGCGTTCTGTTGGTCATCGTTTAGCCGATTCTATAGGCAAACTGAGGTACTGTTTATTGGTGTTGTTTGTTTTTATTTTATATTTGCCTGTGGTGGGGAATGGGGCAGCTGAGGGTCAGGATATTCAGGTTGAAGTTTTTGAGAAGGTTATTAGTAGCTGCCTCCCAGTCACTCCCATCACACCTTCTGTGTTAACACTGTTTCTGCTACTTATACTAATACCACTATCAGATTCAAAATTAATTTGACAAGATTAGGGATTTGTCTCTGAGATGTTGCATTTTTGCTGTACCAGTAAATGTGTTTCAAAGATGCTTTCTACTTCATCTCTAACCAGTACTTCCCTTACTTTTTTGTTTATATTGTTTTTTTAACCTCTCTTCTCCATAACCTACCACTATTTTTATCTTGAATTGTAGTTCTGGTGGGTGCCTTTATTTATTTTATTCTTTCATGCACAGGAAAGCAGTAGACGTAGAACCCTTGCAGCCTTTGCTTAAGAAATTCATTGGCTTGTTGGAAACAGAAATGTTACCTTCAACTGAGAAAACTACAAGGCCCAGAGTGCAGCTGGACCGCACATCCATATGGATAGGAGTCAAAACTTTGTAAGATCTTTGGGCCGAATTCACTTATCTTCAAATATTTCTTCTTTTTTTGCTTCAGACTTTTGTTTTACTTTTTTTAATTCTTTTTTATGAAGGCTTGGGTTCTTAGAACCTCCAGCTTTTGAAGAAGGGATATTAGAACGGTATCCTATTTTCCTTGATATTGTCCTCAACCATATTGGTGGTGATTCATCAGAGTTCTCTCATGCAGTTGCTTGCTTGAGAAGGATCTTTGAAATGCTTGGTTAGTATCTCTTTTAAACTTTTCAATCATGCGGTGAAATTCTGTTCAGTCCTACTCAGACCTTTTATGTTTATCCTTGTGTCTTGGTTTTAGGGTGTAAGGTCTGGTTGAGGTCTACATTGGATCCTGGTGTGATGCGCGATACTCTACTGGGTCAGTGTTTCCATACTCGAAACGAGAAAAGCCATAAGGACATATTTGATCTTTTCCAGCCTTTTCTGCAGGCATGTCTGTAATTTATTCTGCAATTCTAATCTATATGTTTATATATATTTTGGGCAAGCCACTAGTAGTTGTTTTGGACTTTACTGATACACAGGACTATAATTTATGCAGTCTCTTGAAGCTTTGCAAGATGGCGAACATGAAAAGCAGCGTAGGCATTTTCTGTATTTTCTCCTCCATCAGGTGACTGTGAGCAGTAACTTCAGTGTCTTGACAAGACAAAGGGCATGCCAGGTTCTTATCTCTTCCTCTGGATTGTCACAAATGTGGAATCTTGTGCATATCTATATCACATAAGACATACCTTCCTTAATTGTTTTATACTGTATTCTCAGATATCCCTTCTTATTGTACATCGAGGTTACACTATGAACCCACCATGTCCTCCTTTTGAATGTGCACATATGTGGTACGTGATTTATCTATGATTTATCGTCTTTTGTATGAAATTTAGTGATTTACTATGATTGATGCATTATTATTTTGGGGGCCATAACTGAGACTACACAGATGACAAAAAACTATTGTCTTCGCACTTTCAAATATCATTTCCAAAATATTGTTTCCAGTTACAGCACTGGAGTATTGTTGGAAAATATTTGTTGCACATCATGGGCTTAAATTTCTTCTTACTGTAGGGATGTCTCCTTTTTGGTATTTTCCAAATTGATACAAGGCTATAATTACTTTCTTTGTAATTGACAAAAATAATTATGATTGAATGAATAAAGAAATTTTCTTGTGAGGTTGAGTGTTATTGGCACAAATTTTCTATACCATTTTACCAATGCTCTTTTTTTCTTTTTTCTTTTTTTTTTTCAAAAAAAAGAGAGGGAGTACATATACCCTTTGAAATGCTCTTCGTCAATTGTTTTTGCATGATTTTCTAGCATGAATTTTCCTTTTTGAGGGAATGAAGAGAAATTTCTAAGCATGTTTAGCATTACATGCATAGGTTGCTGTAAGGGTTGATTTAACAAGGTTCTAGATACTTGTACCTGATTAAATCTGTTTGTATTTGACAGGGGCCCTTCTCTTGTGTCATCTATGAAAGATTCTTCGCTTCACAGCTCCCTAAGACAACCTGCCTTTGATCTCATACAGGCCATCATAGTGTCTGATGCTGCGGCATTAATAACTTCAGTTCTGAATACGCACCCACCCCTGAGTTCTGAGAAAAACTTATCTTTTCAGTTGAATGATGAAGATGAAGACGGGCTTCCATTCTCACTGGATACTGAAGAGAAGGATACTAGTTCTTGGAGTGAATTTAACTTGCAGAGCAAAATTACATCTGGGGAATATAGAGAGTGGATGTGCATTCCTATGCTGTGGATTGATGTTCTTGTTGACACCAATCTCTCAGTCTTTCCAATATCATTCTCCAAGGCTGTTTTCTGGGCGCGTTCTCGTTTTTCTATGGTAGAACCACAGACCAGTGCAGAAATGGCTCTTCCAGTTAAGACCTGGCTTTCAACCTCTGCTTCAGAAATATCTCCGACCTTCGGGTGGAAGGTTCCTACAGGTTCTGATGATGGTGGAGAAAGGAAGGAGTCAAAAAACTCAATCAAAGTTTCAACAATGCATCTTCCTTTAGTTCGAGCCTTTAATAGGTTTGTTTTTTCATTGAATCATTTTATATTTATGTCCTTTTGTATACATGCTGTTGCATCTCTTACTTTACTTTGTGCTATGCCTTCTTTTGCTTGCATAACTCTGGCTTAAGCGAGTCTTTCTAAACACAGATGGTCTGTCACAGGTTGACAGCACATTTTGTGGTTCAAGTGGGGCAGGGGGAACTTTCTAAGCAGTGGACATGGGAACCGAGGATGGGCGAAAGCTTGTTCCTTGCGCTTATAGATCCTAATGATGTAAATGTCTGATTACCTTCAGGCCCTAGCAAATAATAATAGTTCTACTTGCATGCAATTTCATTTTATCTCATAACATTGTCGGTCAATTGTACTCTTATAACTAGTTTGCATTTTCTGTTTTATTTTTTTAACGTTTCTAATAACATTAATCTATACGGGATGCAGGATGTGAGGCAATTTGGCAAGTGCATCTTGGAACAGGTCTCCAATACACAGGGTCTTTCTTGTGGTTTGAATTTCCTTTGCTGTCATCAATCTTCACTGTCCTCAGTTTTCTTTGGCGTGAGACATGCTGTGAAACTGGTAATACTTTGATTTTTCTCGAAATTCTTGAGTTGAAGCTACTGACATATGTTC
This sequence comes from Comarum palustre, assembly GCA_951800085.1. NCBI lineage: Eukaryota > Viridiplantae > Streptophyta > Magnoliopsida > Rosales > Rosaceae > Comarum > Comarum palustre. Next base: position 8,836,776 of record OX637574.1, read on the forward strand.
AACAAAATTCGGTTCACCTATCTTCTCGTCTTGGACATCTGTACATGTGTTAAATTTTATAACTAGGTAGCTGAGTTTGTAATACAAAACATTTTATTTTATTTGATTACTAAATAGTAATTGAGCTTTCAATAACTGGTCAAAATGTCTCTTCATTTAATTATTATTCGTTTGCTCATACTGTAAACTGGACATAAGTTCTGATGAGCTGTTAGTGACGTTGTAGCAGTGTATGTTCCGGAAGCTCTACAGAATGATTATCCTGGCTGTCTTCATTCTTTTGCTAATAATATTTTTGTATTCATTTTTCAGGTCCAACTCGATACTGTTGTGTTAAATTTTCACACTCTGCATCACTTTTTCTTTGTTCTACGCAAATTGCTTAGCGAGGGTGATATACCTACTTCGGCTATTCCAGAACCTGACCACTTAAGTACGGCTAGGTTCTCTTTCCATGGTGGATTTCTTAGGCAGCCAATCTTTGATCCACCGGCTGTGAGTGTCTCTGGGCAATCATCAAATGTTGACTCCAAGTTACTGGGAAGGTTTTGTTACTTGGTATCGGAAACTGTGTGGCCTTCCATCTGTGGGAGCTTATTAGAAGGAAAAGCATTTATTAATAACAGTGTTTGTCAGGTACTATGTTTTTGGTTATCAACTTTTTATCTGTGAAACTTCGTGGCTTTCCACCTGCAGTTTTAAACTGTTAGTGCTGTAGGGGTTGAATAATTGATGAAAAAAATAAAAAGAAAGTTAGACATCAGGTTTTTGTGATGCAGTATATCTTGGTTCCTGTGAGTTGGAATTCACCTCTTTTAGTTATATTTTGTTGCAGATGACTTGTGTCCGCATACTCGAGATCATCCCTTGTGTGTTTGAAACACTATACTATTTTTGTTATAAACCGTGCGGGGGTTCTGGTATATTGGAAACTACTTATGACTTCTCATGGCTTCATGATATTATGGATTGGGGAAAGTCATCACTTAAAGTTGTAGTCATATACTGGCAACGAGCTATCACCTCCTTGCTCAAATTTCTGAAAGGGACATGTAACAGTGCTATGGCATCAACAATCTGCATTATTGAAAAAATCGTTTCATGTGGTGAGCTTTTTATATAGAAACACTCAAAATCAGAAAAAAGTTAAATAACTAACTTGCAATGACCATTTTTTAACGTTGAAGCAATGATAATTTTTCAGTGTGAATGTAACATGATTTCACGTGTTTTGCCTTGTAGATTGTGTTTCCATGGATGATTTGATGGAACAAGTGTCGCTCCTCTCTGTCTCTTTGTCTAAGGAAGCTTCATCTAGAATTGGAATGGCCAACATCCAGTCAAAGGTCTTATCCCCTGAAGGCTTGTCTTTTGAGAAGAATTATTCAGTTCCAGACTTGTCCATTGGGGTTCCAGATGGTCAAATTCTGCACTCTTCCATGGAGGATGACAGAAAGCGTGGTAATAATATGATTGTCCTTTCTGATGATGAAACTGAAGTAGTTCAACCGAGTGAGACAGCTTCATTTGATAATAAGATGAGTCGGTGCTTGATAGATGACAAGACAGTGAATTCTAAAAGCACTTCAAATGATGATTCTGTGAAGAAGAAGCTTCCTGGTGTTGACACTTCCACCAATTCTTTGAACGCTTACCATAAAATTGATGCTACAGATGGTACTGGCTTTGCTTCTCAGAAACAGGATTTTGATAGATTAATAGAAAAACCGCAACCTGTTTCTTCGTTGAAATCAAGGGATGTAGATAATAGTCGGAAAGAAATGATCCCTGATTGCAATATAAATGATTCGTTTAAAGTCAAGGGTTCAGCTAAGTCATCCGACAATGCTGTCAGTTCCAAAAGGTTGAATCAAGCTGGCAAAAATTTGGCAGGGAAAGAACGTGGTGCTTTATTGAAGGAGATGGTACGTGATGACGAAGAAGTTCTATTAGACTCTGCTCTCAACTCAATCAAACGCCAGCAGTCATTCGTGCCAAAGCCAAGCATTTCTGCTTCTAAGAGACAACTCATTCAGCTTCAATCTCCTTCTCAAAATAGAGCTGGCCATTTACATAGGTTGGAAGGTAGAAAAAGGTTCCAGCCCCCGAGGCTTGATGAATGGTATAGACCTATATTAGAATTAGATTACTTTGCACTGGTAGGAGTAGCATCTGCAAGTGAAAATGATAAGCATAAAGTTGCAAAATTAAAGGAGGTTCCTGTAAATTTCCAATCACCTGAACAGTATATTGGAATTTTTTGTCCATTAGTCTTGGAGGAGTTTAAAGCACAATTACAGAGTTCATTTCTAGAAATGTCTTCATGGGAAGAAGTATATATTGGTAGCTTGTCAGTGCTTTCAGTTGAAAGAATTGATGATTTTCATCTTGTTCGGTTTTCTCATGATGTCAATGATTCTATAGCAACAAGCAGCTTTTCAGAAAATGACCTTGTATTGCTAACGAAAGAGCCCCCACATAAATCTTCTCATGAAGTTCATATGCTCGGAAAGGTATTACTTCATTTTTTGTCATGTACTTAATTTTGGCAGTTCCATCATTGGTTTCAGATCATATCTGTTTGTATTGCAATGGCGATCTGGATGTTGTTTGTTGCTCATTCTTGAAGTTATTGATCTTCTATTGTCCACTGACATTTTAATAGTTATTACTGTGGGCTACTCATCTTGATTCTTGACCAGGATAAAAGGCTTCGGATATTTTTTTGACTTGTGAACATTGAAATATTCCTCAAGCTGAAACAAATACAGTTGTGAAATCTTAAATTTGTATTAATATCAAATCATTGATTTGCGCTAATGTGTTAATATTATTTGATTAACTCACCTGCACACGTTCACCACAGTCGTACCATGTATAGCAGAGCAGATTCCTGGCTATATTTTATTTTATATTATACTGTTACATTACCGGCTATATTTTATTTTATATCATACATGTATATATATATGTATGTATGTATGTATATATATTATCTATATTATAATCATTCTTTTGTTTTATTTCTGTTATTCATTTATTTTTATAAGAGCATTCATTGGTCATGATGTTATTTTCCACAATAACTTCTATGCTTATCAGGTAGAGAGGCGTGAGAGAGACAACAAAAGGAGATTAAATATCATACTCATCAGGTTCTATCTTCTGAGTGGTACTTCACGTTTACATCAAGCCAGAAGAAATCTCCTTGAACGCAGTAAATGGCATGCCAGTCGTGTTATGAACATAACATCTCAACTTCGAGAATTTCAGGCATTATCATTGATTAAGGATATCCCCTTGCTTCCGATTATTTTGAAGCCTGTCAATGATTCTCTTAATTCTAATGTGAGTAATGAAGTAGATCTGAGTAAGTTGTCACTACCCTTGGAGCGAATTCTGAAGTCTTCCTTTAATGATAGTCAACTTCAGGCAATTAGTATCGCTACTGGAACACCTAAGGGGAAGAAAGATTTTGAATTATCTCTAATTCAGGGTCCTCCAGGTTTGTTATTTACCTGGTCTTATGTTTATCAGATCTGAAATATTATGTAGCCATTATTAATTGGGTTTAATTACATATATCATATGCAGGTACTGGTAAGACGAGAACTATTCTAGCCATCGTCAGTGCTTTGCTTGCTTCTCCTCCACAAAAGATAGATTGTGAAAAAAAATGTCTTGATGGCAGTTTGAAACGAATTCCAGTTCCTAAGATGAACCAGGCTGCTGCTATCGCAAGGGTGTGGCAGGATGCAGCCTTGGCTAGACAACTGGATGAGGATGTACAGAGGATTACAAAGTCTATAGAAAGTTCCATGAGAGGTAGGGTACTCATTTGTGCTCAATCCAATGCTGCTGTTGATGAGTTAGTGTCAAGGATTTCTAGCCATGGCCTATATGGTAGTGATGGAAAGATGTATAAGCCATATCTTGTAAGGGTTGGAAATGTGAAAACAGTACATCCAAATTCGCTTCCATTTTTTCTAGATACAATAGTTGATCAACGTTTGGCAGATGAGAGGATGAAACTGAATAATACAAAGAACGATTTGAGTTCGGAGTCTTCACTAGCACTGCGTGCTAATCTTGAAAAGATAGTTGACAGTATTAGATTCTATGAGGCCAAGCGCGCCAACTTAAGTGATGAAAATACTGACCTCAAGTCCTCAAAAGATGATACATGTAAGGAGGATGATAGAAAGGAAATGTCAGATGCAGAAATAGCATTCAAGTTGAGGAAACTGTATGAGCAAAAGAAGCAAATCTATAAGGATCTCAGTTCTGTTCAACAGCAGGAGAAGAAATTTTATGAAGAAATCAAAGGACTTCGTTATAAACTGCGGAAGTCCATACTAAGAGAAGCGGAAATAGTGGTAACTACACTAAGTGGCTGTGGGGGAGACCTTTATGGAGTGTGTTCTGAATCTACGTCAGGTCATAAGTTTAGCAGTCCATCTGAACATACCCTTTTTGATGCTGTTGTTATTGATGAAGCTGCTCAAGTAAGCTTTCTTTTGACAGTACTTAATCTTATAAGCAATGTTTTAGATTATTCTTTTAAGAATTGCTCCTTGTTACAATAGGCTCTGGAACCAGCCACTCTGATTCCTCTGCAGCTATTAAAGTCAACTGGAACCAAATGTGTCATGGTGAGGACTAATGAGTGTGAAATTTCGTTGCATATGAGCTTTCTTTTGTTGTATTAGGTAGTGCTAAACATTAAAATTTTACTGTTGAAGGTTGGTGATCCTAAGCAGCTTCCTGCAACAGTTCTCTCAAACGTCGCTAGTAAATTTCTATTTGAGTGCAGCATGTTTGAACGTCTACAAAGGGCTGGGCACCCTGTTATTATGCTGACAAAACAGGTACTGTAAAGTTAATCTTGCCTTGCACTTCTTGGTTTTAGCTCCATTCTTGTAACCTTATCAGAACACTTAATGTTATTTATTTATTTGTTTGTTTTTGAAACGAACACTTGATGTTTTTTGACACACTTATTGTTTTTTGACAGTAAAAGTTTTATCATTTTAGAGGGAGTTAGTGACTTCTGTGATCCAATTAAAACCCTTTATCTCCTTTCAAATGGAACATAGTAGATTGTAATTAATGTATAGTATCTCTGCAGTACCTCCGGACACTGGATACCTACTCTATTAGGTTGGCATATCAATATTTGTTAGCTGCACTGTCACCTATAGTGCAGTTGTGTGTTGGCATATCAATATTAGTCTTTCTTTATGGTTCATATGCATTTGAAATGTCATTGGTTTTCAAATGCTTGGTATAGTATTCAGCTATTTAAATGCAAGTCCTCTATGGAGCTTTGTTTTTTTGGCTCAGTTCTTTTGTGGACTAATTGTAGGTTTTCCTTTTGTCCATAATATTTGCATCTATTAGAAAAAGCAAAAGTGGTTTGAAACGTCTTTGATTTCATATTTGTCATCTTTGCAAATATGGTTAGCCTGATTAAACAATTGAACGAAAACTTATATATGCCGCAGTTACTCATACTTTCTATTGATAATGGTGCTACTTTTCCATGTATGGAATGTGAAGATATTGTCTTACACAGTTTACTGTTGGTTACTTGGCAGTATAGGATGCACCCAGACATATGTCTGTTCCCTTCTATGCATTTTTATGAGAATAAGCTGCTGAATGGCGATGATATGTCTAGCAAATCAGCACCATTTCATGAGACAAAAGGTCTAGGCCCTTATATTTTTTATGATGTTATTGATGGTTGGGAGCTTCGTGGTAAGAATTCTAGTGCCATGTCCCTTTATAATGAGCATGAAGCTGATGCTGCAGTTGAATTACTCAAGTTTTTTAAAAAGAGGTACCAAATCTGTTTTCTGCAATTGAATGGACTTCATTGATTCTTTAAATATAGAGTATGTTCATATCCCTTATATTAACTCCCCCCCAAAAAGTCCCCTATATTAAAATGAAGAATTATGTATCAAAGGAATATAGCGACTCAGATTACCCAGTCCCTTTTGCTCAAGCGTACCTTTTTTTTATCTTGATTGATTGCCTTACTCTATTTCTCAAGCGTACCTTTTTTTATCTTGATTGATTGCCTTATACTATATTGTGGATGTGTTGCTTAGGTACCCTTCTGAATTTCATGGTGGAAGAATTGGTATCATAACTCCATATAAGTCTCAACTGGCACTTCTGCGTTCTCGTTTCTGTAGCGCATTCGGATCTTCTATCATAGATGCTATGGAACTTAATACTGTTGATGGTTTCCAAGGTCGGGAGGTTGATATACTGATACTTTCCACTGTTAGAGCATCAGAACCAAGCTCTGTGGCACCTGGAAACAATTCCAGCAGTATTGGATTTGTTGCTGATGTTAGACGGATGAATGTTGCTTTGACGAGAGCCAAACTTTCACTTTGGATTTTGGGAAATGCAAGGACTTTGCAGATGAACAAAAACTGGGCTGCTCTCGTAAAAGATGCCAGAAAGAGAAATTTGGTTATAATGACTAAAGCACCTTACAAGGACATCTTTGAACCAGGTCTCCAGAACAATTCTGGCAATCATTTGTTAGAGTCGCAACGTAGTCAGAAGATCCATGGTACTTGTCAGCATTCGAAAGTAAATGGTCAGAGTGCACATGAAGCTGTTGACAAAAGAACAAAACGCACTGGTCCTGTTCTTCCTAGTAACAGAAGATTTCATGCGAGTGAGAAAGATTTCTCTGGAACTAAAGATGTCATACCTAAAAACCTAATTGATGGTAAAATCCATGGCCAGAGTAAAGTTTCCAAGGATGTTGGGTCTGTAATGCCAGGAAGACATGTAGCGGATGGTGAAAGTACAGATAAAGAGAGCAGAAAAAGGAAACATAGTTTGGACAATACTCGTATGGGTAAAAGAAAAGTTAATTTTGAAAATTCAAAGAGAGATGCTGATAACTCTGAACAAAAAGGAGGTGATGGGAATCGTCCTATGAAAATGCAAGAGTCAAAAAGAGCCAAGAGAATTTTCGAGGGTGATAGAAGCCAGACAAATCAGGTTTCGCCTCCCACAAATCAAATGAAGGATGCTAGTGATGGAGGTAGACCTTCAAATCAAGCTGGAACTTCTCAGGATTTAATTGCAAAAAGGAAACAACAGCGTGAAGCTGTTGATGCTATTCTTTACTCGGCTCTAATTCCTTTGAAGACGTCTGAATCATCAACAAAACCTGCGTCTGCCAGAAGACTGGTATCTTCCTCAACTGCAGGTGGTGGCATAAAACCAACAAAGACAAGGAAAGATTAACTCGATGGTCTCATTCTTTAGCTAGGTATGTTACATCTCTCTTAGGGAAGCAAAGTGTTCTATGAATTGAATACATACCTTTTAATGGTGTTTGGGCACATATCGTTCCCATCATATGATTAAATGCCTCTTAGAAAATTAGCATCATATATAAATGACTGGGGTTAAGTTCCATTTTATCTGCATGTTTGTAGTGTTAATTCGGCCAGCATTTCGACTCCACTTCCTTTGGAGGCACCCAGGTAGAAGAACCACTAGGTTTTGGGCTGGAGCCTACTCCCTGTTCATCTGTTTGAAGAATCAGGACGAGCCAAAACCACTATCAACCTACCTCAATTTCGACAGCGCATCATCCCCCACCTCCTACTCCGACAAGGCCAGTGCCCCCTTCTCCACCCTCTTCTCGCGACGGCATCATCAAGTCTCTCGAGGCCCTTGGCCGTCAAGAGTAAGAATGACGGGAAGCTCGAGCAGGCCAACGTCACACATCACTTGTCAATATCTCTTGGGCTTCGACTGCCTTTGAGGAGCCGTATGGGACTGCGGCCAAGATGTTGGTCAGGGCCGGCCATAGGGCTGTGCCATGCACGGGCCCACGGCCAAAGGGGCTCAATTTTTGTTTTTTACAAAATTTATATAATTAAGGATGATAGTTATATCGTATATGATAAAAAATACTGAAAAATAATTAAGAGATCATTTCTCTTCATTCAATCTTCTTTAATGATTGCTTCATAATTATCTTTATTTACATTATTTTTTCTATAATTTTTTTGTCATTTATTATGTTTTCTAATAAATTTATTTTTCTAATTGAGATCTCCTCTTCATTTCAGTCTCTTGTTCATTCTTATATCCTTAATCAAATGACACCATTATTTTCATAATTTCAATCTTTTTTTAGAAAAAAAATCTTAATAAAATGACACATTAGTTTTCTTTCTCTCAAATTTAGTATATGTTGCATCAATTATGGAGAAAAATGTTGCAGCAACAAAGAGGATAGTGATCGATGTCATTCACAACCGAAAATATTTGCTTTGTTCATTATAAATTGCTCAAAATCCTTCGATATTTCTCGTATTCTCTTCGTTTCTCATTTCTCTCATAATCTAATTTTTCATAGAGTGTTGTTTTTAATTTCATCTCTCATTTTATTTATATTACCCTCTTAACATGTGCTTTCACACATGTCAATTTGTTTTTTTAATGTGCAGCAGGACAAATCTGTAAATAGATATTTAATGGAGCAAATGTGCAAAATAGAAATAGATATATCATATTTACTTTTTTAATTATGTCTAATATTTTAAGTTTTTTTTCAACCATTTACAACCTCATGGATAAATTTGAAAGTTCAAATTTTTGGTGAAGCTTTGACACCAAAATTTAGCTTCCCATTTAGGGGTTTGAATCATGTCATTTGAGATGTTGTAAAAGGTTTCTTCAATTTTACTTTTTTTACTTTGTTTTTTGTAACTATGCATCTCATATATATAAAATTGATGTATGAAATTGATAAACGAAATTTATATATGAAAACGGTATATGAAATTGTGCGGCCTAATTGTGCATATGTATTTTTTTAAAAACTAAAGAAAAAAAATTGATAAAAATAATATTATGTAAGGGGTCTATTATTATTTTTTGCACCGGGCCTTAAATCCTTCAGGATCGGCCCTGATGTTGGTGAAGAAAAGAACTTGCTGCCTTCTGGAGTGAGAGAACGTTCTCAGGGCTGTACAAAAAGGAGGAAAGGGTAGGATGAGATAAAAAGTATGAGGGTATTTTGGTAAAAACACCATAAAAGGTGTGTTGAATGTAAAAATAGGTGTGCAAAAAGTATCAGCTTTAAAAATATTTCAAAAATATACATACAGGGAACGGTAGACGACTACAAAGAGATATACGACTATCATATTCAAAGAGTTCAATTAGTGATACATGTTATAAGTTTTGGTTTTAATACTATATTTTGTGGACAGTCGTATGTCTTTTCAACAACTTTGAGTCTTTTTCTAGATGTAGATGAGGTGTGTTTGTACAAAGAAACACCAACCGATAATCCGGGGCAATCTTTAAATCTCAATTTTTCATTTGGCATGTTATACATATGCAGATTTCACATGCGTTGTGCAGAAGATCAAAGTGTTGATAGTCTTAAGCCTCAATATATAAGCTATTAGGTGGCAGCATTCCTTGCTTTCATTCTTCTTCTATTCTTTTAACCAACTCCAGTGTTGTCCTTGTCGTGCCAACCCGAATTTATAAGATCATCACCACCCTCATCATCGCCTTAGCCACCAGCTTTTCAATGACAACTATTCTATGAAGCTGCTGCAACCTCTGGCTCATCATTTGGAACAGTCATCGTAAGCACCATCGTCATCGATCACCTTCTGAAAATTGACCTTAGTACCTCATTATCATTGTGTTTCCATGCTTCTTTGAGCACATAATGCTCATGGTACCCTAGAGGTCCATCAAACAATACTCTTTTTTTCCCAAGATTGCCAGCCCGGAGATCATAACAAACACCCATATGCCACCAAGTATTAGAAGTTTAGAACCATATGCAATTTCGATATAATGAAAAATAAAGATGAATGTTGGCTGTGGTAGCAGATGCCTCAATATAAACGATCATCATCAAATATGGATATATACATCGTCTTTTAGTTTGACTTCTATTTCTCAATACTTTACATGAAACAACTAATTAATAAGGTGCAACAATTTAACAATTTCTAGAAATTTCTATTTTTGAGAAGCAATATCTTTTCTCTATTTGGTATTACACAATTTTCATGTACTTTTCATCACTATAAACTTTTTGTTAATATATCTGTCAAAAATTTTAGAGGTATTTGATGTTACACCCAATTTGGTAGCTAGACCCATTTTAAATACACCCATTTTAAGATTGTTTTAAAATATACCCAAACTTATTAATTAATTTTGTCTAAACAAATAAACATATTATTTAGAATAAAAATAAAACTCATTTTTTTTCTAGAATTAAAGAAGTTGTCATTGTGTGTTATGTATGTATGTATGTATGTATGTATGTATGTATGTATGTATGTATGTATGTATTTATGTAGCGGGATAGAGACAGTGGACACAGAGTTTAGAGTGGTTCACCCCACCATCTATGGGCAAAGGGCTACATCCACTTAACATGTACTATGAGTTGAGACGTCTTATCGGCACCTCATGTATTACAAGTGGTAGCTGTTGGTGCTACATATCCACTAGAAAAAAGACAATTGGGCGACGAAAAGAGCCGAAACAGGGCGACGAAATCAAATTTCGTTGCCCAAGACCAACTTTAGGCGAAGAAAATATCTGTCGTCGCCTAAGATCCAAAAATCGTCGCCTAAGATAAAATTTAAAGCGACGAAAACTGAAATCGTCGCCTAAGGCCATTCCTTCGTCGCCTAAGGTCCAATCTTGGGCGACGACAGGAAGTTTCATCACCTAAAGCCTAACCGTTGTCGCCTCAGATGGTCATTCTTAGGCGACGACAAATATGTCGTCGCCTAAGGTCCGAAAACTTTGGGCGACGACGTCCTTTCGTCGCCTAAGAGTGACCAGCTTAGGCGACGACAAAGATGTCGTCGCTTAAGGTTCAAAAACTTTGGACGACGACGTCATTTCGTCGCCTAAGAGTCCTTATATTTCCTGATTTGGACAGCAGCTCACTCGGGAAAAAAAAAGAGAAGAAAATTTCGGGTGCTGTCGAAATTGTTGGGTGTTGTCAAAATCTGTTCATACCCAGTTTGTGGAGCTATATATATATATATATATGTACATATATATATATATGTTGTTTTTGAGTTTTATTTGAGATGAATTGATAGATTTTGATTGTGTGATTTAGTTGATCGATTAATATTTTCAGTATGTTGATTGATTATGAATTATTGTTCGTTGTAGTTGCATTAATTGGTTGATATATTTTTACATTTTGATTAATGTTATATTGAATATATATATATATATATGATGTTGTTATTAATTAATTTATAATATTGTGTTGATGTTATGAAGTTGTTGATGATAATTTTGTGATATGAGGGATGTATATATATGTTGTTGATATATAATATTGTTATTATGTAATTATTTAGTATGTATATATATATATATATATGTTAATTAATTAGTTTATATATGTAAGAATATTGTTATGTAATTAATTAATAATTAAGTATACATACGCATGTGTTAATTAATTAATTTGTTACTAATAATTTGTTGCATGTAGTATAGTATTATATATATAAATGAATTTGATTGAGATTTTATGTATATATGAAATTTAATTAATTAATTGTTATATATATATATATATATATATATATATATTTTGTGGTATTTTCAGGATATGGATAAGAGTTGGATTTCGCTTCCAAGATAGGACAAAAGATATGCTAAAAGAGTTTTAAGTTTTGTGCAATATGCGTTGGACAATGCTGCCGGGAGTACACTTTTCTATTGCCCGTGCAAGAGATGTTAGTGTCGCAGCGAGATGCATCGATTTTCGATGGAGACAGTATGAGAGCACCTGAAGAATAACGGATTCTGGGACATTTACACATGTTGGATATATCACGGTGAAACATCATCAAGGGGTCTGCATGATCATGGGCAGTTTTATGAGAGGGGCAGTTCATCAAACGATCCAACAACGGCCTTCACCAACGACATGTTTCCTCATGAGAGCGGTGTATGCGCTCAAGGACAGTATATTCCTGAGACGTCGGTGCAGGCCTTCCCTAGAGCTGTCAACACTGCTGGTATTGACAAGTACAACAAACTACTTGTTTTCCAACAAACTACTTGCTTTCCAACAGACCCCTCTGTACCCCGGTTCTAAGAAGACCGTTCTTGAGTGTGTGATGGAGATGATGCAGATCAAAGTTGAGGAAAAATCGACCGTGAAGGCTGTTGATAAGTATCTACAGTACGCTGCTTCATTGCTGCCCGACGATCATCGTCATCCCACCACTCATTATAAGGTCTGTCGTATCTTGAAAGATCTCGGACTTTCCTACATCAAGATCCATGCATGCAGATATGATTGCGTTCTGTTCTGGGGTAAAGATGCAGACGAGAATGACCTTGAAGGCCTTCATCGTTGTCCGGTATGTGGGACCGACAGGTATAAGCGGACTCCTGCAGGCAACATAAAACTTATGAAGGTACTTCGGTATTTCCCGTTAAGGGATAGGCTGGAATGGTTGTACGTGTCTTCACACACAGCCAAAGCTATGAGATGGCACGCTGAGAGGGAGTTGCATGACGAAGACACTGTGGTACACCTTGCTGACGGGGAGGCTTGGAAACATATAGACAAGAAGTTTCCTCATTTTACTTCAGAGGTCCGAAATGTGAGGCTCGGGCTGTCATCCGACGGGTTCAACCCTTTTGGCAACATGAGTCTTCAATACAGTATATGACTAGTGATTTTGGCACCTTACAACCTTCCTCCATGGATGTGCATTAAGAAGGAATACAACATGTTGACCTTGTTGATTCTAGGGCCCGGTTATCCAGGAAAGTGTCTCGATGTGTATATGAGACCGGTGATTGAAGAGTGTAAGTTCCTTTGGGAGGTTGGTCATCCCACTTGACTCCTACAAGCAGGAGATATTCCAGATGCATGCCATGGTTGTTGGTCCATCAGTGATTTTCCTGCATGTGGGATGTTGTCAGGCAGCGTTGTTAAAGGATACAAGGCTTGTCCAAAGTGCCTTAGCGAAGGGAGCAGCAGTCATTGCAATAAGATAGTCCGGATGGGTCACCATACTCGCCTTCCACATAATCACCCATGGCGGGAAGATACCAGGGCATTTGATGGGACCGTAGAAATGGGTGTGGAGCCGTATAGATTGATGAGGAAGAGATTTTAGCAGTGCTTAATGAGTATGATTTTGGGTGGCTCAGCAATCATCCTGACATTGTGACCTCAATACCTGAAAGACCCGACATGTACAAATTCTGGACACATAAGAGCATATTTTGGGAACTCTCGTACTGGAGTAAGTTATTGATCAGACACTACCTAGATGTGATGCACATAGAGAAGAATGTATGCGACAGTGTGGTGGGTACAACCCTCAACTTGGAGGAGAAGACGAAAGACGATCCTAAGACACGCATTGATCTTGAGAATATGAAGATAAGAAAACATCTATGGTTGAAACAGGGGCAGAAAAAGATGCCTTAGACTCCTTACACTGTGAAGCCTGATCAGAAGAACCAAATCTTCAGGTGGTTGACTTGTGTGAGGTATCCTTCAGGTTATGTAGGAAATATAGCTAACTGTGTGAAATTCCGGGACAATAAGATGTACGGCTTGAAGAGTCATGACTGTCATATCCTGCTGCAACGTCTCCTCTCTGTTTTCATTCGATCCTTCCTCAATAGTCAGGAAATTTTTTAATTTTTAAAGCTAAATTTGTTAAAATTTAACGGTCAATTAGTTTAAAAATTTGTGTTGGATTTGATGGTAGTGGTTTGTGGCTCTCGTCAGGTGGTGGAGCCGTTAATAGCGTTGGCAAGATTCCTACAAAAGTTATGCACACGGGAAGTGAAAAAATCCGACCTCTAGGAAATGAAAGAGGACATCATTTATATCATGTGTAAATTTGAGAGGATATTTCCTCCAAATTTTTTTGATATCATGCCTCACCTGATGATCCATCTTCCCGAGCAATTGTTGCTTACCGGTCTAGTACACTTCACTTGGATGTATCCCATGGAAAGGTACGTTTTAATCACCTAAATTCCTCAATATATATACATGTTCAATAATCATAACACTTTGCATTCTTATATTTATAGGCAACTTAGAGACTACAAAGACTATGTGGCTAATAAATCCGCACCTGAAGGATGTATAGCTGAAGCCTATATTGCGCACGAATGCGTCACCCACATGAAGTTGTATTTAGGAGCGTTGAAGGAGACTCCGCAAACCATGAAGGAAGGTGCACCGCAGTTCAATCTTTCCATACTCTCCAGTGATGTTGAAGTTGGTGGAGCAATATTGTCAGGCGAATACAACATGCTACCACATGAGATGGCCATCGCCCACTGGTGGGTATTGATTAATTGTTCAGAAATTCAATTCTGGAAAAAACGAGCATCTATATTGTCCAGAAGTTGATGGTGATCTAGATTACCACAACAGGGCGTTCGCAGACTATTTTCTTGCCTGGGTACGTAATTTAATATGTATGCAATAATTTTCCATTTAGTGCATATTATCCATATTTACAGTTGAATGGTTGGTTCCAGATAGACATGATCAAATCTAATGGTCACCCAAATTGGTCGCACGAACTATGGCTTTTTGCGATGAAGCCAATACGGGCTACAGTTTATCCCATGTGCACGGTGAATGGTGTCTAATTTGTACATGAAGAGAGAGACACCAAACAGAGAACACATAATTCAGGGGTAATGGCGCTTGGTGATGGGAACAGTCCCGACTATTACGGTGTTCTCCATTCAGTGGTGAAACTCATGTATGGGGAACGCATGACAGTGCACCTGTTCAAGTGTAGGTGGTTTGATAATAGCCCGCAGAGCATGAAGACCGATCAGTACGAAATATTATCGGTGAACACTGCTACGAGCGCTTACGAAGATGACCCGTTTGTTTTTACCACATCAGTCAAACAAGTGTTTTATCTTGATGACCTCCATAGGGGTGGCGCGTGAAAAATAGTCAACCTTGTGCATCCTCGAAACATTTACCGGGCGGCTACACTTGGAGTGATCGGAGACGAGGACAAAGATTATACGTATCAGGAGCCCAGCACAATAAGTATTCCTAACGTCTCTACTGTTTGCCAAAATAATTTTCCAGCGGGTCGCTCTGTGCGAACTCGTGAAGAGTCAACCTTTATTGATGTTGATCTAAATGAAGAAAGAGACGAAGACTCTGACGATGAATTAAGGCATAGATTACCAGAGATTAATTTTGACACCGACGAAGACTCATCGGATGATTCCGATTACGAGCCTTAGATTTTATGGAATCATCGTTTTAATTGAGCATTAGGGTACGTCATGTTTTCATTCTTAATGTCGGTAGATATTGGTCTAGTCCCCCTACCTCTTCTTTGTACTTTTTGTTCTATATATATTCTACATTCATCTCTAAGGCGACGAAATGTGGCCGTCGTCGCCTAAGGTCTCTCTTAGGCAACGAAATACTTATGTCATCGCCTAAGGTCTCTCTTAGGCGACGACATAAGTATTTCGTCGCCTAAGAAGGTCGGGTAGATCCGCCTCCCTTTCCCTCTCCCTCTCCTCTGCCTCCCTCTCCCTCTCCTCTGCCACTGCCCCTGCCGTCGTGCCACAGTGCTGCCGCGCCCCTAAGATTCAGGTACCTCCGTGATAATTTTGTTGAAAATTTGTGAAAAATTAGTGGAAAATTGCGATAATGTTGTGAAAAATTTGTGAAAATTGTGGATTATTTTTTGTAAATTGTGATAATGTTGTGGAAAAATTATGGTAATGTTGTGGAAAAATTGTGATAATGTTGTGGAAAATTTGTGGTAAATTAGTTGATGAGGCCATGGCTGGAAGAAAAACATCCCAAAGGTATGTGCGTTGGGAAAAATATTGTCGTGAATTATATGTTATATTAAATATATATCTAATATTTGATGTCGTATACGTAGGTTTAGGGAGTGAAAGTATAAACTGAGGGACCACTGGAAAGCGCACAGGAACGGCCGGCTGGGTACCTTTCTTGAGTTCCAATACAGGGAGCACGAGTGGCGTTGACTTCTGACGGTCGAATTCAACAACCCTCATAAAAAGGTAGATAAAAAATAAATTACTTAATTAGTTATCGAGACCATACTTAATTATTAAAAAAAATTACGTATTAAATAAATATTTTACTAATGGTTAATTTTTTTTTTCTTTCAAGGCCGTCTCTCAGAAGAACGCTGCAAACCGGCAACGCAACACGACCAACCATCATGCCGGTTCAAAACCGTTTGCTTGCATCATGGAGGAGGTGATGAGGGACAATCCAGAAGTTAACTCGTTCGTGGGAACGTTCCATAAGGCGTATCCTCAATCCGAGGAGGATTTTGCAAGTTATCTCACGCTTTTAATTTTTAATTTTACTTATATGTATTTTTTAATGTTAATTAATAATTTGTTTCTAATATTTCCAATTAGGTGAGGATGAGGTCGGCAGAGTCCGTTGTGATGCGTGATTACGTGTCGGAGACATGGCCGGAAACGCAGGAGGAGGATATGTCTGAAGCCATGTTCCGGATTGACAGATCAGATCCACCCATCGGGGCGAAGATCATGGACACGGTTTTCCCACACCGTACAAACAACTTCTACTGTCGGGGTATGGGCAGCGTTGGAAACCAAAAGCTGAAGCAAATCAAAGGAGGAAAGAAGGGAGCCTCAAGCAGCAACGTGCAACTACAATCAGAAGTTGAAAGGCTGCAACAGAGACTACAACGCCAGGAGCGACAGGAGGCTGCCAGGAGAGCCTTCACATCAGCCCTAAATGCCTATGAAGACGCCCGAGAGAAGTATAATGAAGCGCGTAATGCAGCCCAGGAAAACCATCAGATGCAGTTGGGGCAGTGGTTTCAGGATTGTCTCAGTCAACAAGACAAATTCCTCCTCCCATGCCGATGCGTCCTATTCTGCCTCCGTCGTCGGAACGTCCTCAGCTTCGAAAACCATAAGAATCGGATTTCATGATCGATTTAGATGATATTGAATTTACTTTGGACTAAATTTATATATTTGTACGTTTATTAACAATTTAGATAATTTGTAATGAAAAATTTGTTGTTTTGTTCTTGAAATTTTTTGTGTTGTTATTTATATTTTATAAAAATTTACAAAAATAAATAAAAAATACAGAAAATACTTCAGGTGATGAAATAAAGTATTTTTCGTCGCCTAAGAGAGGTTTAGGCGACGACTTTTGCACCATTTCATTGTCTGAAGATCACTTAGGCGACGAAATATACCACTTTCGTCGCCTAAGAGAATTTTTTAATTTTTTTTACAAAATATACACGTATCGTCGCCTAAGATCTAGACTCTTAAGCGACGAACAATTTTTCATCGCTTAAGAGTCTCGCTCTTAGGCGACGACTCCAGTTTCGTCGCCTAAGACGAGACTCTTAAGCGACGACGGTTGTTTGGGCAACGAAATGTGTGTTGTCGCCTTAACTTAACTCTTAGGCAACGACTGGGATTTCTTTCGTCGCCTAAGATCTTGGGCGACAGACTTCTTGCGACAACACTTTAGGTGACGACGCTTCGTCCCCTAAGATCTTGGGCGACGAAATTTTTTAACAGGGCGACGCAATTGCTTCGTCGCCCAAACACTCTGTTCTGGTAGTGATCTCATCCTCTAATGGGAAGGGGGGAGTCTCCTATATATAGAGGGAAGAGACTCCGCCCTTTTACATATTTTCGATGTGGGACAAGATGTCCAAAGTGTGTTCCGTGAGGGCATGTTGGTGAGGCCGGCAATGTGGCTTCCTGATGTCGGATCGACGACTTCCAAGTGTCGTTGCGTAGCTTGCATGGCGGGCTTCGTGATGACTCGTGGGCCCACATACAGGGTGTCACTTATGCTTGACGGTATATGCATATCCATGGCTACCCCCAAAGTCATTATCTCTAATCGTTAATGAAATGGTATCCCATAAATATATGAACCCTAAACCCTAAAACCCTATACCCAAAACT
Organism: Comarum palustre; assembly: GCA_951800085.1. Classification (NCBI taxonomy): domain Eukaryota; kingdom Viridiplantae; phylum Streptophyta; class Magnoliopsida; order Rosales; family Rosaceae; genus Comarum; species Comarum palustre. Next base: position 8,854,821 of record OX637574.1, read on the forward strand.
CAATTCCTCCATAAACTCTAACCTAAAACCCTATACCCAAAACTTAATTCTTCTATTCCTCTATTTGTAATCTAACTTAAAGGTATAAAACAAAATGTATTGTTGATACCTACAAAATAATTACAAATTAAAATGTAGAAAAATATTAACATGCATGTGCTCGAGAATGATTAACCATTTCGATAAACCAACACAATTTGACACAATCATATGCTAACTATATAGACAAACATTAGAGTAAAAAATGGAAGAACAAACGACAATGAAAACAAATAAACTCGAAAGAAAAAATCAAAGTTTTGAGTGATTAACGATATCTAAATTTAAGTTTTCAATTAATGAAATTATATAAATCTGAAAAAAAAAATCAGCAGTTACATTTAGAGAATGTATTCATATTAAAGCGGAATGACAAAATCTACTAATTAAAAAAAATTAAAATCGGAAGGGCAAAACCGTTAGGAGAAAAATGGTAATAAATTTCAGTTTTAGAAATAAAACATATAAGACATGTTAAATGATTTGAATTTAGTATAAATTAAAATGAAATATGTGAAATGTATTTATCTTAAAAGATACTCCCTATTTTTTGAGTTTTTCTCTATTTTCCTCAAAATTTTACATAAACTTCCAGATTCTCATTATTTCTGTTATCTTTGATATTTCAGTTATTGCTACAACCTACACATGTTTTCTCCCCCAACTTGTAATTGATATTTTGATATATAGTATTGGTCGATCAAATACAGGTGCATAATTGTTGTCTGGTTTATATTTCTAAGATGAATTGTTGCTATAGGGGAATGAATCGGATCCTGCAATCATTGCATGGCTTGGCATGCCATATCTTTCATGCAACTTATAAGATAATATGATAGTTGTTGGGTAGCATAAATTAGAAATCTTCCCCAAGGAAGGGTTGCACTTACCCAAAGAATTAAGCATCAAATTTGTGAACAAATTAAGGGGAAAGTAGTTACTGCACCCTAAGCAAAACATAGGAGAGCAAAATATTGCTTGAAGCTAGCAAAATGCTTCTACAGTGACCAGATACATACGTACATGAATCTACATATAGATCTTCAAGTCTGTCTAGATTGTATGAAACACCAACACCATATAATGATTTGAGATAGCTGTATCCGCAGTTGCATAGCATGATTAGCATCACATACGTACAGACGGTAAAGTTTTAGATTGTGCAACTTGTATATGTTGTCGAAATTTTAGATCACACTTGGTTTTCTTTTCTTTTCTTCTCTTCTCTTCTGCTGTTTTCTTTTCTGTTCTTCGTTTATGATTGCTGATTGTCAACCTTCCTTGGAGGTCTGCAGTGGCTTCAGTAATCGATGCACTTGATTCATGTTTCTTGGTGAGATCAACATCGATAGTCAAATATTCTTGGACATGTGAAGTACTGCAAGTGCCTAGCTTCCCAATAACTTTGAGATGTGGAAACTCATTTGTGTTAATTAACTAACTATATAAGCAATATTTGTCATCGAGAAATGGTTTCTCACATGGTGATTAGTTATTGCTAACAAGCAAAGCTCTCAAAGCTTTGATATGACAATGGACCATGGTATATGTATCTTTGTTTCTTGCTCAGTTGCTCGCGATGTTTAACATGGAACAAGAGTCATTATAGGTACGTACCTTACATAGGTAGGACCCTTAATCACAAATACCCTCTTCTCCTTTTTACCCGATTTGAATTGATCAATCATTTGGCTTTTTCCTCTATTAGTATGATGATGTTCATCATGAGGACTCTGGAGGATCCTTACTATCTTCTACATAGGTTTTGCAGATCTATCACGATAATTTTTTCAAATGATTTCTCTGTCAGAGGCCATACCAATTATGATGGGACTTGTACTGCAGAATTATTTGTCACTAATTTGTGAAAATAAAAACGATCGATCGTAAAGGATACACAAAGATAATGCTAAAGAACTGATTGGAAAAAATATATCCCGTCTCGGGCTACCGGCCATATTGATTGGGAAGGGTCCCTTGGAGATCTTCTACTACATAAAGGTTTCTAATCGAGTCGGTCAGAGGGTGATATGATCAGTATCAGAGGTTTTTTTAGTTCGTCTCTTATGAGAATTGAGAATTGTTATAATGTATGTAAGAAAGAACACAGATTTACGTGGTTTACTAACGACGTGTTAGCTACGTCCACGGTCAGAGGAGAACAGTTTTATTATCTTGAGGAAACACAAACACAGAATGCTTAATACAATTAGGTTTAGGACGTTTATATACTAAACTCTAAACCCTATATACTAAACTCTAAACTATAAACCCTATATACTAAGCCCAACGAGATCTCCAAATAGCTGATACCCAGATGACTTCAAGGCATATATTAACGAGTGACCAGGTTCAGCTCACTTGGTTTCTTTATTCCATGAGAGCCTGCAACTTACATCTCTATCAATCTCTTCTCCCTCAATTTCGAAAGGCAGAGTGAAATGACCTGACCCTATGCTCGATCACATTTCTAGCTCCCAGTTCATATTTCAATTCTCAGTACTAGGAGAGATGCACCTCTTCTTTGCCCATAATTGCATGCCTGCAATTCTCACATGCATATTGCAGCTCTCAGAACCAACAGTTCTAATTATTTGGCATCAAGCGAAAAAAAAGACAAAAGAATCAAAATAAGAAATTAACACAAACTAATATTGAAACTTTGAAAAGAACCTAATTGAGCAACTGAGTCGCTATATTGAAGAGAATATCATCATTTGTTATTTAGTTAAATTATATATACAGTTTTTATTCAGAGTGAAATTCCGTTATGAAATTAAAGTATCTTATTTGACACTTTTAGATGTTGAAGCATCCAATATGCTATAGCATTTATAGAACTTGATTAACCATGTACTATAGTAACCTAAAAACCAAGATTAGTAGTAACCTGAGTGAGGTACTTGTTTTCACACATGCACAAAGAGAATCTTGTATTTATTTATATACATAATTTATATGTTCAGTATATGTAATGTCTATTAACAAAGCTGAAAAGGGGGGATCATGCATGTGAGCATATAATCATATACAGGAACAAACCCTTCAGAGAACCCAGAATTATTAACCGAATTAAGTACAGTACCCTCAGAGAGCTCCATCATGTGCCTTGCAATCATCTAATGATTTAGCTAATGGAAAATTAGAGCTTTCTCGGTAGGCCGATACATAGAGATGGTGACCAATTAAAGAAAACCCTTGCATCTAATTGTACGATTTGTCCCATCTCTTATTTTGACTTTTGACCAATAATTAGAGCGTATATTATTACTTTTTTAATAATTTTTTATATAGTACTAATTATAGAGATTAATGATTCATTCTAATAAAAACAAATTTGACATGCTTATTCACACAAATATTAAAAAAGACAAAACTGTTTTTCATAAATATCAAACAAACTTTTCATCCTCTCTTTCTCTAAAGTTAAGATCGGTTGTGCACCAGATCATCGTCGTCTCAATCACCACAATCCGGTAGTGCTTTCTCAAGAAAGCTCGCTGATCTTCGACTCCGACCCTGATTTCAAGCTGAACCGTGAGGCTTTGGCGTCTAGTTTTGCTCCTCTCAAGGACTATTTCCAGCTTAGTGAAGTTGGATGTTGTCTCAAGCAACGTCCTCCATCTCCGATCTCCGAGAGCCGACTTCCGAACTTCATCATCAGTGCACCTTGGTCATTCTCAATAATCATTTGTCTGTCCTCCCACAGCCAGCGTTGCCTAGTTTCGCCAATCTAGGACGCCATCTAGACGATGTCGTCAAATCGTATATAAGGAGATCAACGGCGATCGAGTCCGGGCAGCTAAACTTCAATTTCTGATCTTCAAAACCTGTGGAATTTGCCATGTGAGCTAATCTCTGATCGCCTTAACGATGACAGACAGATCTCCCCTCGACGATGACTAGATCCTCTCCTCGATGACGGCGGCCAGATCTAGCATCGACGATGGCAGCCATATCTAGCATAAACGACGGTGACCAGATCTAGCATCGACGACGATGGCCAGCGACCGAGATCGTCGACGCCTGACGTTGGAGAACAGTGATGATGCTCAACGACGACTACGACGTCTGATGATGACGCTCGAAGCCCAAGGTCAAAAGATCCGGTCACCTTGTTGACATCTGACGATCTTGATCCGCAAGCTCTAGTTTTTGATTCTAAGATTAGTATACTTGGATTTAGAGTATACTGGAGTTAGTATACTTAAATTTTGGAGTATGTTGAGGTTAGTATACTTGGATTTGAAGTATAATGGGGTTAGTAGACTTGAATTTGATGAAATACTAGGGTTATTAGACTTGGTTTTGATGTATACTAGGGTCAGTAGACTTAGTTTTGATGTATAATGGAGTTAGTAGACTTGGTTTTGAAGTATACTGGGGTTAGTAGACTTAGTTTTGATGTATACTGGGGGTAGTAGATTTTGTTTTGGAATATGCTGTGGTTAGTAGACTTGGTTTTGGAGTATGCTCGAGTTAGTTGACTTGGTTTTGGAGTATACTAGAATTAGTAAACTTGGTTTTGATATATACTGGGGGTTAGTAGATTTAGTTTTAGAGTATATTATGGTTAGTAGACTTAGATTTGAAGTATACTAGAGTTAGTATAATAAGATTTGGAGTAAACTAGTGTTACTAAACTTGGATTTGACCATAGTATACTCTAGACCTAAGTTTATTAAACTCAATATACTCTAGATCAAAGTTTATTAACCTCAGTATACTCCAGATATAAGTTTGTTAATCTTAGTATACTCCAGATATAAGTTTATTAAACTAGTATACTCCAGATCTAAGTTTATTAACCTCAGTATACTCCAGATTCTGACGAAATACAATTTTCCGTTCAAAGGCGATTTTCCAGCGACTGGTGACCGAAGTGGCGACCGGCGAGGCTGCGACAAAATATTATCTATCTCATTTTCTTTTTTAAGTGTGTATAAGGAACAAAGATAAAATTTTTATTTTATTATGAATTTAATAAAGATTTGTGTATTTAGACATTAGTAAGTACACCTTGTATTAAAATAGACATGTGACTTTTTAATTTTTTAGTTTGAAGTTAAACTTTTCTTATTTTATGAAAATGGTCATTTCCGCGATGAAGTATCTATACATGCATTTATCAGATAAACATGATCCTAACGTCAAATCCTAAACTTAAAATAGACTGCAATGTACTTTATAATGAGCTAGGTATCTTGCATCTGATGACTTCCCTTTTAACATTCCAAAAAAAAAGATGACTTCCCTCTTAAACTATGACGGGAAGTTTTTGTTAGTTTCTTGTACCTGCATCAACATACAACAACTAGTCACTTAATCAATTCGGGTTAGTCAAATAATTAGAAAAAAGATAATGGATTAGTGATATAATATGGTTCTCTCTATTGTTCTTATATGGTTAGATTATTGATATAATTCAGGACCATATAATAAGGGAGTTTCACATGGAATTTCTTGGGTGCCATCTTCCACGATCTTCAAAGCATCTCGAAGCCATATAAACAAAGTTGCAATTAGATTAATAAGAATAGGTAGGCAGTATGTACGGTTATCAAGACACAGAGGGCAGGCTAGGATACTTGTATACGACAGTATAGGATTGTGATGATCGGGCACTTTGGATGCCTTGTGTATTTCAACTGTAAGGCATGCATGCAGTTTCCTTGTTAACCCAATTGCAATTTAAATACACATCTTGCCAAGTATTCTGACATCCAAACATTAGCATATATAGTCAAATGTAAATTCATCGTTATTTTTACACTAATTTTATTTTCCTTATTCATAACTAGATTATCGTATATAGCATAGGTAAATAAGGATCTTTCCAACAGAGACTTAGAAATTCCAACTACTCAAACAAATGTCACACAAATAACTACTGATCCTTGTGACCAGCAGTAAAAAAACATAATTATTTGACTAACCTTAACTAATCAGAAAAATACGAAAATTTACAGAGACAAACTAGACACACAGAAAAACAGGCAGACAAAATTTCAGATGAATAGGAGTTCGTTTGCTATATCAAATAAATACGGAAACATAGAGGACAGAAGAGTGACGAAAACTGATTATGGATTTTTGTTTTGGTTTTGGAAAACAATGAAAATAAAGATAGTTAGGAAAGATGCAATCCACCCCGGATAATCACACACAAGACAACTTATTTAGTATCTAATCCAATCAATCTAGATGAAGATGCTCATGTTGACTCAGTACGCTTGAAACACAATATATTATCATTTCTTACTTCGTACGTCAGGCAGGAAGTGCTCTACACCTAGACTATTCTTAAGCAATGCAACCTAAAGGTACGCTTATTAGATTAAACATGCAGAGATCATTAAGTTCGAAAAGAGTTTGAGACATCACAAGACATCAAAATAAACTTAGCGTCTTGCTAAACATAGGACTTCGTTTACTTGCTAACGAAAGCTAACAATTGCTTCTCTAGATAGTTTGAGGAGTCTGATATATATTGACACTAGCATTAAACAATCCAAGCTACAGAATCCTAACATGCATACTAAGCGTGCACTCAAAGCATACAAGAAAAGAATTCATCAATGAAATAATATTAAACAAAGTCTCATCTTGAATTGAAAGAAACTAAAAACCAAATCTCAAATCATCATGCAGTTCATATCTTAGGGCTTCAAGCAGCCCCTAACTAAGAAAAATCTAAATAAACTTAATAAAAATAAGATAAACAGCAGATTGGGGAGGAGAGAGCAGAAGAAGGAAGTAGAAGAGAGAAGTCAAATATGATAGAGTAGGGTGTATATTGCTACCTTTCACCAATCCTTCTTGATTATGGTTTCCTTAGATATCTTGGTTGGCTTGGACCAATAGAAGTATGTCAACTCATTTAATTCTTCAAAATCAGCTTCATATCGAGGTTATAAGTTGGAATATGAAGTAAAACCTCGTCCATGGGCTTCTCGATGTGATTTGGGTCTCAAAACTCATATTTCCCTCAAACTTCAGATTCGCGCGCAGATTGACCTTCTGGTACTAAATCAGCCATAACTTTCTCTAGGAAAATTCTATTCATGAACCGTAAAATGCTCTGGAAAGCTAACATCAGTAAATTTTTAACGATATAAAACTCATCATTTGGTTTTTCTCGATCTGCCCTCAGTGTTCTGTCGAAGTTGGCTGACTTTTATAGACAAATTTCAGAAGTTTTCATTCCAATCTCTATTTTCATTCTTTTTTTCTTATTTGCTTCGAAACACCTAGAAAACAAAAAACAAAGTAAATAACTATAAACCACACCAAACAAACAAATGAAGTATAGAGAAATTAGATATAAATAATATATAATTGTGCACCTATCATAAATCCAACTTCATATGTAATGGCCGGATACCTAGTTATTTTAACCCGATAGTAATCAATATTTCGATAAATGTTTTACAGTACATCTAATATGATATACTTATTTACGGATATCATAATAAATATGTTGTCAATGTGGTAAATATAGTTATTGGTTATGTAATTTTAGTTATATTAGTTGTGGTGGCTTGCTGGACCTCTGCAGCACATCCAAGTCTCCCACTCTGACTCCAATGGTTTATGAAAAGAAGATGAATGAAGGTTTCTTCTACCAAATTAGGGTTTGCAACGTTCGAACGGATCTGTTTGATCCCCTACAAATAATTTCAAGCTAATTAAAGTCTCGAAACTCTATGAAGACACTAGTAGAAAAACGTTCTTAAGCGACGGAAATGTCTCATCGCTTAAGCCTGACTTTTCATTATCTAAGCTTGGTCGTATTTTTTATTAGCGACGGAAATACATCAATCTGTCGCTTAAGCCATGTACCTATGCGACGGAAACAGATCTAAGGCGACGCAATGTTTCCGTCGCTTAAGGCATATATTTTTTTTTCTCCGGCCGGATTTTTTTTGTTCTACAAAATGTTTCTTCTTCTTCTTGTTCTTCCTCCGCCACCACAATCACCATACCACCTCCTCCGCCACCACTACGGTACCACCACCACCACCTTCTTTTTCTTCTTCTTCTTCTTCCTCCTCTTTTTCTTCTTCTTCTTCTTCTTCAAATTTTTCTTCTGCATATTCTTCTTCATCTTTTTCTTCTTCATCTTCATCATCATCATCATCATCATCATCTTCTTCTTCTTCTTCTTCTTCTGCATCATCATCATCATCATCATCATCATCATCATCTTCTTCTTCTTCTTCTTCTTCTGCATCTTCTTCTTCTTCCGGCCTCTTCTTCTCCTCCCGACCTCTTCTTTTCCTCTCTTCTTTTACTTCTTCTCTTTTGCAGCAAGAGCTGGAGAATAAAATTTAAAATTTGCTTAACCGATGGAATCAATTCTGTCACTTAAATCAGTTTCAAATTTTGAAATTCATTGTTCGAGCGCTAAACCGTATAAATTTGAAAATTGACTTAAGCATTTCGTCGCATAAAAAAGTTTGAATTTTTTGACCCAGTTTTTGAGCGTCAAAACGAACTAATTTGAATTTTTACTTAAGCGACGAAAACGTTCGTCGTTTAAGTCATCAATTTCCGTCGTTTAAGTAAATGTCCGTCGCTTAAGCAAATTATTTCCGCCGCTTGTGCGGAAGAGCCTAAATGACGAAAAATTCATTATTCCGTCGCTTAACACTTAAGCGACAAAAATAATCTGGTCGTGACCATTTCTGTCGCTTAAGCATCTATTTGTAGAAGTGAGATCATGTTTGAAGTTGAAGGTGCTAAAACGAAACTCTAGCATATATAGCCAAATTTTTCATTTTTCTTTCACTCCATAAATAACCATTTTTATGTCTAGCGGTTTGGTCTGCCCTTAGAAAGTGGAAGGTGTGAGTTCGTTAGTTGTAGTATTTGAGTTATATACCCGATAAAAAAAGTAACTATTTTATTCTTGGAATATAGTTTAACCATTGGACAGAAGTTAATCTTCTCATCAAATGTTGAAGTGGAGTATGTTGTTCCATGCCATTTCACATATTTGCAATTAACTAACTTCGTTCGTGGTATGATTTAATTAGTTTTCCTCAGTTAATCTTTTTTATCAATTTGAATTTGTTAATCCGTGAGTCTCTTTAGTCGAGGATGGTGAGAAAATGTTCATAATCGATCGAATTTGGTGAATATCTGTTCAAAGAACTAGAATTTGTCGGTACTCGGCAGTAGAAAGAAACAACTCGATCACTTTTGGCGCTAATAGGTAAATGGGAAGGCACAAACTAAGATAATCAGGTTTCACAAATCTGGTTGTACCTTGGGATTAAACAACAAAAGACCTAGCTTGATCATTATGATCATTTCTGAGTTGCAGTTGCACCAGCTGCAACCGACGTACCCGAAATTACTGGTCCTGAATATTAAACTATCAAACAGAAATAGGATTTATAATATTGCAATTAAGCAATTGCTTCAGCCTCTCCCGACCTCTTTAAATACCTACCACCTGCTTGAGAGTTTCACACAAACACACAAAGAAAAGAACAAACCAAACTCGTCCTGCAGCATATTTTTGTACTTCAATGGAGTCCAAGAAGTCTAACAAGATCAGAGAGATTGTTAGGCTTCAACAGATCCTCAAGAAATGGAAAAAGCTAGCAAATGCCCCTAAGAACAACAACACTGCCGCCATTACCTATCCATCATCAACCACTACTACTACAACTCCAAGCAGCAATGGCAACAGAGGCATCAAGTTCCTCAAGAGAACACTCTCCTTCACAGACGTCTCCGCGGCTCATCAGAACGACGTCGTCCCAAAAGGGTTTCTCGCCGTTTGTGTTGGCAAGGAGCTCAAGAGGTTCATCATCCCAACTGAGTACTTGGGCCACCAAGCATTCCGGATTCTGCTCCGGGAAGCCGAGGAGGAGTTCGGGTTCCAGCAAGCGGGAGTTCTCAAGATTCCGTGCGAGGTGTCTATGTTTGAGAAGATCTTGAAGGTTGTTGAAGAGAAGAGGGAGGTCTTCTTCTTGCATGAGTTTGGATTCGGTGCAGAGAATGACATGATCGGTTCTTGCTCATCTCCATTAGATTGTGAGCTCACACCTTCTCATCACCCCCAAATGTGTAGGTGAAAAGGATTACATATACATACAGTACTTGATTTTGATCTGTTGGATCTTCACCATCCTTTTCGTCTTTCTTTTGCTTTATTTTGTGAAGGGTAATGTAACTGAAAGAGAGAGCAGAGTGTGATTAGAGGACTTTAGAGTTGAATTAATAATAAGCTAGACTACTTCGGGTTCTACAAGGTATTAGTTACTTCCTGGATGTCTTTTTTATGATCCAAGTGTTATGTAATTGTATCTACCACATTTTACTGCAGAGATCGAACCTGAAGTTGTCATCATCATTTGAGCGAGTTGTGTCATTTTTACTGTACTTGCACGTGAGAAATCAAAACCATTTCTGAAACTTGACTCTAAGCCAAAATAGGATAGAGAATACAACAGCAGTGGTACCTAAAAATTGATCGACGAATCAAATATATGAGTATCATTTTGTTTATAAAAGAAAATATATAATAACACCAGACACAAATGGCATACTAGCTCACTGATCTTGGTGTTAACAGCTCGGAATGCATGTTGCAGTGTCAATATATAAGATGGTGGAGTAATATTTAACTGTGTGAAAAAATAATACTGGTTTAGGGTTAACAGCTGGTCTTCTTTGTTGGTAAGAGAGGGGGGTTAACCGCTTTGACGACTTTCTAATTCGATTCAAATCTTGTACTTAACAATCATACTAATTTTCCCAGCATCTTAAGTATTCAAATATGCAAAAGTACGGTACTAGCATGGGAATTTAAGCAAGTAATAGTGTTTTTCTATAAAATATAATGACGCATTCTCAAGTTATGGACATTTTATGTTATTCTTCTCCTGCCAAAACTGATCATGACACTGAAATTTCAAGCTTCATCTATTAAAGCTCACATGCAACGTTCAGTTCGATCTCCTATTAAAAAAATTGCGCTTCCAAGTCTCCAAAATAATAAAATGAAGAAGGAAAACCTTTGTAAGGAAAGTAACCCGATCAAGCGCGCAGTAGTAGTTTCTAGTAAAGACCAAGCGCGCATATCATATAGTACAAGAAGAGAAGCAATTATTCCACATGTGAAGTATATATGAGACAATGGAAAGCATCATGCTAAAAATCATAGTATTATTGAATTGAAATTGTTGAAAATGTAAAAGATAGCAAGAACACTTTGGAGGCTACATTGTGATTTCTCTTATATGATGTAAAATATAGATTACAAGAGTTTATGTAGCTAAAGAATTAGGGTAAATAGCTAAAAGACCAAACTACCTTGCTCTAAAACACTCATATAATTCTAACACCCTTCATCAACCATATGCTTAGGTACAAGCATTATGGTTGGATTACATTACACGATTATAGCCATATTACATTAAGAAAATCAATTAAAAACCAAATTCAATAACCCTGCATCCGTGTAGCAACGAGAGCTTCTCCTAAATCAAGAGGACATGTCTGTGATGGTCGCAACATAGCATTGAGACAGCACAATTTTCATAGTTATTTTTTTGGCATGAAATTAAAAGATTGCATTCATTGTGCCCACAGCCTTAGCCCAGAAGAATATGAGAAGAGAAGAGCAAAAAATAAAGAAAAGTGTAGAAGGAAAATGACCAAAGTTGGTTTTGAAAGGTAATTGATCAAACATAATGAAAGAGACGGTTAAAGGATAACAGGATCATTTCATTGGTAATTGTACAAATTCTGACTCAAAAAACTAGTGAGAAAGAGCTGGAAGCCAAAAAATAAAGAAAACCTACATGCAATTTTACTAGTAATTATACAAGGATGTTGAAAGGTAATTTTACTAGTAATTGTACAAAGTTGTTTGAATGGTAATTGTACATAAAATTGTTTTGGATGGTAATTGAAAACTGGTAGTTGAATAACATTTGTTTCATTGATAATTGTACTTGATTTTTTTTTGAATGGTAATTGAATGCAAAACTGAAAAGAAATCAGGATTTTACAGAATTGAACACGATTCGTTGGTAATTGAACACGATTCGTTTCAATAGTAATTTTACAGAATAAAATTGAAAGCAAAGTATTCAAAGGAAATGAAGGAAGAGGCTGTGGCACAGGACAACTGAGTACTTTCAAGCAGCACACCAAAAGACCCATGAACCAGATCAAAACCAATCACAGTGAATCGAGTACTCATAGGGTCCCAATTATGAAATCAATGGAGAAATAGCTTTAAATCATCATCAAATACAAGCACAGTTTAATCACCCATAGAGTATGCAACACCTATTCACTTGCAAATCATCATCAGCCATTCACCATCCCCTAAATCAACTACTTGCAGTTTCGTATATTCTAGATAAAACTCTCAGAACAAACATAGCAAGAGAAATGCAGGTGTTGAGTTGTGCCTCCATCACACACTCTGTGCGAATCCCTCTACAGAACATTTGTTTGGTTTCTGATGGTCACAGTTCCAGGAAATCTGATCTGGGCGATCGTCAAGAAGAACAACTCCTTCTTGGTCAAGCAGTTCGGCCGGAGCCACGCCCGCGTCAGCTTCAACAAGGAGCCTAACAACCTCTTCAACCTCCACTCCTACAAGCATTCCGGTTTGGCGAACAAGAGGAAAAACTCATCCATACTTTTACCACCCAGCGGCATCTTCAAAGTCGCTTGCTTCCTCCCATCAAAAACCCCAAAAATCCCCAACTGGGTTATCATTTTTCCACCGAGTTCGTCACAATACAACCCTCACATCGCCTAAGATATTCATCAGCGGACAATGCAGATTGTATTTATGATGAAAGTAATTATACAAGAGAAAAACCATAGATAATAATAGTTTCTTAGATTGCAATGCAACACACTATCTATATATAAGACAAGAAATGCAGGAAAGGCATCACAGAAAATATCTTCTTAATTTAACAGCTATGGTGATTGATGACACACGTGTATGGTCATGATCCTTTCTTCTTGATCAAGACAATGTATTGCACTCAGTACTAGTGTTGTAGTGCATATGTGAAATGGATGTGAGTTTGTCTGAGAGTGAGGAATGTCTGCATTATTGCTGAATATGCTCAAGAACTCATTTGTGAACCACGCGCTTGTTGATCAATATTCAAATTGTTGACTTGGACTTTAGCTGCTGCTCCATCTTGAATATTGTCTACACCATCATCTTGTATAATGATCTTTTCATCACCATGTTCATCAAGCTTACCGAACTCTAATATCTTAACATCCCCCCTCAAACTAGTGCTTGGGGTGCCGAAGGACTAGTTTGTAGCGAAGATAAAACTGTGCAATGCAAAACCCTTCATCAAAAGTGCAGCAACTGATCATAGGTTGTCTCAACTAGGAGGAATGTGTAGTAGAGCCTGACATAGCTTCCCAGAATTAAAAGACTGCCTTCAATGTTGTAGATTTTTGTCCGAAATTGAAGAAACAAACGCCTTATGATCGAGAGTCGTGATCGAACCTAGACTGATCATTGAATTGAAGGAGACTGAGGAAGGCTGGATAACTAAGGTGCAACTGCAACTGGTAAGGAATCAACAACTTTAGACATTGAAGAACTTGATGTTTGTTGTTGATGCGTATTTCTTTGATAGCACTTCCATGCACCATGGCCTAGTTTCTCACAGATTTGACAGATAATGTTCCCACTGTACTTTGGCTTATTGAAGTTATTCCCATAACCCAGTTTGTTGTGACTCTTGCTGTTGCTATTGCCATTTGCCTCTGCACCAGGAAATTGAGGAAAAGACTCCATCTAGTGGACTATAGTTTCCAATAAAAGATGAGTTCTGCATTTGAGGTATCTTAGAAAAACAATTAGAATTTTGAGATTGAAAATGACCATTCATAGCAAAACCAGTGTTGCACAATGGATTCACAAAACCAATAGTGGACTGAATTACTCATCGTATAAGGGTTCTGAGCGATGCTGTAGGAAGGAACAATGGACTGTTGAGAAATTTTTTGAAAGGCAGGTTGTGAACCGCACGGATATCCTGAAACTCCACTCCTATTTTGAAAACCAGAATGTGAATCATACATGGAGTTTAACCCTCCACCAGATTGAGCATCAAACAATGAGCTTGGCATCCAACAGATTGAGCACCATATAGGACTAGACAAACCATTTGAGGAAAAGTTCAAATTGTTTTGATGTGGCATAAAACCAGTAGTATTAGTCAGAGGAGAATAGCTCATATGGTTCACAGAAGAGTTACTCATGTTAGCATTACAACTATTTAAAGCATTAGAGAGCAATCCGGGGGTAATAAAGTTGGTCATGCAATTGTGCATAAGTCCATGGTTACCAAGAGAAGGCATCAAATTAAAAGATAGATCAAAACCAGGAGACAACATTGTAGAATTCATGTCATAATGACAACTATGCCTGTGTAACATGCCATTCTGAGCTGCTAATGCCGCAAGTGGGGGTAAATGTGCATATCTGCCTTCTAACCCAATTTCACATTCAGCAGACAATAACTATGATCTAACTTCTTCTAAACCAACATCAATTTTGCTTCTGATAATTTGCCTGGTATAGCCATACTCACTTGGAAGACCAGAAAGAATAATGAATTTAACATCTTCATCTGACATATGAACCCCTGCTACTTCTAACTGATCTCTAATTGATTTAAAGCACAACAAATACTTTTCGACAGAATAAGATCCCTTTCGAATGTTTTGTTGACTTGGACTTTAAGAGGAAGAGGATTGCAGCGGAAGAAAGGAAATCAAACACAGGTCAGGTCGTCATGGCTCTGATACAATGTTAAAAATCATGGTATTATTGAATTGAAATTGCTGATAATATAAAAGATAGCAAGAATATTTTGCTACATTGTGATTTTTCTTATATGATGTAAAATGTAAATTACAAGAGTTTATATAGCTAAGGAACTAGGGTAAATAACTAAAAGACCAAACTACCCAACTCTAAAACACTCCTATAATCCTTACACATCAGTGCTGACATTGATGAAGTGTTCCTTGTAGAGAAAGGCTACCAGATATGAGAAACAGAAGAAGATAAAGTCGGCTTTCGATAGGGTCGTCGAGAATGTGTAGCCAGAATTTCCTGAGCTGCTGCGAAAGCCTTACGTAACCAAAACCTGGTTTGAATCGTGGTGATTGAAAATACAAGAGCAACGGTGTTTCCAAATATGTCATGTCAAAATAGCAATATGAGAGCGAATGAAAACTGGCCACCCTGCATGCTTAGAACGACAAAATTGAACCATCAAGGATTGCATCCAACGATAAGAGTGGTAATGGAGGTACTTGGTAGTTGGTAACCCAAGGGACAAGCAAAACCAAGTAAAACTTGCCCTAGGACATGTAAAAGAGAATATGATATATATATATATATATATATATATATATATTGGAATCGTCATGAACTTGTATGTTTTTAAAATGGTGTTCTGATTATGATCTAAATTCAAACATTACCATGATTCCAACAGTCTATACTTTCCGTTCATTTAAAAAAATATATAAAAACCATTCTTACGAAATATCGATCAGCTGTGCTGATGTTAATTTGTCTACTCTAAACACTACTAATTTTGTTAATTATAATTGTTTTACAATTCACTCTCCCACTTTTCAGTTTTAGTTAAAGTTTTCATAACAAGACATAACACATTACTAAAGACAAACTATGACTTTATGTTACTAAAAGAAGAAGAAAAAATTCATTTAAAAAAAGAGGAAAAAACTAGTATAGATTGTAAAATTAAAAGTGCAAATTTCAATTTCCATTAACCGATAAATGTAAAATAGAACTAAAGTTTGCCCCTTCTGAAAACTAATTACATGCTTGTGCTCTTGGCTAACACGAAATAAAAAAGTTGCATGTGCTGCCGAGATTAAAAAGTTTCCAACAAGGCTTCCTAAGTTCCTATCCAATCAAACTAATTGAATTGCTTGCAACAAGAAGAACAAGATTACATTAATAGATAGAAACCCTTACTATATATATGACATGAATCTTCAAATCCAAACCAATCCATGCATATCAGCAAGTAAATATTTGACAGAAAAAAAAAGAAGTATATACATATCAAGAAATGGGAGATAATTTTCCTACAAGAATCCTTATGTACAGTACACATTCTGCTTCTACCTAAAATAAATTGAAAATAAAAACAAAAGA
The DNA here is from genome assembly GCA_951800085.1 of Comarum palustre. Classification (NCBI taxonomy): domain Eukaryota; kingdom Viridiplantae; phylum Streptophyta; class Magnoliopsida; order Rosales; family Rosaceae; genus Comarum; species Comarum palustre. Next base: position 8,871,073 of record OX637574.1, read on the forward strand.
GAGAATGAGATTGATTAACTAAAACTTATTTTCTGATCTTCTTATCATTCTTCTTGATGTTTGACAGACACCTGACCAAAATATGCTCAAAATCTTCTTCATCACAAGGAATTCTAAGTGCACCTTCTTGTTCAAATCCATACTCCTCTGCCACCCTATCCATCAAAACCCTAAAATCTGGCGACGACAAGCAACTCATGGGAATCACAAACCTGCGAAGCTCGTGGCCGACGTATACTGCTATGAAACCTTTCGGAACTTGCACCGCGGCCCGTTGGCCATCAGACAACTCCCCGGTGAGCAACGCTTCAGCCGAGTTCTCGCTGGAGTCTACGACTCCCCCGGAAACATCCGGATGTTTGTGGTTTGGGGGAAACCAAAGAGATAGCCGGTGAATGCTGTTCTTCGGCCAAGCCCCAATGTGCCTTATCAGCTGCTGCTTCATGTTGTTGCTTCGATGGCGATGAATATGATGAAGAAGTTGATACCTATGATGGATTAATGGCTCTGAATGGCTAAGTTCTTGCACGCAAAGGGTTTCATGCTGATTAATCATACAAAAGAAATAGTATTTCACCTAAAGACCTAGAGATCGAATCAAAGGAAAAGAAATCCAATATACAGAACAAAAGCAAAACATGGGTTTTGATGCGGGTATGATCGATATGGCAGAGAAAAAGCTAGACCTTGTTACAAAAATGGAGAAAACTCTTTCTCTGCGAAGGAAGAATGTGTTTGTAGTAGAGATGGCCCTTGCATGTTTCCATTGTGGTTTGAGATTGAAGCTGCGAATCAAATCCATGTTTATATATACGAAATCCAGAGGTGTTGAGTGCTCCGCCTTAGAAGTCGACCGGCTTTCTCCATTTTTGGCAAATTGTCTACCTGCTGTTGTAAATTTTGGCGGCCATTGATAATATGGACTACTTAATTTTGGTCAAATGGTTTTGAGGATTATAGGTTTGATTTGTTATGTATGATATAATTTATGTGACAACCACACGTAAACGTACGTAGTTGAACCATATTTGTACATAGTACGTACGTACGTACATTCCCAACCACAATTTTTATAGAAGTAATTGAATGTTTTAGGAATCCTACACTTACCCACCACATATTTTACATCCACTTATTGAAGAGATTACTACGTAAAAGAACATTACTGTTTTTTAGTGAAATTTCAGCAAGTAGTCAAATATAATTGCTCACAATCATCTAATTTTAGTGTTATGATTTCTATATCTCAGTGACATGAGTGAGTTCAACTTATGGATAATGAGTTGCTGCAATGATTAGAAGAAAGGCTATTAATAGGTTTACACCTTGTTAGCTAATTAACTGATTCTATATAGTTTGTTGTGGCTTCTAGAGCTATACCTAAATGGCTAAATGTGAAGTTTCTAAACCCTAATTAATTAATCGATCTAAAAGCTGCTCACAGGTTGCATTATTTGTTTCAAACTTCCAATGAGAGAGCTATATATGTAATTTCTCTCCTAATCATCTTATTGGCTACAAGATGGTTAAACCTTCCATGCAATATATATTTTGATGATGTCGAATTGAAAATCTTGATTAACAATAGGTGAAAATAGATCATAGAGATGATCCCTAGCTGTTGGCATCGATCATCCAATAATAATCTATCATGAACCAATATTTAATGTTGAAAATCCAATTTTCTTTAAACCCTTAATGTTGAAAATCCAATTAAGATACAAATTTGGGGTTTATCTGCATTTAGTCGTGTTTGATATGGCATGGGAGAGATCGAGCGATCATAACAAGTGTGTTATAGTAAGGGAATAAGCCAGTTTTGTACTCTCTTAACTCTTAGTGTTTCCACGCACTCGTTCCTAGCTCTTTTAACGTATATCGTGTTTCGATCACCCCAGTTAATCCCTTCCTATAGCTTATTCTTGTTAATTAGATAAGCTTAGGATACATCGACAGGCACAACAATTAGACATCTCTTCTTCGTCTAGCTCAACAATTAGATCTCCTTTCACCTTAGGATTTTGGCATAATTTCCAATTTGTTACTCCAGTTTTCATCTTGGCGTTAATTTGTTATTATATCTTTCATTTCAGCCAATTTTCTACCATATCTTTTCTAAATTAGTCATTTTGCTATCCCAACTTTTATTTCAGTCAATTTTTTTATCATTCCAATAAATTTGTTACTTTAGACTTTTAAGATTAACCAATTTATTTAATAAAATTTTAATATCGACCAACTTTAAGCTTCAATTTTCATAATTAATTCTTGTTTGGATGAAAAAATGAACATATTAAAATGTCAAAAAGGTAGCAAATTGGCTAATAATAAAAACATAAGGTAAAAAATTTGGCAGAAATAATACTTACGATAGCAAATTGGCTAATTATGAAAATCTAGGGTAGCAATTTGGTTAAAAAGTCTAAGATTTTTAGGTGAAATAATCATGTAAGCATCAATATAATTAGAAAGTGCGTTGTACAATTTTGATAAAAGCCAATATACTTCTTGTTATTGTGACATATAATATTACAAAAATAAAGCGAAGCGAAAAGCTTCACCAAATTGTGGATCGCCTATGTTTCACAATAACTGTTAATATATGCCTTGAGCCAGTCATCCGGGGGTACCAGCTAAACTGTTCTCCTCTGGCCGTGGACGTAGCTAACACATCGTTAGTGAATCACGTAAATCTATGTTCTTTCTTTCATTCGTTACAACAAATTGGTATCAAGAGCACCATGAAGGGTTTGAATTCTGGGAAGAAAGATGTCTAGTTTGAACGTGAAGATCGATAAATTCATGGGGAGAAACAGTTTCAGTTTATGGCAGATCAAGATGCGAGCCTTGTTAAAACAACAAGGAATGTGGGCGCCGCTTATGAAGAAGCCGGAGGATCCAGAAATCGCTGAGATGGCCAGTTTGGAGGAGAAGGCACACTCGACAATTTTGTTGTGTCTTGCAGATGATATAATCACCGAGGTCGCAGAGGAGGAAACTGCGGTTGGTCTGTGGTTGAAGCTTGAGAGTCTATACATGACGAAGCCTTTAACCAACAAATTGTTTCTAAAGCGACATCTGTTCAGTCTGCGAATGGAAGAAGGTACGGCTCTAAGAGATCACTTAGATCAGTTAAACACAATTCTATTAGAGTTGCGTAACATTGATGTTAAAGTTGATGATGAAGATGCTGCCCTAATTCTGCTGGTATCTCTACCTTTGTCGTATGAGAACTTTGTGGATTCTTTTATTAGTGGGAGAGATACTGTGACTCTGGAAGAGGTTAGATCATCTCTTCATAAGGCGACCGGTACAAGTTTAGACAGTTAGACTGCTGGGTTGGTAGCCAGTGGAAGTATGGGACAGGGAAGCTCGGGGAAGAAGAAATTCAATAAACCAGTTTCAAAGGGTTCCAACTCTAATGATGTATTTAACTACTGTAAAGAGAAGGGACATTGAAAAAACGAATGTCCAAAGAGGAAGAAGTAGCATGAGAAAGCATCAGGTACTGCTGTTGTAGCAGAAGTTGACACCAATTCTAAAGAGGATTTGGCCCTGCACATCACAGGGATATGTGGATTTTGGATACCTGGGCGTCTTATCATATATGTCCACGCAGGGAGTGGTTTTCAACCTATGAGCAGATAGATGGAGACAATATTTCTATGGCTGACAGTTTTTCATGCAAGGTGGTTGGAATAGGCTCAATCAAAATACGGACACATGATGGTAAATTATGTATATTGAATGATGTTAGGCATGCTCCACGCATGACGAAGAATCTGATTTCTTTGGGTCTACTAGACAGCAAAGGGTTCAGGTACAAAGGCTCATGTGGAGTTCTAAATGTCTACAAGGGTTCCAATGTGGTTATGAAAGGTGTCAAGCGGGGTACTTTGTATTTTCTGCAAGGTTCTACACTGTTAGGTTCTGCTGCTGTTGTATCATCGAAGGTTCACAAGGATGATATGACCAAGCTATGACACATGAGGCTCGGTCACATGAGTGAAAGAGGGATGCAAACTCTGTCAAAGCATGATCTTCTTGGTGGCCACAAGGTCAAGGATCTTGGTTTCTGTGAACATTGTATCTTTGACAAGCTACATCGCAGCAAATTTCCTAAAGTAATTCATAGAACTAAAGACACGCTTGATTATATCCATTCTGATTGTTGGGGTCCTTCTCGTGTTAATTCTTTGGGAGGTCACAGATATTTTGTGTCTATGATTGATGACTACTCAAGAATGACTTGGGTGTTCGTGATGAAGCATAAAAGTGACGCTTTCAAGAACTTCAAGCAGTGGAAGGCATTAGTGGAAAATCAAACAGGGAAGAGGATCAAGAGGCTGCGAACTGATAATGGTCTGGAATTCTGTTCTGCTGAATTTGATGAGTTCTGCAAGTCTGAAGGTATTGCAAGGCATCATACAGTCCGGAATACACCATTGCAAAATGGTGTAGCAGAACGTATGAATCAGACACTTCTGGAGAGAGCTAGGTGCATGCTCTCTAATGCTGGATTAGAAAGAAGGTTCTGGACAGAAACGGTGAGTACTGCATGTTATCTGATAAATCGTGGACCTCACACAGGTATACATCTCAAAACACCTTATGAGATGTGGTTTGGTAAGTCCGCTAATTACTCCAATCTGAGGGTTTTGGGGTGTACTGCTTATTATCATGTAAATGAGGGTAAGTTAGAACCAAGAGCTAAAAAAGGAGTGTTTGTAGGCTATGGGGATGGGGTTAAAGGTTTCAGACTCTGGTCTCCATACGAAAAGAGGGTTATACTTAGTAGAAATGTGGTATTTGATGAAAATTCTATGTTTAACCCTACTGTGAAGTCTATTGTAGTATCAGAATATTATAGTGTTGAGAGACAGGTGGAGCAACAAGTCACTGAAGATGAAAGTGAACCACAACAAGAAGATCAACACTTACATTTAGAAACATAACCAATGGTAGTTAATCAGCATAGTTTGACTCATGAGCGATCTAGGAGAGCAAACTTTAAGAAAGCTCCCACGAGGTATAGGTTTGAGGACATGGTGGCTTATGCACTACAGGTTGCTGAAGAGGTGGATCCCCATGAGCCATCCACCTACAAGGAAGCAGTTACATGTACAGAGTCAACCCAATGGCTTGCTGCAATGGAAGATGAGATTGAGTCACTTTAGAGGAATCAGACTTGAGAATTGGCCAAACGACCTCAAGGGAGAAAGATCATTACTTGTAAATGGGTGTTCAAGAAGAAAGAAGGGTTGTCACCTGCTGAGGGCATTAAGTATAAAGCTCGAGTAGTTGCAAGAGGGTTTCATCAGAAAGAGGGAGTAGACTACAATATATGAGATTTTCTCGCCAGTGGTCAGACATACTTCTATCAGAGTGTTACTAGCCATAGTTGCACATCAGAATCTGGAGCTTGAACAACTAGATGTGAAGACAGCTTTTCTACATGGAGAATTGGAAGAAGAGATATATATGACTCAGCCAGATGGTTTCCAAGTTCCTGAAAAAGAAGACTATGTTTTCAAGTTGAATAAGTCCTTGTATGGACTAAAGCAGTCTCCTAGACAGTGGTACAAGAGATTTGATAGCTATATGATAGAGATAGGCTACATTAGGAGTCCGTATGATTGTTGTGTCTATTACAACAAGGTAACAAATGGTTCTCTCATTTATCTAGTCCTGTATGTAGATGATATGTTGATAGCTGCAGAAAACAAGCCAGATATCCAGAAGTTGAAGAGACTGGTCAGTAGTCTTGGTCTGCATCATGATCAGGCTATAGTATATTGTGACAGTTTGAGTGCAATATGTTTAGCAAAGGATCAGGTTCATCATGAGAGGACTAAGCACATTGATGTCAGATATCATTTTCTGAGAAGTGAGAGCAGAATTAAGGTGAAGAAAGTGGGTACTGTTCATAATCCCGCTGATATGTTCACCAAGCCGGTTCCGCACAGCAAGTTCCAACATTGTTTGGACTTGTTAAATGTTATAAGCTGTTAGTTGCCCTTTGAGGGCAACATCTGAGGTAGAGGAGTTATTTTGTACATCTGACATTATTGTGGTGCATCTGGTACATCTGTTATTTGTGAGAGGATTCAAGTCAAGGTGGAGATTTGTTAATATATGCCTTGAACCAGTCATCCGGAGGTACCATCGTTAGTGAACCACGTAAATATGTGTTCTTTCTTTCATTCGTTACAACAATAACAACGAAATTTGCTTGTTTTTCTTCTTTTTAACTAGATTCAATAATCTAAAGCCTAATTACGCCAGCCTGTTTTGACAAATTGATGTAGGACAAGATTTAAAGCCTAAAGATTTAGTCTTAATTATCTGATTTGTGTTTTAGTATTTTAGGTTGATAATATTTGTGTGTTATTCAAGGTTATTTGTTTTCTTTTTTAATTAGGATTCTTAAGAATTATTGTTAGATTAGGATTGTGATTGTATTAGGTTTGGATGCCTATATAAGCATCATCATTCTATGTATTTGGAACAACTCTTATATCAATAAAACCCTAATATTAGAGAAGTTTCTCTCTATTTCTTGCTGCTCTGCCGTAATGGCTAGTGGATTATAGCTTATCCCCATATGGCTTTCGACGCTTGACGGAGCCGTCTTCTATCGTGTTCACGCTTCCCGCATCATTTGGTATAAGAGCGGGGTTCGCCCGCTTCTTAGCAGACGATGGTCCATAGGAGTAGTTCACCCACCGCCAACCTCAACGACGCTGGTCGTAGGATATCTATCCAAAATTGAAGAGGAATATATCGAGGGGTTTTCCCTGGGTTGACTTCATCAATTCACCCTCCATGACGCTGGTCTAGGAGTATATATCCAAAATTGAAGAGGAACATACTGAGGGGTTTGCCCTTGGCTAACCTCATCAATTCTATCTAAAAAAAGATGGGACGTTGGTTATTCAAGACGATGGTACTGATGGCTTATCAAGTTTTGTTTCTACGATCGAGCTGCATTCAAGAGGAACTCGAGGTCGAGTTCTTTCCAAGTGGAGGAGACTGATGTAGGACGAGATTTGAAGCCTAAAGATTTAGTCTTAATTATCTGATTTGTGTTTTAGTATTTTAGGTTGATAATATTTGTGTGTTATTCAAGGTTATTTGTTTTCTTTTTTAATTAGGATTCTTAAGAATTATTGTTAGATTAGGATTGTGATTGTATTAGGTTTGGATGCCTATATAAGCATCATCATTCTATGTATTTGGAACAACTCTGATATCAATAAAACCCTAATATTAGAGAAGTTTCTCTCTATTTCTTGCGGCTCTGCCGTAATGGCTAGTGGATTCTAGCTTATCCCCATATGGCTTTCGACGCTTGACGGAGCCGTCTTCTATCGTGTTCACGCTTCCCGCATCACAAATCTATTCTCTTCATACATACATAAGTCAAGATCAATGAGAATTAACGTTTCAAGTGGATTTATGTAGAGTAGTTTTCAGGTAGAACATCGTACAAGAAACAAAACAAAAAGTACGTACAACCATGCATATTCCAATCGAAAGCGCCGTACCTTAGTTATATTCAGTTGGATCGATCGAGACTCCAAATGTAATGCCGTCCAGAGAGAATGAAGGACAAGAATGAAAAACTTACATACATAGCATTATGTTGTTTCTAATTTTGACGTCTTGTTATCATCATTGTCGTGATCAACTTTTCTGCGATGGCTGCTGTTCTTAGTTAATGAATATGGGACGAACGCTATGAGCCTTTGCTGTGATGAATATCGTTATCGGGTTTCCGCTCTCAACAAGAAACAAATTAGTATTAGGCGAGCACACCTAGATTAATAATCAACGCAAAATAACTAAAGTTCTTCAATGGCAGGTCTTTGTTGTCGGCAAAACAGGCTAGCTACCTAGCCCGATCTCACAATTTCAGCATGGTGAGATGAGGTGGTGAACCGATTTTACAAAATAATTTAACACGCATCATCACAAACACACTTAAGCGTGTCGTACGATAATAGGATTCGTTGTGAAACTTAAAATTAACCATGCATTGGATTTAAATGAGTCTTAATGTAAATCCCCTATAGTCGACTAGTGACCGGACGAAAATGATCGACTATTGTTTTCAATATTTTAATATTATTTGAAGACGGTCTAATAATTAATTAGTATGGAAGCTTCATTAGTTTTCTGACTATAAATGGAGATGAATAATACTATCTTTATTAAATCTCTAATCCTATAGACACATATATGCATCATGCATGTAATTGGGTATGGTTAGCTAGCTATAGTCCATTCAAATTTCAACATTAAACAGGGTGACAGTTATTTTGGCATTTGTATCTTGAGCTACCGAATGCTAAGCTTGCATTACTCTAACGTCTATTCAAACTTAATTAAATGTATTCTATATGTGCATGGATATTCCAGCAATCAGGGCGGAGCTACGTTCAGACTTGACGGGGTCCGGATCCTCCTAAGTTTTCGACAGATCTCGTTTTTTATATGTTGCAGAGAGCAAAGTTGCTAAGTACGAGTTTGTTTCTGAATATGAACCCTCCCCCATCCAATAACATACTAACAGGTGTCAAACTCGAACCCCTCTAACTGAAAATCCTGGCTCCACCACCGCCAGCAATGCAATGAAAGTCATTTTTGTAAACACTATAAATTTCTCACTTTCTGAGTTTTACCAACAACAAATTCAGATTCTCTTTCTGTCATCGTATTGGCAATCCTTAAACAGTCATACACTTTTGTGAAGGACTTGGATTGCCATCCCTCTCTGTATCTTTCATTCTTTCATCAATTCCCCCATGGCAACCTGCACAAGCAAAAGTTCCAAATCAATCCGGCAAGCCATCCAACTCAAACAAGTGATGAAGCTGTGGAAGGCCATAAGCGTTGTCAATGGCAAATCCAACCCGACTCCCTCTGGTTTCCTTCCTGTTTATGTCGGATGGGACCGAATCCGGTTCTTGATTCCTACCCGATACCTCAAATATCCGATATTTGTGGCTCTCCTTGAGAAATCTGGAGAGGAATTTGGGTTCAAGTTCAGTGGAGGGATAGTGTTGCCTTGTGATGTTGAGTTCTTCAAAGAAGTACTGCATTTGCTTCAGAAGGATGAGAAGAAGTATGGTGGCTTAGAGCTTGATCAGTTCCTGAAGACAAGTTCTGAGGTGAATACTCATTTTGATTGCTTCACTAATTGCAAGATGGAAGATGGCAATGCTTATGGTCAATATGTTGATGGACTTATACAACCTTTGACGGAGAAAGCAATCAAAGCATGAACATCATTGTGATATTAAATCATTAGTTCGCATCGCTCGATCTTCATTAATTTGTTTCGTATAATTAGTTAAATTAATTGAGCTAGTTGTGGCTCTAAGAACTAATTAATCCATTCTTATTTCATTTCTCTTATTTGATTTCATCTGTGCTGGCTGTTGCTGCTTGTAATTGTTACTTTGTGAAGTTTAATTTCGGAATTTGATATAATTGATGTTAATTATTTCGATGTTTTCTTTGAGGATGTTGGGACGTACTTTTGGCCTTTTGGGTATGAGGGCATGAATGCATGCACATATAGATGTGCAATGAAATCCCCGGACTATCTATATACAGATGTGCAATCTGTAACACATACACAACCTATTAATTAGCTAGATGTCCTTGTAAATTCCCTAAATTGATCTATAGAAAATTCTAGCATGTGTTAATGCATGTAAGTGATGTGATGTATCAATTTTCTAAAATGAGCTCTCAAACTAGTAATATTAATCCTTAAAGTTGTAATATGTATTTTTAAAGTTGTTAAAAAAATAGTTACAACATTAGTCATCATGTGTTCTTAAAGTGACAATTGAGTCTTTAAAGTTGTAATATAAGTCATCAAAGTTGTAATTATCACTTTAACGACACATGATAACTAATGTTGTAACTTGAAAAATTTACAACTTTAATGACTCATATTACTACTTTAAGGACTAATATTTATGGACCCAATTACCAATTTAACGACACATAATGACTAATGTTGTAACTTGAAAATTTATAACCTTAAGGACTAATATTACTATTATATGATAGTAGTAATATATATTAGTCTTTGTGTTCATCAATTTTCATGCTATATTCAATTCCTCTTTTTTTTTAATTTTGGTCATGCATGTATGAGTGATAAACCTTACAACGTCATGAGAACTAGGTAGATAGTCTCATGATCTTTGTCGCATGTCACCAGAAATATATGTTTATCATAGTACGTATTGAGGCAGCAGTTATGCACAAAAGATAAGAATACTTAGTAATTTTCTTGGTCCTAGCTATTTGCATTGCACTAGCAGCTATCTACGTTACGGTCAACTTGAAAGTAGCAATGCCAATGCACAGCGTGGTAATATCTAGCTAGTTTCTCCTCCCCCAAATCCCAATCAACATTGCTGCTTATGGCCGGGAAAGCTATGTCATTTCTTTACAAGTTCCTTGATGCAGCGATGCTACAAGGACTAACAAGCGATCCATATCATCATTCTCTGTTCATCATCGCTGGTGCACGTAACCTGGAATGTAGTGAGCCAAGAAAGAACTATGATCTCCATTAATTATGCTCATCCTGTTTAGTTTTCATGGGATTAATTTAGAGAAACTTATATCAAATATATGGGAAGCTGATTTTCTAGAGATGGTTCATAAAGAAGAATACCTCTTCAACAAAAAAAACCTGCATCCGTTCTAGTATGTGCGTGAGAATCATAGAACAATATATAGGATTGTTTGTACCATTGACGGTCCTGGATAGGACTGACTCAGTAGGTGTTACAAGTTCAGCACTTTTTAGGCAAATGAAGCATTTTATTTTTCAATTTGTTAATCTATCTTTCTGTGGAGATGGCATCCCTATTCGCTTTGGGGACGCGCACGCCGTCCTACAAGCTCGTTGGGGGTAAGAAAGACATCGATATTTTCTATCTGCCTACCACGTCTGAGGCCTTGATTCGTGCAGATCTCGTATCATAAGGGCGTACTTGGCCTCTATATCCTCTATTGTCGACTGTCCTACTCCCCCCATATTCAAGACAGGGGTGCCCAACATCTGGTTTTCGTTAGTTGGTGGGGAGAAAAATTTAACACTTGCGTCACACCCAGCGTAGCCTGCTGCCGGGTGGGATTGATTACATCATTGTTTTCGTTTGTCATCTTACTAAACATGTAGAACCTTTTGTTTAAGGTTCCCACAGACGACGTCAATGTTTGTGCAGTAATTATGCGGTTCTGTGGATGACCACACACTTACATCACAGACTAAGCTTATACGGATCAATGTGACTTGAGGCGAACACTGATCTGCAAAATGGGAGTGAACGAGCGTCAGAGATGTAGACCGGGTGTGGCGGTCTTCAACACTCCGATGCCTAAGTCAGTAATTGGACAGAGTAACAACTGTACGGTCACAAATACATCTATTTGGAGGTATATATAGTTATCTTTATTTATGAAGAGGCATGCTAGATGCCCAATTTACAGTCGATGTGGGACTGGCTTCCCATAGTTTGCACAATCAATGGTCCTTGATGACGTGCGTATGGGCGCGCCACAAATTGACCTGGTCCGTGATTGATTGCGTTGAGTAGTTCCTGTAGCTGTTTTGATACCTGAAGTCTTACTTGAAGCGGATGTGGTGATTGTGACCCGTCTGAAAGTGATCAAAGTACGCTGACCAAGCGTATATACTACCAAAATAGATGATAAAAGTATACATGTGGATCGATTGCTGTTTTTGTTTTCGAGACTGTGATTAGATTTTCGACAATTCATACATAGATCAGGTACACATATTTTATAAGCCTCTTTAGATTGATGTGTCAAAATAAATTTTTAGAACGGATTGAGTTCTATCAAATTAATGCGACTTCCTTGCAAGTGAAGACGAGAATTAGGAACTACATGCAACTCAATTACTCTTAATCTCTTATCAGATCAAATAAGCATTTGTTTCCCAAATCGTTACATAAGCTAGTGTTTTTGACGTGTCAAACATCTTATATTGATGATCTTGCTGATGTCTCCAGGAGAGTTTCCTGTTCTTGTAGTTCTGTAGTTGGTTTCTGCTTTTCTTATGTTTAGGCCTCCCCTCTAACCAAAAAACATCTTATCTAGAGGGCCCCACATTTGAAGGCTAATAGAAGACAGCACAGCCATCAATCTTACAAGGTGAAACTCCACCATGCTCGTCGCCGCAGCAACGACGACGTGTCGTTTCCATATGCTTCCAATTCAATGCGCTGATTCTTCGAAGCCCAGACCCGGGCTCGGAACCAAAACCAACAACAAGAGCTAGAAAAAGAACAACAATCTCAACCAGGTACTAATCACTCACCCAAGATCGAGTCTTTTACCTTAAAGTTTCATTACACTTTGTTTCCTCCGAGCTTAATTTTGTGTTCAACACTCCCAGACAAACAAGGCCACTACCTCAGTTGATCAGAAGGGAACTGGTTTCCAACAAAGGTACATTCTTTGAATGCTTTTGATGCTTTCCAGTTTGGTTTCTTTTGTTGTGTAATGTGTGAACTTAATTGGGGTTCTTGTCGTTTATGGGGTTTCTATTAGAAGAATATATGGCTAATTCAAATGTGTATTGAACTTTTGGCTACCGGGTGATGCTTCTGTATAGTATTTGAAGCTTGCAGCTTTTGTTTTTTGGGTAAATAATTACTGCTATCATCTAATTATTTCACCAGGATGATATCTAATCCTGTTTGTTTCCTTGTGCAGGAAATCAAACACTAACCGGTCTGTTACAAATCGTAAGTATTTTAGTATTCGTGCACACTGATTATTAGTATAATTACTCGGTTCTTTGCTAGGAGCTAATGTTTTAACAAATACAAGACCGCGGTCTTCTCATACTGTTACTCTTGCATACCTTTTGTGTTGGTATATAAAACTTGTACTCATTCTTTGGCTAATAGTAAGTAGTAACGTTACTTTGATTAGGTATTTTTGCAAAAGTATGACCAACTTGGATGCTTGAATATGTTTGTATTTTGTGTGGACTCTCATGTTATCATGCCTCATTTAGTTTCGTTGTCCCAGCTCTTGCTGATTAATAAGACATACTTCTTCTCTTCTTTGGTTTTATTTCATCAAATCAAGGTGATATTTTTTTTGCAGAGGCTCCTGGATTAAGTTCCCGATTTGATGGGAAGGTTAAGAGAAATCTTGGCAACCTTGAGTTTGAGGAACGTCTGGAAGCAGTTAGAAGGTATAAAGACTATAAACACATGTTTTCTTAGAGGTCAAACTAGAGTGTTGATTACTGTTTTGAATATATGGTTTTCATGAATGGTTAGGAAGTGCTGCAAACTAAGGAACCATACTAACTTCCCAAGTAATGTATGCTTCACTTGCATGTCAACTGACCGTGTATTGTACTCGGTGAAGCCAAATGCAGTAATTCCTTATCTTTTTTCAATCATTGATCATTACCTAATATCATATAGTCCATAGATATGTATATGTATATAAAAAAGTCAGCAATCAACTAATCATGTCATTTTATGCCTTGTTCCATGCTATGCGGCAATATGTATGGCTGTGTTTGTATTTCATCATTCACATAGTAGCTGATCGGATGGTTTTACGTGCATAATGTTTTTAAGAAATTTCCGTTAAGTATCATGCCTTATGTGGAACATTCAGTTCAGCACTTCAGCAGAAGAGAACAGTTGAAAAAGAGGAATATGGAGCAATTGACTATGATGCACTTATCAAATCAGAGAATAAAAAAATTGGACTTGGAGCACAGGTAAACTCGTTATGCTATTTGTTTTCTAACCCATATAATCACATATGTAACTGATTCAGTGTATCACATGGTATAGATTGGAGTAGGTGTAGCAGTATTGGTATTTGGGTTGGTTTTTACTTTGGGGGACTTTCTTCCTTCCAGCAGGTATGACATAGTAGATTGTAGTTTAAAGATTTTAATACTGTGCTCTGCTATCTTCCTTCCACTTAATTGACTACTTGATTTTATGTAGTGCATCTAGAGGTTGAAACTACCTTTTTGCTTTTTTTTGTATGCCCTTTCATAATGATTTATTCTAGCCGTTGATTTTTAAGTAATTAGGAATGATTTCATTTCGATATGGTTTCAAGTTTTCAGTGTTAGTCCTACTGAGGATGCTGCACTAACCAGTAATAAACTCTCTGAAGAAGAGAAAGCGTCACTTCAGGTAATGTTCAAATAAAAAGATCTTTAGTGTATATTCTGTTTAATTTATTTGTTAATTTTAGAAACTTTGTGTGTTATCACTTGAGTATAATCTGAAATGTGTATAAAATCTATATCATTGAGCTGATGTAGCTATGGAGAAGTGCTTCTGATATTTAAGTATTTCTGAAATGTGTATAAACTTCTGATGTGGATGATTCATACACACAATCCCAAAATAATATCAGTAGTAGCATTAGTGATAGTATAATAAATGCAATGAAGTATTGATGATAGTAGTGACAGGAACAATATTATACATCACTATTTGTATCATCTCATTAACAATTTTACAGATGATTTTGTGGCAGACTAGGCTGAAAGAATATGAAGCAACACTTAGTAACAGCCCAAAAGATCCAACTTCTCTTGAGGTGAGTCATAGTCTATTACACATTGTTCTATATTTCTTCCTTGGTTGTTGAATCCTGCTACTGCTTAAATTCGAAGTTTAGATATTCAGGTTTTACACTGTTTCCATTTAGTTAATGTCTACTTGTAACTCGTTTTGATTTTGAAGTAATGTAAAGGAATATTGTTCCCGCTCTCATGTTGGATGATGGGATGACCAATATAAGACCAACTGTTTATGCCAGTTCACATTGCACAGTGTACCAATAAGTTCACCCATGAACGCAATTAAAATGTTGTGTTTGTTACATAGTTACATCACTGAGAAGATTAGAACAATTATGCTGGAAGAATTACTGTATTTCCGTTAAATTTATGTCAGATAGAATTGTATATGGAGTTTGAACCCAACCTATTCCTATCCAAATGTTAGAAAGTGCAGTATTTTGATCACTAAAAGAGGATAGTAAATGGTTTTCTTATGCTTTTCGTTATTCTCCTTGAACATTGGCCAAATAAACACAAAACCGAGAAGAAAGAAGCTTTGTTTTCTTATAATTTCAGCCATGAACAATTCTAAGGTTTAAGGAAACGTATGAATGTCATGCCTTGATCACTTATGGTTTTGATATGCCATCAAATATGCTCTGGCAGCCATTTGCAGTGTTTTTGGGCCTTGCAGGGAGCTGCATTGACTTTGGCAGAATTAGGAGAATATTCTCGGGCTTCCACTCTGCTTGAGGACTTAACTAAAGGTTGTTCTCACTCGTTGCTTTTGGATTTATGACACCACATTTAATGTGGAAGGGGGTGCTTAAATTGCGGATAGAAGTTTCTCCTGCTGATAACTTCTTAGTAACCCTTCTTTTGTTGGGACAGGAAAAACCAAGTGATCCAGAAGTCTTTCGTTTGCTTGGGGAAGTAAAATATGAGCTTAACGATTATGATGGGAGTGTTGCTGCATATAAGGTTTCTTCCAAGGTCAGTCTTCTGACAACTTCGCACACTAAGAACTTCACCTAAGAATCAGTTGGTAGAGCTGGGTTGAGAAAGATTTCAAATAATTCCTGTCATGGAAGATGCATTCAATTAATTTGGTTTCTGATGATATTCATCATACCACCTATTCACCTAAGAACATCATACAATGCCCGACATCAATGTTCCGAATTTTTTTGGCAGGTGTCCAAAGATGTCAATTTTGAAGTTATGCGTGGCCGTACAAATGTGTTACTTGCTGCTAAAAGACCAGATGAGGTTTTCAATTGGTCCTTGTATCAATAACGTCATTTCAGAATACTTCCGTCATTGAATTCTTGTTGCGCTCCTTCGTGCCCCTTCGTCAATGTCCATGTAGTTTAAAATGCTGTCAAAAGAAAAAAAATCTGAAATGGTATCAAGCATGTAGATAAGTTACATACTCTAATTCACCAAAAGAAAAAAAAAGTTACATGCTCTAGATTATGCTATTTGATATTCTTGAACTTGCCCAATTTCACATACTGTAGCTTTGAGTCTGGAATTCAGTAATCAAAGAAACATGGTTGTCATACTGGAAGAATATTAATGTATTGCTCTGATATTTTGTTTGATTATATCTTATGAGGTTTTGATTCTCAGTTATCTCCTAGATTATCAATTTAGCGAAATCAAATTTATCTTTTATCCAAAATTAAAAAAAATTAGACGTTTCTTTATCAGCCTTTCTCTTTGCAGGCTGTCCAATTTCTTCTCGCCTCTCGGTCGTGTTTAGATGCAGACAGCCCAGAAACAAAGGCTGCAAGTAGTACGACTGTAATGCAGGTGGATCCAATTCAGGTGAGTCACAACTGTCACTTATCCTCACTAACATTTACATATTTTGGCACCACTGAAATGGCTACTTTGGACTTTGACGTTTAAAGTGAAGAAGACAGATGAAACCAAACAGAATTAGAATCTTTTGGCCATTTACCTATTCATATGTAATATCCTGATTTAATTTTGCACATTTTTCTTCTTTTTAGGGTTTGAATGTTCTTTGGGTTAATTTAGCTATAAGATGTGTTTTGGGTTCAATTGCTTATGTGCAAAGTCTGATTCTGTTTTCTCTATTTATTTTTAATTGTCATGAACAATCAGGTCGAATTACTTCTTAGAAAAACCTTCCGTGGCTACTTGGCTAAGGTTTTTCGCATTCTCTTTTTCTTTTGTGGTGATTCATTTTATATTGGCCATATGCATTTCTTATCAAGAAAACTTGTTAATTCTGTAATCGAAGGTTTACTCTTTTGATGCTTGTAGGGAATTATATTAAGAGAAAATGGTAAATGTGGAGAGGCAGACCGGATGTGCATACAGGTAAATATATGAACACCAATTGGCACTTGAAGTCCTGAACTATATAGGCACACATGTATGCATGCAAATTTATGAACGATTAGTGTGAGATAAAGTCTACAAATTAGTGAAGTCATTTGTAAATATTATTTAATTAGCATCAAACCATGTATAAAATATCCTGCAAGAACTGGCTTTGAGCGGCTTAAATTTCACGTGAACCTTTTTCCTACCTAAATGGGTCTTTATAAAAGGTCTGACTTTTTTCCAAACTGCACCAGCAAGTAAGTTGTCGGTATTCTTGATTCCTTTCATTGTTGTCTAGGGTACAATTGTTAGCATACAAAGAAAGCCTATAGTGCTCTCAACTGTCTGAAGGTGATAAATATAAAAACTTCCTTTAGTAATTTGTAAACAAACTTGATCTCATTATTTTGTACATTAGCAGCAATTCCATTGAGTAGATGTGATACTAGTGCATGTGTGAGCTTGTGTAGCACCGTGACACTATAATCATGATTATATTTTTGTGCAGCCACGGTTCTTTGCACCAAAGAAGGCGAAGGCACTTGTAGATCGGTATTCAAGATGGTGACCCCAATCTTGAAGTGGAACGTGCCCCTAAAATTGGAACACATGAGCACTGGGAAGAGAGTAAAGAGGTTCATTCCTCTCCACAGTAACAAAAATCGTGATCAAAAGGCTTCTTGTGCTATGAGGTTTAGGACAATAGAAATTTGGCCCCTTAAAAGTTAGAACATTGAGTTTACTTGTATAGTACTTCAGACTTTTGGTCCATGAACACAGTGGACGAGCTGAGCTGTGAATAAACAAATGATAGGTTCACATCATTTTTGTTGTTTTTTTCTGATGTTACTCTTTTACATACCTAAATTCTTGATGAAATCTAAATAGTATTCAGTACAGAGTATGTAAAACTGTAAAAATATAACAAAATCAGAAGTACAAATGATTGATATGATTCGAGCCAAATTGAGTATGCTTGATTTCATTTTCTTCAACTATAGTCAATCTCTGCCAGAGTTAGCTCTAAAAGAACACTTGCAGTCAAAATTTTGATCAAATTGATTTCAGATAAGAGAAGTAAAACTAGTCAACAATCGTCCAGACTCGATTATAAAACTTTATGAATCCATTTGCACTCTTATTCCATTTCGCTCAAATCCCAATTGCAGGGGAATTAAGTCACAAGCACAAGATCATCACAACATACAATTGTACTTTTCTTAACTAAAACAAAAGTATCTTCAACATCATCCTAATTTCACATCAAAAAGTGCATTTCTCCTCAACACAATTCATTTACATATTCAACTATTCAAGTACCCCAATAAACCCAAAATCCTAGCTTGAAAATAAGGAATTACACAAACCCAAGAAACAAAAACCCCTTCAAGGATGTTCCTTGTTGACATTCCTAACAGAAGTCCAGATATCCCCAAAACCCTTGACTACATGAGGCAGAACAGCCCCAATGCCTTGCAAGGTGAGGCCAGAAGCAACCCCAATAGCAAAAGACTCACCATAGTCAGGCTTGGAGTCAAGCTTCATGTTGAGAATGGCAAGGCTGTTGTTGGTGGTGTCAGCCTTTCTTGCAGTCTCAGCCAAAAGCTTGTCCTTTCTGCCTCTTCCAGAGGATATGACCCTGAAGAGGGCAGTCTGGAGGTCTCCTATGACCTTGAGGGAGGCTTCTTGGGTGCCCATTCCTTGGGACTCATAGTGGGAGATGAGCTCTTGTGGGGTGGACAGCTTTCTCTTGAGGGTATTTGGATCTGTGGATTTGGTGGGTTTTTGGGGGTTGGAGTTTGGGGTCAGTGGCTGTTCCATTGCAGAGGGTTTAAGAAATGGTGAAGAGGTCAATTGGGGATGTATGAGTTTAATAGGATCAAAGTGCGGAAAAGAGGAAAATAGACTAAAATAGATAATGTTCATTCCTTTCTTTTCCTCTCTCAATGGAGGCAGCATACATATCGAAGTTTGGTTACAATTCAAAAGAGACATCAAAAGAGACAGTTGTGGCTCAGCACCACGGTTGACGTGAGTCCTAATTCTAGTATGATTAGAAAGTATAATCAAACTAGGATTGTGTAAGTCTTTCTGTGTAATTAGTTTCCTTTTAGGATTACAACTATTCTTATATATAAATAGGACCCTAGAGGCATAGTTTTAGGAGTGGTGTGGTGCGATGTAGATCATTGAGAGTTCTGATCTTGGGAGCTGAAAGCTATGGTAGATCATAGTAGATCTGTCCTGACTATCTTGACAACCTAAATCTGTTGTGAATCTGAATCTGTCCTGACCTGAATCTGAATCTGTCATGAATCTGAATCTGATTTGTTTGCATTATTGAATTAACCCTGAATTGAAGTATTCTTTTCTACTTGGTATCAGAGCAGGTTCAATCCTTTGAACTTGCTTTGCATCCTTTGAATCCTGAATCTCAAAGAACACCCAAACTACCACCACAAACCGCTGCGTACCACCACTCCCACCATTGAAATTGAACCATGAATTGAGTTGAATTGAATTGCTTGTGATGTTGGGCAATTAGTTGTGCTGAAGCTAATGCATTGTATGTTAAAGAAAGCCTTTATTCAAGGAGAGAATACGATGTTTCTTCCAATTCTTCTCTACTAAAAGTGGGCTTGTATTTGGTGTTACTGTTAGCAATGGATTGATTGACATGTATACCAAGTGTGGATCGCTTGAACGTGCCCAAAAGCTCTTTAGTTTGATGGACAATCCAGATGTTGTATCATGGAGTAGTTTAATCATGGGTTATGCTCAGTCTGGATGTGAAGAGGAAGCTCTTGAGCTGTTTAAAACAATGAAAGCACTGGGGGTAAAACTAAATGAAGTTACACTCGTGGGGGTTCTTACTGCTTGCAGTCATATTGGACTGGTAGAAGAAGGGCGGTAGTTGTATAACACCATGGAATCTGAACATGGTATTGTGCCAACAAGAGAGCATTGTTCTTGTATGGTTGACTTACTTGCTCGTGCTGGACGCTTAGATGAAGCGGAGGAGTTCATCAAGCAAATGACATTTGAACCCGACATTGTGGTATGGAAGACTCTACTGGCCGCCTGCAAAACCCGTGGGAACACTGAAATAGGAAAACAGGCTGCAGAGAAGGTACTAGAACTAGATCCTTCGAATTCTGCTGCTCTTGTATTGCTTTGCAACATCAGTGCTTCTTCTGGCAGATGGGATGAAGTTGCTAGATTAAGGAATTTGATGAGGGAAAGTGGCGTCAAGAAAGTTCCAGGTCAGAGCTGGATTGAAATCAAAGATAGGATCCATGTCTTTTTGGTTGAGGATAGTTCACACCCTGAGTATACAATGCTAGAAGAGTTGTGGTTGCAGATGATGGATGATGGATGTGATCCACTTTAGCCATAGCTTCAGTGCAAGAGCTGAAGTTATATCAATATATACAATGCTAGAAGAGTTGTGGTTGCAGATGATGGATGATGGATGTGATCCACTTTAGCCATAGCTTCAGTGCAAGAGCTGAAGTTATATATGGCAACATAACTTCTTCACGTACTACGTTGCACGAGTCTCAAGATTATCACAAACCAAGAAGCCACATGTGGCATAAGACTTGGAATGATTATCATGAATACAGAGTAAAGTGCTCACTGATGAATGATCTACCTGGTCAGTTGATCTCACTTGTGTTATACTAGCGATCTACGTAGATGGGATGGAAGGGAAGCACATTTTGGAACCCCCCGTTGATAGGCCATTTGATTCCTTGGCTTGAAGAGTTGGTCTTAAATGCCCGATCTTTTAGATCAAAAGATGTTGATGAGATTAGAATTTCAGGTCATCCCCTCAAGGAGACGAAGATAAAGAAGAGGGAGGGGCTGAATGAAAGAATGAATGAATGGGTATAGAAATTATGGTGGAATTTTGGAGATAAGGGGTCTTCTTTCAATAAGGATCCGAAACTGGATTTGGAGCAAAGTTATGCATACATTCGTAGAGTCTACAACAATCCAATGTTGCACCTTGCAGCTGCACCTGAGGCCATAGCCATGACACCTGAACTTTATTACTCAGGAGGAGTTTCAGAGTCTTCCCTTCATGGGGAGAGCAAGTATGTAGGAAATCCTCTGAATATGGACGAATTTAAAGAGTTGAAGAACCTGGAAAGTCAATTTGGGGCTGGAAACCAAGTAAAAGAAACTGCAAGCACACAAGTGGATCTGTCAACTAGACGAGTCGACTCGTCAACTAGCTTACGGTTGATGACTCAGGCGACTCATCGACTCGTCAACTGAAGAAATTATGTCTGAAGACCCCCTTTCTACTCCATCAACTGAAGGACCCGTCCAGAATGTCCTCCCAGAGGATGCCCTAGCAGATCCAAAGTGAAAGCAAGCTAAGAATGAAGAACTGGAAGCCCTGCAGAAGAATGAAACATGGGATGTTGTTCCTATGCCTCCTGGTAAGAAGATAGTCGGGTGTTGTTGGGTGTTTGCAATGAAGTTAAAAGCTGATGGAAACATTGACAGATATAAAGCTCGCTTGGTTGCTAAAGGATATACTACTACGACAAAGACGAAATCACGTCCGAGTGTAGTAATGTTAAGCCGAGAATTTCCGTATTGAAAGAACCTTGCCCGACACGTCGAAAGGAGGAGAATTGAATACTGATCAACTATTTGAAGATGTACATGCAAGACCAGTCTCTTCTCCTACATCAACGATCTCTCCTGGCTTGGCATCACCTGCGGATGCAATCAAGGAGGAGAAGTGGGTCAAAGCAATGGAGGTCGAGATGGATGCTCTCAAGAAGAATGGTACTTGGGATTTGGTTCCATTTGAAAAAAAAAACTGTTTGTTGTAGATAGGTTTATACTGTGAAACACAATGCAGATGGCAGCAGTCTGAGAGAGCTGGAACTTGAATCTAGTGATTCTGAAGACAACTGTGATGAAAATGATTCTGAATTTGATTATGAAGTTTGAAAAAAATGTAGTCTTATGGATGTCGGCCTCGTGCATCCGGATTTGGTGGTAGCCGGAACGGAGGTCGAGCTTGGAGAAGATGGAGGAACCGTGTAACTCGACAAAGAGCTCCTTGGCAACGGGGATCAAAAAGCGGTCCCGGACGGTTACCTTGTTTAACTCCCGATAATCAACACAAAAGCGCCATGCATCATCCTTCTTGAGAACTAGGAGCACCGGGGAAGAGAATGGGCTAGAACTAGGGCGGATGATGCCTTGGTCAAGCATGGAGGAAACTTGGGCTTCAATCCCAGATTTCTGGGAGTGAGCATAGGTATATGGGCAGACGTTGATCGGCCCACAATTTGGGATAAGTGGTATACGGTGGTCAATGGAGCGATAGGGGGAAAGACTCGAAGGGGGTTTGAACAAAGGCCCAAATCGACGCAGAAGTTGGGCCAGGCCGGGTTGATGGGTAGGAAACTGATCGGTGGTTAAAACAGGCATGAGGGGAGGAGATGGGTCAAAATGGTCTCGAGGAATGAGATCAAAGATATCGGCAGTGTCGATATCAGAGTGGGGATCGGCGGCAGTTCCTTGGAGCACATGGCGGTGCCCTGCAGCCATGAATTCCATAATCTTATCCCGGAAGTGCCACCAAATGATACCCAGCGTTTCAAGCAACTGGGCACCCAAGACCAGATCACAACCGACGACTGGGAGGAGGAACGAGTCCATGAAGCTGTAGTCCTGTGCATAGACCGTGAGGTCGCTGGCGACACCGGAAGAAGTGAGAAAGTGGCCGGATGCTGTCGTGAATCACAGGGGTCCTGCTGGTTCAATTGGGATCCCTAATTTGGCGACGATGTCAAGGTGGGTAAAATTCATCGCAGCCCCACAATCGATAAATATATCAATGGGAACGTCTCTGATTGATCCCCGAAGATGCATAATCTCACTGAGTTTCATGTTGGTGATGGTGTGCAACGGGTAAGTTGTCTCGAAAGAGGGTGAGGAGTCAGCATCATCAACAACGAGATTTGGAGGAGCTGGTTCCGCGACAGCGCCGTCATCGAACGCCTCAGAACAATCGAGGATGGCCATAAATGGGCGTTTACAGACATGGGTGTCTGAGTATTTTTCATCACAGTTGAAGCACAAGTTCTTGGCTCGCCGCTCTCGTTGTTCAGCCGGGGAAGGCTGATGAAAATGAGGGGACTTATGGGTGGTGGTGGAAGATGAAGTCGGATGGGTTTGTGGTGCTCGGGGAGGGAAATTAGCGGTGGTAGAGGGGAGGGTTTGGTTGTGGCTATAGGCTGTGTAAGGAGTGGTTGATGTATGGTGGGAGGAGTATGGTGTGAAGGGTCGTGACCGGGGAGTAGAGAGGCAGAGCTCAGTGTTGCGGGTCTCGAAGAGCCTCGCAAGGCGTTGGGTCTCGTCTAGTGGGCATGTAGGAATATTTCTTCTGACATGCTTCACTTACTTCTTTTGGAGTGATTAACCTGATGTCGGTCTCTCCTTCTGTCACAGGAACTGTTAGTTCAAGAATCTTGAATCTGTGAGAATCCATGAGGAAAGATCCCCTCTTGTAGATCTCATTGAGTTTGAATCTGGGAACCGATACTTTTCTCATGCTATATTCAATTTCATTATACTCAAATTCTTGAGCGCTGATTAGTTGTACATGCATAGTATTTCTTTTACTGAGTATTCTACTCAGCATTTTTACATCTCTTCTGGTTGAAGATGCAGATTTGGACGACGACCATGTAAGGAGTTTAGGTTCACTAAACTTAAACTCACTTTTGAGCTAGTTGTTCTTCAATGATCCATTCTCCTTCTTGTATCTTCATTTTTTCTATGGTTGTGTTGGCGCCTTACTATCCTGCTGTTTAACTCTTGAAATTGGTTTTCGAGATCAATATTCATCTCTTGGAGATAAGCGATCTTGTAGTTCTCCTGATGAATTATTGCTTTGATATTATCATACACTGTTTCTGTATGAAGGAAAAAGCTTAGAGCTTTATCATTTTCCTGTTTTACTTTTAGTTCAACTCTTTGATTCTTCCTAATCGGGTGATTAGAGTTTCTAAAAGCTTTTTCAGCGATTCCTGAGAAGATTTTAGCTCTACTGCTTGTTGACGAATGTTGTTGGCAAGAAGCTCAGTGCGAACCAGCTTCTTTTCAATATCCAATAGATATTGTTTTTCTTTGAGATAATCAATCTTGGCTTTAAGCTTGCCAAGTGTTGAACTTATCTCTTCAAATTGTTTGAACTTGAGATGAAATCTCTCAAATTGTAATGCAACCTTGTCTGAGGTCGTGTCCCTAGATAGATGATCTAGGTATTCAATTAAGCTTGGTCTGGAAGGATCAAGCTCTTCAACCCTGACTTCTCTCTTGAGGTAGACAAGATCGGCGTAGAGTGTGTAATACTCTACAGATGTACTTTATCGAGTATTGATCTTCTTGAATATGTCTTGAATGAAAGCACGTTTGCCACTTATCAGTACCTTTTGTAATACAGAAGGACTAGTAATTTTTTAGTTTAGATTCTCTTTTGTTGGTCAAGAGAAGCCAACTTTATGACATAAGTCTTGATAACCTGCTTTTTGAGCCAAGCAGGCTCTGATACCATCTATGACGGATCTAACCGAGACTCAAAAAATTCAGGGGAGCTTGATCGTAATCAAAAACTTCTTGCAGAACTTCAATTTGTTCTTCAGTTCGTTTGATTCTTTGCTAAACTCTGAGGATAATATCCCGGTAATTTTTGTTTTTCTAGGAAGATTATCTCTGTATTTTATTAATCTTCTTAGTTTCTTTTTTCGTCTTGCAATTCTTTGCGAGAAATTTTAGCAAAAGCTAATAAATCAAGTCGGGTAGCTATTAAATTTGCTATTGATGATGAAAAATAACTGTTTACCTTTGAGTGAGAGGATGAGTTTATATTTGCAGTATGCTAGATAAACAAATTCACAGACTTAGGCCCACCATACCCCGTCAAAATTTAAAAGAAAACACTAGAATACACAAAATAAAGGTTAACATAGTAATTTTCTAAAAAACATAATATTCTTAAAGGAATATTCCTTGTAGGTATCTTATTGATAACAAATTAAGAGTTTATGTATCATTTTGATATCTTTATAAGTTCAGGTATCATTTTAACATTCTTTTAAGAGTCTAGACACATTTGGTGCATTTTACCCTTAAAGCTTTTATAAAGTTTATTATTACCCCTAATAAAATTTGTATAAAGTTTACTGGCTCTAGTAAAGTTTTCTTATAAAGTCTAATATCCCCAGTAAATCATTTTTCATTATTATTGCTTCCAGTAAAGTTCCCCTATAAAGTTTATTACCTCTAGTAAAGTATCTTCATAAAGTTTATTTCTTTTTGTAAATTATTTTTCAATATTATTGCCCTCAGTAAAACATCCAACGATTGTACGAAATGGTTCCAGCAAGGTCTAAAAATAATCCGGTGATGTTTTAAAAAGTCCGATGAGATCCCGGTGACCAAAATCCCGCTGATCGGAGCCGGTGAGGTTCCGACCAAGTCTTCTCTCTCTAAATAAGTTTAAAGAGAGGGTAAAATGATGTTACAATAATATAGCTTCCTTAGAGTTTTAATAAAGAATTGTTCATTTGAACACAAATAATGACACCTTATATTAGAATAAACACAATTTTATTACAATCATTTAAATAGGCTAAAAGGATGCCAAATTAATATTAAATGAGTATTTTCTTTTTTTTATTTAGTTTCCTTGTTACAGGGTTGTTTATTGGCCTTTTGAGCTCAGGACTCCTAATGTTCTCTGCATTACTTAAGTAATATGCTTTCATCCAATCAAGTTCTATTTGACCAAAAAAGAGTTTTTAACAAGATGATGAAATGATTGTCGACGCTACATTACACTAGAATGAGCGGCAAGTTAAACATTATTCGATCAAAGTCAAAAACAGAGACGATTCGGTACTATGAATCAAGCACCCTCAGTATACACCAAAAAACCTATCCGTATATTTGCATACCTAAAAGCATTCAAGATTAGGGGGTGCAGTAAACATTGTAAAACCCGCAATTGATATGAACTACTCAGAGAAAGACAGGAGCCATGACCAGCGTAATTGTCGCAAGCATTTTAATGAGGACATGAAGTGAAGGTCCAGCTGTGTCTTTGAATGGGTCTCCCACTCTGCAAAACAAACAAAAGGATATCAATTCTTTCTGAGAATTCAGAGACTGGTAAATGATTAGCAGAATATTAGATAAATCATAATGACGGAAACAATAGGAATTTGGCCAACTCTACTGCGACCGTACCACCAGCCATCTCCAAATTAACAGAAAAAGGACAGCATGACTTACGTGTCTCCTGTGACTGCAGCCTTATGACAATCACTTCCTTTGCCTCCGAGAACCCCCGTCTCGATGTACTTCTTTGCATTATCCCAGGCACCACCTGATGTGTTCAGGAAAAGAGCCATGAGAATACCCGACACTGTTGCAAACATCAGCATGGAAGCCACAACTTTAGCACCAAGAAGAGGCTGTCCAGTATAGTATCCAAATATCCGGAACACAATACCTGCATGGGATACAAGCAATAGTCATTCCTTCATGTTCTACTGAATATGGAAGGAACAACAAACTTATCTCCACTGCATGCACAAATTTATAACATAATTGACGTACCAACTGCTATAGGTGAAACTATAGCCAAGGCACCAGGTTTTATCATCTCCCTCAAAGATGCAGATGCTACTATAGCAACACAACGTGCATAATCTGGCTTCTCCTTATATTCCTGCAGAAGATGTTAGAAAAGGAACTATTAAAAGGCTACATTAACATTTCGATAAGTAGTAAAAGTTACAGTTTACATGAAAATCAACTGGGGAGCTTATACTAACCATTATACCAGGCCGCTCAATAAATTGCCTTCTCACTTCCCTGACAACCTCTTGAGCAGTTCGGCCAACTGCTGAACAGGCCCAAGCACTAAATAAGAAAATAAGCATAGAGCCCAACAGTCCACCGACAAAAACTTCTGGAATGGCAATATCAACCTGGGAAGTCATAAGTTACAAATTAAGACCTAAACCGATAAAGTGGCGAACAGGGGAAAATATCATAGGTAGATAAAGCTTTTTGCTAACCTGCTTGAACGGTTCATGAGCAAATGTAGCTACCTCATCCATATAAGCACTAAATAGAAGAAAAGATGCAAGTGCAGCAGATCCAATAGCAAACCCTTTAGTGGTAGCTTTTGTAGTGTTGCCTACTGCATCAAGAACATCCGTGATATCGCGAACACTTTCTGGCTGTAAGGATGCAATTTCTAAATTATATCGAAACGAAAACATAGTCTCCACAGATCGAGACAACCATATTAAAGAATTCACCATTCAAAGGTTACCTGCTGACTCATCTCTACAATTCCACCAGCATTATCAGCTATTGGACCAAACATATCCATTGTGAGAACATATGCAGCAGTACTGAGCATGCCCATTGTAGCTACAGCTGTGCCAAATAGCCCGCCAGTAGGAACACCATTTTCGTCCACGAGTCCTGAGGTCTGGCCCAGCCAGTAAGCTGAAACGATAGCTACGCTAATGACGAGAACAGGAAGAGCGGTTGATTCCAGACCCAAACTGACTCCAGCAATGATATTAGTCCCATGACCGGTGGAGCTTGCAAGAGCTAATGTGCGTACAGGCTCATACTTGTAGTCTGTATAGTACTTGGTTATCCACACAAATATATATGCAGTGATGATGCCAACTAATCCACACAAGGCAAAGTGAAACCACGCAGACGGCGCTTGTTCGGTGTATAACAACCATCGGGTTGACTGTAAATAACCGCAATGACTATAGTGTTAGAAACCAAATCAACCACCAAAAACTGTTGAAGCCTTCTAGATTCAAATGATAAAGAAATGATAGATACTAGTGTAAATAAGCAGTTGACGCTACATGTTTCAAAAAAAACGAAACACAAGATCATAAGTTATGTATTAGAATATTACCGCACCAAATGTCAGAACAGCTAAAATTACTGTGATTGAGTATCCTCTCTCAAGAATTGTCATTGGATCTTCAGAACCCTTCGCACCAGAATCTCGTGTACCCCTGATTGAAAGTATTCCAACCGATGAAATCACCAGATCAAAGGAGTGAACAACCAGAGGAAACAAGATGAAACCAGAAGGATCTGCACAATCAGTGAAAACACAAGTGAGAAAAAAAGATTGTCTGAACCAAACTGATAACGATAAACAAAGGGGGAAGAAGGGTAAAGGAGCATTGGAACATGTAAGCCCTCGCCTGAGAAACTAAAGTCATATTTTTTCTCAAATGGCTCACATGTGTGTGTGTGTGTGTTTGCTCAATATATAATGTTACATTAAATATCTGCTTGCCTTCAATTTTACATCGTTGAGCCATGGTTCCTCCAAGTATCATAGCACTGATTATTTCAGCAGCAATACTTTCAAAAAGATCAGCACCTCTAGCTGCGCAATCCCCAACATTATCTCCAACCTAAGTTGTAAATATTTCAGTGATTAAAGTGCATAAATTTAAAATAAAAATCCAGCGGACGTGTTACAATAAGGATAAGAAAAGTTACAACTACAGTAACTTCTATTTCTTTAATCATTGCCTCAGCAAAAGTTTCCATGCAAGTTTAACCAATGGTAATTATGCAACCAAAATAATATAATTACCAACACTTCTTCGATGAGTAAAGACCTATGAGAATAAAATATGAATCAGAGGTTGTTTCAACACAACAAGAGCTTCCATTGATAATACACAAAGGATGAAAACTTACCAGATCTATGAGAATAAAATATACATCAGATAGGTTGTTTCAACACAAGAGCTTCCATTGATAATACACAAAGGATGAAAACTTACCAGATCTATGAGAATAAAATATACATCAGATAGGTCATTTCAACACAACAAGAGCTTCAATTGATAATACACAAAGGATGAAAACTTACCAGATCTGCTATCACAGCAGGATTTCTAGGATCATCTTCTGGAATCCCCTGCTCTACTTTTCCAACAAGATCTGCTCCAACATCAGCTGCTTTTGTGTATATTCCACCACCCAGCTGAGCAAATAAGGCAACAAAAGAAGCTCCGAAGCCATATCCAACAAGAAGAAGAGGCACTGAAATTTAAGTGCATCCACTGATCAAAATCAAGCAGCAGGTAACACTGGAAGTCAACTAATTAAGCAAAACAAATAAAATTCTTAACTGGAGACCACAAAAGAGGCATAGGAAGTTAAACATCTAACATCATTATAAAAGCATTTCCTTCAGAACACCACTTGGCGCTTAGAAGATGCTACACTATAAAAAGCCTAGTTGTAGGTTTGCAAATAATAATACATAAATATTTATATAAATAACTACAGCAGACAAATATGTTTTCAGTCCTCAAACTAATCAGAAAAAAATATATATGTACATATATATAATAATTATATCTGTATACAAAGTAAAAATTAAGAAGCTGCGAACTTTGCCTTAGTTAAGATACAGCAATGCAATTTAATGTCCCATCATAGAATAATAGAAATGGAAATGGAAACAAGAGCTGGTACACATCGATGTAATTAGATATCATAATCATAAGAAAAGGAGCAAGGAGCATCAAAACTTACAGTCAGTAACCTTCATTGAACCAGGGGTATCCACTCCCAACCAAACATAAAATGTGGCATATAGGATGGCTATTCCGAGTACAGCCATACCAACAACAATCATAGCAGAAAAACCACCAGCGCGAACAGCTATCTGCACATGGCATTCCCGTTTAAGATATGAATGTGACAAGTTCTCATACAACTAACTATAGAGGATAGGAACCTGCAGTGCCTCCCGTGCAGATCGTCTTGCAGCACTAGAGACTCTGACATTGGCACGAACTGATACCCACATCCCAACATACCCTGCAACACCTGAGCAGAAAGCTCCCAAAAGAAACGCAGCTACAGTAATAAATGCGGTGGCTACCCTGCAACAGCCGAGTCAGAAGTGTAAATAACTTAGACATAGAATTTTCTGTTTAAGGGTGACGATGGTAAGTAGCATTTATGATTACCTTCCAAGACCAGATGACTCTTGCTGAGGAGTTGTGGAGCGAAATAAGTATATGCAGAGGATAACCCCAGCCAGTAAAATTGCCATCTTAGAGATGGACCCATACTGGGTCCTAAAGAAACCTTCAGCCCCATCACGTATTGCGTCTGATATCTGAAAAGAGAAATGACAATCTCAAGATATAAACATACGTTAAACAATATCGCAACTTAACAACATATCACAACCAACTTTTTTTTGTTTTTCTTTCTCTTCAAGATCAGCTGCAGATACTCAAACAGTCAAACATCACTTTAGACAATTTGGGGTAGTTTTTCAGACTAGACAAAATTAGATCACTATCAGGAATGATGCAGTTATACCATTCGTTATTCTGCCTTTTATTACTCATGAAGAAACGGTTAAGGTAAGCTTCAACTCTTCTTACACATGACAGTTGAACATAATTTAGTCATCGATTTACTAGCCAACAACACACGTTAATACCAATATATTAGCACCAAATATATTAAAATATTCATTGTGGTTCACGGTGTATATTGTTGTCTATGCAGATGCCTAACAAAAAGAGCGCAGTAAACCTAATGAAGCTGCAGGTTCAAGTTTCAACTAAGAAATTCCATTTAAATGGATAGGTAAATTCATTGGGTCATGGAACAGTATGGACACCTAAATTTAACACTTCATAGACATAGAGACAGTGGAGAAAGCTGTACCTGACCCATCTCCGGAGGTCCCTCATCTTTTGCGAGAACCCATTTGGCCAGATGCATTGCCAGAAGGAAGCTGACAATACAAACTGAGAAGACAAACACAATAATAGGAGAAGTGCTTGCTCCAATGTAAAAGACCACTCCAAGTGCCAGAAGCAAAATCACAAAAAGGACACGAACATTTATCCCCATGAAAATTTGAAAAATCTGCAAAAATGTATAAAGTAAAGAATTTGAAAAGAAAAAACAAGGAGAGACCAAAAACACAGGAATAGGACTGTTATGTGACATAAAACAATATCCATGCATTCTATTGACATAAAAGCAAGAATGGCCAACACAATGCACTGAAAATGACACACTAGTTAGAAAAGAGAATAGTGGACATGATAATCTTACCAATGGGTTGTAAGATTTACCACGCATGTTAGGAAATGTCCTTAGCCTCTCTTGGTAAGGCCCCAAATTTCCATCCTCCAAATCATCACCCATCAGTATCGTTTGGCCAGAATTCACCCTCAGGGAAACAGGAAAAGGACTGTACTCGATTCCCTGGGGCAAATCACCCCCTGAACCTGGTCGCTGAATTTTGGAAGACCTTATTCAGTCGGTGTGAAAAGATTTCACCTCATACGAGTACGTAGTATCTTTAGTTTATGGTCCAGCAACTAAACTCAAAAACTTCTTCCTCCTTTTCCCTTCACCCAAACCTGAAAGATTGGTCTTCAAATTTCTTTACATCCCCAACCACTGTCATATCAAACAAGATAACCTCATCAGTTCACGTGCCGGCAAAATCATTAACATCTAAGAAACTGCACCTCATACATAACCTTACCTAAAGTAAATGCATTATACGAAACTTAATAACACTAGCTCCTTAATTCCCAGCTATAAAAACTTCAGAGCAACCGAGTACAACTAACAACCTATTTGCCTAACACTACAACCGACGACTCAAAAATCGCAGAAATGAGCTGACTTTGATTCATAAACAACTACAATTTGACGTAAAGATTACAATCAAATATGAAAATTGCAAAATTTTACAATCCTAATCATCACACTAAGCTCATCAATTCAAACGCACAAAACGCTTCATTCAAAACCTCCCAAACTCCTCGACTATAGGCACTCAAATTCTCAAAGCGAAGCTCTTTAGATATGAAATTCACATTTGCACCTATGGAAATCCAAAATTCGAAACCGAGCGTCGCCGCCGATGAGATTACCGTGGCAATCGAAATAGCAGCATAGAAAGAACGAGAATTGCTAGAGATACAAATAGAGAGATCAAAAAGTAGAGTAGTGTTACCGGTGAATGGAGCGAGCGAATGTGATTCGGAGAGGGATTGGGAATTAGGTTTGGGCAGCTTGAAGACTTGGGAGGAGTTTGGTTATGCTGTAAAAATTGTTGAGAGGGTTTTCGGTGAGATCTGATCAGAATATTAGGCAGAGTGACAGTTTCAATGGTGGAGGAGGGAGGAGGAGGGTGCCCAAGTCGTCGTTCTTTGCCGACGTGGCTCAGGCCATGTCAGGTGCCCAATCCGGTTATGACATGTCAGCAGCCCTTTTTAGGTCATGCTATCCATTCTTAAAGTACGTAATTGAGTGATTAAATTTTCAATAAATGACCGTTCATTATTAATTATAAGAGATATTTATCTATTCTAATGAAAAGAGTATTCTTAAATCAATTTCAATTAATCATATTAAAATTAAATTGTTATCCTTAATATATTTCTCATCCTTCTTACCTCTAAATCTCTGATTTCTCTCTCTCTCTCAGTCACATATCTCGTCGTCGCCAGTCTCATCCTCGCATCTACTTACTACCATAGCTTTCTCCTACGTCGTAGATCTAATGTCGACGTCATCAACGAGCTTAGCTCTGCCACGCACTGCGTATACATTTGATCTCCACCACGCATACCGATCATCGCCAACACATCTGATCTCTGAAACTAACCAACGCCACGTCGATCTCTGAAACAAACCAATGCCACGTCGATCTCTGAAACCAACCAACACCACGTCGATCGCTGCCTCCATTATCGGATTCCGACAAGGTCTCCTAATGGATCTGGTCCAACGACGGCGACGGACGAGTCGTCAATGCTGAGCTCAAGGTGTCATCTTCGTCAGAGAAGTAGATCAATGTCGATCTGGTCTTCAGATGCGGATCATCTCTGTCGCTTGTTATGGTTGTCGACGTGGAGGCGTGAATGACGACGATGTGAGTCGAGAGAGTAGATCTCCGCCTCCGTCTTTGGATTCCGACGTCGTCGCTCGAGTTTGTTGACGGGGTAATAATATTTTATTAGGGTAATAAAGTTCTACAAAAGGTGAAAATTTTTATTATTAAAGTAATAAATGTATTATTGGGGTAATAATTGTATTACTAATATGAAAGCAGTTTTATCTCTTCCTTTTCTCTTATTCTTCATTTATTTGCTTCTTGTTTCTGAGATTTGACTGATTTTCTAGAGTATACTGGAGTTAGTAGACTTGGTTTTGAAGTGTACTGGGGTTATTAGACTTGGATTTAGGGTATACCATGGTTAGTAAACTTGGTTTTGATGTATACTGGGGTTAGTAGATTTGGTTTTGGAGTATACTGGGGTTAGTAGACTTGGTTTTGGAGTATACTAGGTTTAGTAAACTTGTTTTTGATGTATACTAGGGTTAGTGGACTTGGTTTTGGAGTATACTGGGGTTAGTAGACTTAGATTTAGGGTATACTATGGTTAGTAAACTTAGTTTTGATGTGTACAGGGGTTAGTAGACTTGATTTTTGAGTGTACTGGGTTAGTAGACTTGGTTAGGGAGTATACTGGGTTTAGTAAACTTGTTTTTGATGTATACTGAGGTTAGTAGACTTGGTTTTGGAGTATACTAGGGTTAGTAGACTTGGATTTGGAGTATATTAGAGTTAGTAGACTTGGATTTGATGTAGAAGTTGCCCCCAATAAACTTTCTGTAAAAGTTTATTGCCCTAGTAAAAAAATCTAGCTTAATTCGACGTCTGGTGACCGGAGTCCAACGATTCGTGACCGGAATCAGGCAATCGGAGACCGGAGTCTGGCGACCGAAGAGGCCCCGACAAAATATTCTCTCTCATTTTCTTTCTTCAAGTGTATATAGGAATAAGGATAAAATTATCTCAAAAATATTATTTTATTATGAATTTAATAAAGATTTGTGTATTTAAGCAGTAATAAGTACACTATATCTTGAAATGGGCGTTTGACTTTTCAATTCATTGGTTTGGGGTATAAATTTTATTTTTTATGCAAATGGTCATTTTTCCTTAAATTTTCACATATTAGATACTTAAATATCAAAATTGTGAGTCGAAATCAATAAAATATGCCTCCAAATTTAGGTCTGAAAAATTCACTCTATCTTTTGCGGACCTGAGGACGTCAAACCCTACGGTTCTATGAGATTCGATTTTTTTTGAAAAAAAAATCAATAAAATATTACAACTATATATTGAACATTACAACAAACGTGAAACAGAACTCCTGACTAAATCTGAGGTTTATTATTTACAGTTCTACATCTAGGAGCAACTCTCCCTGCACTTCATTGATGTGAAGGTGGAGGAGATCTAACAAGCATATTATCAACACTCATGAACTCAACAGCAAATTCGTCATCGTTTTTAGCTAACATATCCTTTAAGCTACACTCGATATTCTTTCCCTTTAGTACCAAGTACCTTGGTTTTATCTTCTTTTCTAATGAATAACTAAAGTATCTCGGATAGCCCACCACTTCTGCTATCGGCTTCTCCATGGTGTTTAGGAGGAATTCGAGATTCGGTCGCAAAACCTCTTCAATGCTGTACCCGAGTAAGGGAGAAAATTTCCGGACCATGGATGCAATATCCCTCCGCGACAGCCCTTTCTTCGTCAAGTATTTCACCCTGCACACCAAATACCCCATAGCTATATATAAGATTACACAGAAGGTGACTTGCAATTTGATCTGCCTCCCTCCAATATCAGCTTTTCTATCAAATAGTTACATATTGCAAGCTTTATCGGAGTACAGTGCAGTTTGAGATTCATGAAAGAACTTTAAATTCAAAAGTATAATCATTCTTGCCCTTCCAATTAGAACTTCATCATTCTAATTGCTTAGAATAAAATCGGTTTCCAGTGCACACTCGAGTCAAGACATCGTCTACTAGCTGAAAATCAGAATCATTTGTCATATCATATAAATCATTAGAAGTTTTTCAGATCACACCAGTCCCCTTAGTTGAAAAACTGGAAAAGTACAATTGTATTGTCTACCATGACAATGATTTCAAATTGAAGGTGTCTGTCCAGTTATGCACAAATAACTAGAGAATTTAGTAGTTACTGGCAGCAAAAATCAAAGGAATAGAGCATTACCGAGTTAGCAAAGTTCTGTCGGTGTCAGACACAAGAAGCTCCGGATACTTCTTGATAACCCGAGAAAGGTGAACTTTGGAAACACCAATACTTGCAAGGAAATTCAGCTTTCTCTTGAGCGTTTTCTCAATGCTGGCAGCAAATATTTCAGGACAGCGACCAAGTATGGTCCCAACAGTTTCTTTATCAAACCCTAGATCTTCCATGAATGAAACTACCTGCATGAATCAGTAATGATGATTAAAATGAACCCAAGAAACTTTGGCACATCTACATGGTTTGTAAATCCTTCACAGAAACACCTGTAACATCTACAAATGTGGTGCTTTAGATGAAACTCACAAGTCTCAAATGTGGGATCAACTAGAAATGGTGGTTAGTTTGATTGAACAGAGTATGCTGTGTCACATATATACCACAAGCAGAACTTTTTTTAGGATTCGCTCTCTCATTCTTCACCATTTATGTGAAATGAATGAACTATAAAGTTACCCACCTGAAGAAATTCTCTAGGTTTCCGTAGTAGTAGCTGAGGACTTCTAGAGATCACCTGACCCAATTTCTTGTTTGCAATACCCAAGTCATCAATCTGTTCAACCATCACTTTCAGAGTGCTAGTTGAACAACCCAAGATGTGAGGCCAGCTTCTGATTGCACAGGCAACACTTGTTTTTGGGACCTGTCATGAACCATAAATACTCATTGGTTAGTTTAACCAAATACCAATCATCATTGTTTCGGAAATACTAGGCCAGCAGTACAAAAATATAAATGGAGGCTATACCTTTTCCAAATCAAAGAAAGTAATAACTGTTGGATCCAGAAGTAAAAAGCCCATTTATAGAAAGGCAAGTGGACCGATGCCTGCGGTCAAGAGGGTCAGAGGACGTTTGAAAAGTCAAAAGCGCTCGCAAGGAGCACAGTAACAAAGTACGCTCGCGAAAGGAGATAATTTGTTCACAGGGGGAAACGCGCTCGCGAAGCGGGGCATGTGTTAACAGAATACGTTCGCGGTTGGAAAAGCGTTCGCGAGGGTATTATAAGAAATTAGACACGTGGTTGCAGGAGGTTAAGTTACCACTAGAATGGTTTTGGGCTTACATGATTGGGCTTTAAGAATTAGTCTTGCACTACAAGAAGGATTATTTGAGGCTATACCTTGGTTCGCAAGGAAACATCTACCCTAGTATTCACTATATAAAGGGTTGAGGTGCAAGAGAAAAAGAACAACTACATCTATCAACAAACAGACAACAACTTCGCCACGCGAAAGTCTTCAAGCCTCTCCGGAGCAACCAAGCCTGATCCGTCAGCAACCGTAGCCTGATCCGTCAAGCTGCAAAAGGGACTTAATCCGTTAAGTCTGACAGGTTTCAATCCGTTGAAATCTCTCTACTCCCCTGTTCGATCCGTTGAGCAGTTTTATTCCCGCAATCAGTTCTGGAGAATCCGTTCGCCAGTTTATATCTTGATACCCGCTGCTTAGTTTCTTTGCATACTAAGTAAGATTCGGCCATCCTCAAAGGTTGGAGAAAAATCCTAGAGGGACTTTTCCCTTGTAGGTCTAAGAAGAGAACCTAGCACAGAGGAAGAAGATCGGCGTCTGTCACGGTCGCTGTGAGTAGAAGTCAGAAGAGGGACGCAAGTAGCATCCAACTTCAAGGTTGTACCTGACCCAAAGGTACTGGCACGCCTAGCACAAATTTACAAGCCGGTTGTTTTGAAGGACTGCAAATTCTAGACGAAACATCTGGCACGCCCAGTGGGACAGTGTCAAGATTACAGGCTTCGGCGAATATCAAAAGGAATATCCTTCGTGTTCCAAACCAGAACACGTAGTCGCAAGACCACATAATTCGGCTTACTGTAGGAAGCTATCTGCAGAACAAGCTATTAGCAAGTTTGGTGCCATGACTAACGAAGGACAGTCACAGAACCTTGCTGAACACGTAGGAGCATTAAGCTCATCATTGGATAACCTGACTAAAGGTTTCCAGGAGGTCCGCGACCGAGCCCGGCAACAAGACAAAAAGGCCGAGATTCAGGACCTAAGGTATGCAGACCTAGCAACTAAGATGAACGAAAATCAGCAAGCGCTGAATAAGAGGATGGATATGTTCATGGAGGCTTTAAATGCCATGAGAACTGAGCAGCTTATCCGCCAACAGCCTCCAGAAGAAGAGTTGCTAGAAGAGGTCGATCACCAAGTGGATAGAAGAACCGTGCACCGGGAGGGATTTGGTCCACTTCGTGTGGGTGATGACCAATTAGCGGTGCACAATAATCAGAACCCTGTAGGGGCTAGAGGACGACAGAGGGCTCCAAGGCAGCAACCACGTCGTTCGCCAACACCTAATCAAAGGAGACCTCAGCTGGACTGGGATGCAGTCCAGAATATGATACAGGAGGCAATAAGGGCAACTCCCGTTGTTGCTGTGAACACCGCATACGCACACCCGTATCCAGAATGGGTGGCTGAAAGCCCATGGCCGGAACATTATCGGCAGATAAGATTCACTTCGTTCTCAGGAGAAGGATCTGAAGACGCAGCCACCCACATCGCAAGATTCACAGGCGAGTGTGGACCATATGGTGCGGACAATGTTTTCAAGTTACGCACATTCGGTGCCTCATTGTCAGGGTCAGCACTGACATGGTATACCAAGTTGATACCAAGATCGGTCCCTGACTGGAACGTGATGGAGACCATGTTTAGAACCACATTTGGAACTGTGGAACCAGAGGTTGACTTGTCTTCTTTGACAGCGATGTATCAGCAACCTATGGAGTCATCTGTAGAATTCCTCAAGCGGTTCAAGATTCAACAGGCCAAGTGCAAAACTCCAATCCCGGAGCCTGACTTGATCAAAATTGCAATTCGTGGGTTGGAGAAGAGACAGAGAGCAAAACACCACGATGGAGTGTTCTCTAGCATGGCTGACTTAATGAACAGGGTTGGCAGTTACCAGTACTTCCTGAATGAGCTGGACGAAGACGCTAACAATTCCAGGAACAACTTAGCTCTCATCCTAGGAACGCTGAGGCCCAGAATGCCTCCAGCAAGGCACAAGACTGTGGGGGCAATATATTCCCATATGGATCCCTACTATTCGGCCCCACAAGCTATGCCCTATGCAGACCCATACATGATGGGTTATGAGGAAGAAGTCGCAGCAGTAGAGTTAGCAGGCAGACAGCCTATCAAGTCCCAGGTGTTGAAAATGTCTAAAGAGCCAGTAAAGATCTCGTTCGCCGCGTTCGCCAAGCCGGAGTACGAATCCTATACATATAATGCACACAAGGCACCGGAAATTTTGGAAGATCTGACGGCATTAGGGAAGGTAAGGAATGACTTTGGACCTCCCCCTACACAGGAACAGCTCAAAGGAAAGAAGTACTGCAGGTTCCATAATCTTTGGAACCATAACACATCGGAGTGCATTCGCTTGAAGGACACTATCCAGACTTGGATCAACGAGGGAAAGCTCGGAGCGAATGAAGAAAAGACTGCGGCTTGGGTGGACATCGATCCTTTTCCCACCATCAATATGATTGATTTAGTGTCATGCGAAGGGAAGAAGGAAAAGCCACCGCCAGTAAGGCCAAAGTTCAAAGAATACACTTATGATGCAAGTAGGGCTCATATTATCTTGAACAAGCTGATCATGGCCAACGAGGTGGCCATCCCTTGGGGGGTCTTCCCCCCAGAAGAAGCAATAGCTGGTAAGACCTATTGTAAGTTTCATAACTTGTGGACTCACAAGACTTCTCAGTGCATGCAGCTCAAAGATCAGATACAACAATGGGTCAATGAGGGGTCAATCACCTTTTGTGATCCAGCGGTAGCAGATGTGGCTATGGTTGATTTGGCTCGGGGTAGCAGAAAACTGACGCTTGACCTGAGCACTATAGCTGGAGAAACAGAAGTTGTCAAACGGAAAGAACCAATGGCAGGTACATCAGCAGTCATGTTGTGTGATAGGTGCAAAACTGAATGTGGCATTGCTAAAGAGCCACAACACGAGCAGAAGAGTGCGTTTGCTACACCCCCTGAAGCATATCAGCCACACAGCCCGAAGCAGATGAGGAGATCAGCAAGCCCTAGTCAGAGGGATTCCAACCTCTACTTGCGTTTACGCCAGGCAAGAATGGAGCAGAAGAAGCCAGTGGTTTACCCGCAGGACGTAATAACTAAGCCTTATATACCACCAGCTTCACGGAATATCCTCAAAGACAACGTCTGGATGGTCAGAGAGAGAGGAAAGGTGGTAGAAGCCACACCTACTCAGACTAGGAACGTGCAGCGAAGATATGGCAAAACCAAGAGGCTTTTGGAGGCATTGGATAAAGGCCTAGTCAGCCCAGACCAGATCAGGGAGACTCCGGAACAGTTAAGGCGGAAGCTGGATTTATTGTCAGCTAGACCTTATTGCCCTATCAGAAACGTTCACGATACCACCGAGACTTCTACCACGAAACATAGCGGACAGAAGAGAGTCTCGCGAGAAGAAAATAGCGGCGAACGAAAGTCTGTATGGTCAAGGGTGAGCATTGACAAAAGTCAACATACGCGAGAACCAGTCTGGTCACGGGTAGGTAAAAAGGTGGTGGGTGAAATATCTATTTCCACTTTTAGTAAGACACCTGAGACGTCTCCGGCGAAAAGGGTTAGGATATCAGAAGTCCCTAAGAACGGAGACAATATCAAGACGTCGAAAACAAAGTTCGAATGGAGACCAAAAGTAGTTCAGCGTCAGGATCCGGGGTCCCAAGAAACAGATAAGGTTGGACCTATGATTGAGGTTGAGCAACAGAGACCTGTTCCAGAGGTTTCTTTGGTAAAGCAGATGGCTGAAGCATTTGCCCGCGTAGAAGAAGAGTCAGAAGTCGATATACCTCGAGTCATAGAAGATGATATGGAGGAAACTGAGGAAGATGAAACCGGGGGTATGGACGAAAGTTTGCCGTGTAGCGTGCTTTATGTGGAAAACGAGCATGGTGAGATGATTTCAGACCAATCTGAATCTGCTCAGGTGTACGTGACGACCGAAGCTGTGATACCAGTTCCAGAGACAAACACTTATTGCAATATGGTGTATGTCTTACCTTCTATGTATGCATTGGACGAGCCAATTTCGTCTGAAGTCTTCCTCAACATGTCAGAAGATGAGACTGGAGTGGAGTCATCCGTTCGCAGAGAGGAGTTGGCTGTAAAGAAGGATAAAGAGGACATGGACCCTGATTTGAGAAGGAAGTACGTTTTGTTCTCCAAGCCCACATTCGCCATGAGGCAGCATTTGCGTCCATTGTACGTATCTGCTGATATGATGGACAAAAGGGTCAGTAGGATATTGGTGGATACAGGGGCTGCTGTAAGTGTCCTTACCGTACAGACCATGAATTTCCTTCAGGTTCCGAAGGAGAAAATTCTAGACAGCAAGATGAAGGTGAAAAGTTTTGCTGGAAACATAGCTCAGACACTCGGTGTAGTGATACTAAAAATTAGGGTTGGCCCATCAGAGATATATCAAACTTTCTTCGTAGCTGAGTGCACTGCTCCTTATACTATGATTCTGGGCAGAGATTGGCTTCATCAGGCCGGTTGTGTTCCATCATCGCTCCATCAAGAGCTCGCTATCTGGAACCCAGAAACTGATGAGTCTGAAATAATCAAGGCCGATCCTAGACCATTCTCAGTAGCAGCTTGCTTTGTTGATGCAAGTTATTACAGTGAAGACATGAGGCCTTTAAGAGTCAGTGGCATCACAAAGAAAGGACATCCATATGGGGTGACCTCCACTGAGCTTACGCAATGGGGATTGGCGCAACTTCAAGCAGACGCCAGTAGACCAATCTCCATGGTTTTACCCCGAAACAATCAATGAAGCCACAACTCAGCAAGGAGGAGTTGGAAGCCTACGCTTCCCTGCATCAGAGATTATCTATTTTTAGGCAGGAGCAAGAGGCTTTCCAACAGGTGGCGGCAGTAGAGTGCGTTAACGATGATGTTTTGGAGTATTACGAGGAAGAGGAGGAGATTATCCAGGCAGCTCCGGCAGCCTTGGATGATACTCCACCTAAGGTCAAGGATCCAGTAGAGAAGGTCAACCTGGGGACCCTAGAGGAACCAATAGAGGTTGGAATAAGTGTGTATTTGGAGCCTGAACAAAAACAGAAGCTCATTGAGCTACTTCACGAGTACAAGGATTGCTTCGCAGAGAAATACGAGGACATGCCTGGTTTAGCACCAGAGTTAGTTTGTCATAAGCTACCAATCATGGATGGTTACAGGCCAGTCAGACAAGAACCTAGGCGAATGCATGCCGACACAGCGGCTTCAGTTAAGGAAGAGGTGGAAAAGATGCTTA
Source organism: Comarum palustre (assembly GCA_951800085.1). Classification (NCBI taxonomy): domain Eukaryota; kingdom Viridiplantae; phylum Streptophyta; class Magnoliopsida; order Rosales; family Rosaceae; genus Comarum; species Comarum palustre. Next base: position 8,912,619 of record OX637574.1, read on the forward strand.
AGTCAGGAATTATTCGACCTACAAAGTATGCCAAGTGGTTGTCTAACATAGTACCAGTCAGGAAAAAGAATGGTAAGATGAGGGTGTGCGTGGATTACAGGAATCTAAATACTGCCACACCAAAGGACGTGTATCCTATGCCCATGGCGGACATGCTGGTAGATGCAGTGGCAGGGCATGAGTTGTTATCGTTCATGGATGGAACCGCAGGATATCACCAGATTCCTGTGGAGGAGGAAGACAAGCACAAGACGGCTTTCAGATGTCCGGGATTTACAGGAGCATTCGAATACCAAGTCATGCCTTTTGGGCTTAAGAATGCCGGTGCCACATATCAAAGGGCGATGAACCTTATATTCCATGACATATTAGGGAAGATATTGGAGGTTTATATTGACGATGTGGTAGTAAAGTCCAAGATTAAGGCAGACCACATAGAGGATCTACGAAAAGTCTTCATAAGGATGCGAAAACATAAACTCAGAATGAACCCAGCTAAATGTGTCTTTGGGGTTCAGTCAGGCGATTTCCTAGGGTTTGTGGTCCATCAGCGGGGGATCGAGATTCCAGCGGACAAGGTCAAGTCAGTCATAGAAGCTCCTGCCCCAGCTAACAAGAAGGAGTTGCAGCAGTTACTAGGAAAGATTAACTTCTTGCGTAGGTTCATCTCGAATTCAGCAGGAAAGATTCAACCCTTTACATCTCTGTTAAAATTGAGGGCAGATACGGAGTTTCGTTGGGAGACAAGTCACCAGGAAGCGTTCGACAGAATAAAGCAGTACCTAGTTTCACCGCCAGTCCTGATGCCTCCACGGCCGGGTCACCCTTTGAAGCTTTACATTTCAGCATGCGAGACATCCATTGCTGCACTTTTAGCACAAGATGAACACCAAGATGATGATAAAGTGGTTGAGCATGCTGTGTATTACCTTAGCAGGACGTTGATAGATGCAGAAACCAGGTACAGTGACATGGAACGGTTGTGCCTTGCGTTGTATTTCGCCGGTTGCAAATTACGCCATTACATGTTATCTTTCACAACGGTAGTGGTGGCACAGACGGACTTGGTGAAATACATGTTAACTAGACCCATTCTTAGGGGTCGAATTGGTAAATGGGTGTTAGCTTTGTCGGAGTTCTCACTACAATATGCACCTTTGAAGGCACAAACCGGACAAGCGGTTTCAGATTTTTTGCTTCATCATCCTGTGGAACAAGATTTACAATACAGGGAGTTAGATGTGGTGGCCATTCTGATGCAGCCCTGGGAATTATACTTTGATGGGAGCAGTACTGAGAGTTTATCTGGCGCTGGGATATCTCTAGTAAGTCCACTCGGGGTTCGTCATGCATATTCTTTCCAACTAGAGTGGAAATGCACCAACAATCAGGCTGAATATGAAGCACTCATAATTGGATTGGAAATGTTGCTCGCAATGGGGGCAACAGTGGTAAGTGTGTTCGGTGACTCCTTGTTGGTGATCAATCAGCTTAAAGGGTTATACAAATGTACCACCTTTACTTTGGTTCCATTTTGGGAAAGGGCTACAGAGTTGTTGGAGCAATTCAGTGATGTCACTCTGGATTATATCCCAAGAGCACACAACGTCGCGGCGAATGAATTAGCCCAAATCGCCACTGGCATAACTTTGGCTGATGGAGTCTGCGAGCGGATTTTGAAGGTGGAAAGAAGGACGTTACCTTCTTTCATGGCTCGAAGGGTAGACGCGGATGAATGGTACGTCGCTACGATAGAGGCTATCGATACAGATTGGCGTCAACCACTTATTGATTACTTGGATAATCCATCTACTCCAGTGGATAGAAAAGTCAGATACTTTGCCACTAACTATGTGCTACGAGGTGGCGAACTCTTACGCAGGGGAGAGGATGGAGTTTATCTTAGGTGTATCTTTGGAAAGGAAGCTAAAAGAGTAATGAGAGAGGTACACTTAGGAGTGTGTGGTTCGCACCAGGCTGGACCAAAGATGAGGTGGCTTATCCGTCGTTATGGTTACTTTTGGCCTTCAATCTTGAAAGATTGCATCACTTTTGCTCAAGGTTGTCAGGAGTGTCAAGCGCATGGACCGGTGCGGCATGTTCCAGATGTGCCCATGCAACCCATTATTAAGCCTTGGCCAGCAAGAGGATGGGCGTTGGATTTTATTGGAATTATTCATCCAGCTTCGTCTCAGCAGCATAAGTTCATCCTATTAGCGACCGATTATTTCACAAAATGGGTGGAGGCTGTACCTTTAAAAGATGCATCTGCTCGAACAGTTTGCAGCTTCATCTTCAGCAACATCATTAGCAGGTATGGTATCCCAGAGTGTTTAGTTGCAGACAGGGGGGCAGCGTTTCTAGCAAAAGAAACCGAAGACTTCATTACTGACTATGGAATTAAGTTTCTGCATTCCACACCATACTATGCTCAGGCGAATGGACAAGCTGAGGCTAGTAACAAAGTCATAATCAACATCTTGCGAAAGATGCTGATTGATAATCCTAGAGATTGGCATAACGAGCTTGATCATACTCTGTGGGCATATCGAACATCTAAGCGGTCACCTACAGGAACCACACCCTATGCCTTGATGTTCGGGCATGATGCAGTGTTACCCATGGAGATAAGTGTTAATTCTTTAAGGGTTCGCGAACAACATCAGTTAGTAGGAGAGGATTATGTTCAGGCCATGTTTCAGGAGCATGAACAGTTGGATACTACTCGTGTGGAAGCCTTAGATCATATAATCGTTGAAAAACAACGAGTTGCTCGCGCATATGACGCCAGGACACGTGGCAGAAGTTTTGGAGTTGGCGATTTGGTTTGGAAAGCAGTACTTCCCTTTGGCGAACACGTTCGCGGCAGGGGTAAGTGGTCGCCTACGTGGCAGGGGCCTTTTGTGATTGACCAGATCGTGGGTAAAGGTGCTTATTATTTGCGAGATTTGGATGGAGAAGTCCATAATAACCCTGTTAATGGGAGGCATCTGAAACAGTACTTTCCAAGTGTTTGGGCTTCTGACGATCCTTCGCCGTCACAGATGACAGAACAGCCTGTTTGCCAGCAAGGGGGGCAGAGTTTAGAGCCTTAGGATTTTGTTTGCAGAACTGGGATCTTGTCAGTTTTATTCATGTTGCTTAAACGCTTAACCTGTTTGAGGTTTTGGTTTTCTGCGCACATGATTAAACTGGGGGGGCACCATAGATATACAAACCAATTAATGTGGTTTTTTCGAACTTTTTCAAATTTTTTGACAATTTTTGGGAAGAACAAGCTGTGTTTTTCAAACCCTAATTTATTTTGAACCAACACCTGTGGTTTATACATCGAACATAAACAATGTGTGTTTATTGCGTAATATTCATGGATAACAAATACAGTGTTGAACAAGAACAAAGCTGCTTGAAGAAAGAGCTATTACGACTCCTTTCATGAAAGTCTCTCTTCAAACTGTTGCAGGTTTTGCTTCATCTTCCACCTTGCGCGGCCAGCTTGTTGAAAGCAAGTCGACGGTGATGGGAGTAGAAGCAACTTGGTCTGACCTGGCACGGAAGAGGCTCGGCAAGAGGAATCCTGTCGGCACAGAAGCCTTCTTCGGTCCAATACCAGAAGTCAATCCCCTCATCAAGTGGAATTTGGTTCCAGTGATGCACTTTGATGCGACTTCAGGGTTGGGCGCATCAGATCTTATTCCTGAGGTTAGGTTGTAAAGCCTACCCAGGATTTGAGGTTTGGTTGTGAAGCCTAGAGGACAGAAAGGTTGAAGAAAGAGGTCTGGCGGAATTGCTTTGAGACTGAAGGGAGAATACATGTTCTTGGTTGTTGAAGGTGATGAAAGGAATTGATCGACATTTATAGGCGAAATGCTAGGTCTTCACCGAAGGGAACTGAATGGTTTGCTATTCGTTCATTGGTCAAGCATTTATCACGCGTGCTGTGTTTGTTGAATGCGGTAAATGCGCAAGTTAATGGTGCGACGTTGCAGTTAAAGTTGGGAACAGTTTTCGAGAGGTCAAGGATATGGAATTAATTTGTAAAGATCTTCTGCATTCAGAACAACACTCGCGAACAAAGTCAGAACAGATAGCCAGTTAAATAAATTTACTGATGTGCTTAATGTTCGCTAAAGCAGTATCAAGGGCGTTTTTGATATTTTCTTCGTGGATCAGGGAATCCTCGATCCTGTCGTCCACCTGGTTGATCATTTGTTGCAGAGTCTGATAGGAATTCTTCTCTTGCTCCAGGGCGTCTAAGTTGTTCCGGGTTTCCTCTTCAACAATTACTATTTGGGCCTCAATCTCAGCTTTTTGACGTTTGAGCTCAGCAAGTCGGTTAGGAAACAATTGGGTCGCGTTATGGACAAGTTTGGCAAGATTGGTGGCTTTGACAACCCGTTCGGCTTGGAACTCCTCTTTCTGTTGATAATACTGGGGAGCCTCCAATCGCGTGGCTCTGGCACGCTCAGACAAAGTTGCAGCTTTGGTTGTAAATTCCCACAGACGCTGCAATTTCTTCAAGAGTCTTTCATCAGCTTGAACTCGAAGGAGACGAACAGCATCTTCAATTTGGACCCTAGTATGTGGGTGGAGAAGATCTTCATGCTCTAGGTTGCGGAGGAATAGTGTCGCATCAGCGATGGATTGGTTTGCTTGAAAAGGATCCAGCATCAGTTGAACTTGCTCGATGAGGGAAGGCGTAGCGTGATCAGAAGGGGAGGTCACTGGAAGGTTTTCCGGAACCTGGCAAGTAAAGAAACAATAAGTGTTTGTAAGAGTACAAACAGAAGCTGCAGAGTAAAAATTGTTACCTTTGGGTCAGTTTCAGTTGGGATTACCGGTTGAAGCACTGGTTGAACAATATCAGTCGCGCGATCGGCATTCGCGACAGCAGTTTCGTTCGCCGGAGAGACTGCGTTCGCGGGGGGAATTTCATTCGCGCGAGTATCAGTCGTTTTTCTCTGAGGCGAACAGGAGGTTGCCTCGCGGGGAAAAGGCTCATTCGCAGCAACAGTTTGAAGTGGAACGAGCTTGGCACTTTCACTGAAAATCTCCCCCATCATAGTATCCAGGATCGGGGAAGCAACTGACTCGGAGGAAGAGCTAACTTCAAATACAGGAATCGGTCCCTGAAACAACAGAAGCACAATTGAGCTCAAGTTCATTGAAATATTGTCAATTGAATGGTTTATCGAAACAATACCTCTTGACTTGTTTCAGCAGGAGTCCCAGTGTCCAGGTTAGCTGTGGGAGGAATCACCTCTTGGGCCACGGCAGAGGTTACTTCAGCTAGAACAGTTGGGTTTGGGGCACCAGAAACAGCAGGATGTTGATTGCATTCTTCGAGGGATTGTACGTCTTCAGGGCTAGACTGCATAAGCTGATCCACCTAGAAGGCAATTATATGATTAATTGACTTGGCTACATGAGCATACGAGTTTTCAAATTAAATGAACCCATACCTGGGGTTGGAGAGCATTTCCTTCTGTAGGAAGATTTGGTTTGAGCCTCTTGAGTGGATGATCTCCATTCTTGTTCGCGCGCTTCTTGGTTCTTTGAGGACGCTGCAAGGAAGGAAGATGGTCGGAAAAAGGGATACAGATCAGAAAATTGATAAACATAGTTAAAGAGTTTTAAATACCTGGGGGGCAGGAAGCACTTCTGTTCGCACCTCAGGAACCAAGGAAGATTCAACGCTTTGGTGAGGGCCATCGATAGCAAAAACAACCAAGTCTTCGGCATGGCGGAATTGTTTCTGATATGGCTGGAAAATCTGCCTAAACACAGATAGTTGGTCTGGGTGCCATTTGCCTTCGTTGATTGATGTCCACCACCTAGTAAATTCATTAGTGGCCTCGAAGCTCAGACGTACTCCGCCGAGGGGATAGGTGTTGACAGGCTGAACGATGTCTTTGAAGCTGGAGGGGATGGAATCAGGATCAATCCCAGCATTATAGGTTTCTCGCCACGAAGTGAAATGGTTGCGGCTAGCCAATGGGGGATATGGAATGTTTTGGCACATTCCAAATTGCCTCGTGAAGAAGTTGGGGGCATAGATTTCTACTCCGGCTCTCCCTGGTAGTTTGAGGTCGCGATTGGAAAGGAGGCGTAGAAAGAAAAAGAGCTGCAGGACGTTGTGGTGGTTACGGAAAATAAAACCTTCGTTTACAAGAGAAGGGTATGTGCGTCTGCAGATAACGGTAATAGAATCTGAAGGCAGGCTTTCCATACTATACAGATGGAGGAAGCAACGCGAATAACTAATGGCTGGAGGATGTGGAGCGGACACGATGGTTTGGCCTAAAACCTTATCTTTTAGGAAGCTGGTAACGGAAGGAGAGCGGAAAACAGGGAAATAGGTTTGAAGCCACAAGTCCAAAATCCAAAGAGGACCGCTAACAGATCTATGTTTAAAGGGCTCTAAGGATAGAAAGTATAGTGACCTATATAGTAATCCGGTGGCTAACTCTAAAAGGTTGAGAGGGATACCGTTGTAAAGGAGCTCAGCCGTTCTGGCCCAGGCGAAAGTGGGTTTGTTGGTGGCGCTACATTCAACATATTTGAGTAGCCAGAATTCCAGAAATGCTAGGCCACTTAGATCATCGTCAGTACTCCCGTAGTGATTGACCCACGCGGCGTATGAGTTGGGGCGAGGCTGATCAGAGGGGATTTGATGTTCCAGAGCAAGGTCGTTGAGAGGACTCGGTGCGTTGGCGAATGGAAATCCGGTAATTGTATACACATCCAGGAGGGTGATACCCATTGGGCCTGCGGGGAGATGAAAGGTGTTTGATGAAGTGTCCCAGAAGCAAATTGCTGCTGCTAGGGGAGCTCTGTTACAACCAGACTTCAAGGAGAAGCAGAGGTCGATAGGATCGGCGATTCCAACGGCCTGCCATCGTTCAAGGTCCTTATTACGGCGTTGTTGGTACCACTGGATCTCGGCGTCATTAGTATTCGGCCACTGCCCAAATCTGGTCTGGGCGTCTGACTTCTGCCAGTCGACGAATGAAGCTTCTTCCTTGCGAAAGATTAAAGGGGGAATTCGAGATGCATGTTGACGGTAAGGCAGTTCAAGTGGGTTTGGGAAGACATCGACCCAGGGACCTAGGTCGCAGGTTTGATCAATCTTAACTCTCAACCAAGAACCCTTGGGTTTTGGAGCAGGTCGGAGGCCAGCCATGACTTGGACAAAGTTTAGGGCTTCATGCTCAGAAGGGGTTCTGGGTGCGGTTTTCACAGCAGAGAAGGTGTGTTTGGGTGCCATTGATTTGGAAGTAGGAACGGCGGCGGATTATCTCAGGAAGGTTTGAAAGGAGTTGCAGAGGGAAATGATGGTTGAGTGTTCTGAGGAGTGACAATGAAAAGACGTTTGCTTTTGGTTAAATCAATGCTAAGGTATAGCTCTTTTCGATTTTCGCAAACGGGCTTAATCTCAAGAACTGGGGGGCAATGTTGGATCCAGAAGTAAAAAGCCCATTTATAGAAAGGCAAGTGGACCGATGCCTGCGGTCAAGAGGGTCAGAGGACGTTTGAAAAGTCAAAAGCGCTCGCAAGGAGCACAGTAACAAAGTACGCTCGCGAAAGGAGATAATTTGTTCACAGGGGGAAACGCGCTCGCGAAGCGGGGCATGTGTTAACAGAATACGTTCGCGGTTGGAAAAGCGTTCGCGAGGGTATTATAAGAAATTAGACACGTGGTTGCAGGAGGTTAAGTTACCACTAGAATGGTTTTGGGCTTACATGATTGGGCTTTAAGAATTAGTCTTGCACTACAAGAAGGATTATTTGAGGCTATACCTTGGTTCGCAAGGAAACATCTACCCTAGTATTCACTATATAAAGGGTTGAGGTGCAAGAGAAAAAGAACAACTACATCTATCAACAAACAGACAACAACTTCGCCACGCGAAAGTCTTCAAGCCTCTCCGGAGCAACCAAGCCTGATCCGTCAGCAACCGTAGCCTGATCCGTCAAGCTGCAAAAGGGACTTAATCCGTTAAGTCTGATAGGTTTCAATCCGTTGAAATCTCTCTACTCCCCTGTTCGATCCGTTGAGCAGTTTTATTCCCGCAATCAGTTCTGGAGAATCCGTTCGCCAGTTTATATCTTGATACCCGCTGCTTAGTTTCTTTGCATACTAAGTAAGATTCGGCCATCCTCAAAGGTTGGAGAAAAATCCTAGAGGGACTTTTCCCTTGTAGGTCTAAGAAGAGAACCTAGCACAGAGGAAGAAGATCGGCGTCTGTCACGGTCGCTGTGAGTAGAAGTCAGAAGAGGGACGCAAGTAGCATCCAACTTCAAGGTTGTACCTGACCCAAAGGTACTGGCACGCCTAGCACAAATTTACAAGCCGGTTGTTTTGAAGGACTGCAAATTCTAGACGAAACAATAACCACTTTCAAGTTCTCGTGAATGCTTGTAGATAGAATCCATGGATATTTAATCAACATTCTCCCAACATCTTTATCCTCCAGACCAAACTGCAAAAAAAAAATACACAAAGGAATACTCAACACAGTAGAAAATGTGTCTCACTACTGTCATAAAATCCATTCTTGGTCATATCAGAAACATGATAAGGTGTAACTCTATCTTCACAATTCTATAAATACAAATAGAAGCTAAGAATAAGATATAATATAATTGTGTAGCTAATGAATGACAAAAATCCAAAAGTTCACAATATGTTCAAAGTTGACAATATATCCAAGCTAGGGAAGAGGAAGCTAGAACAACATAAATGTATACTGTAGTGACACAGAGATCATGTTTGGGTAAACTGCCACAGAAAAGAAGGCTACGTTCATTCCATTTTAATGCATTGCCAATCAACTGAAGGGTGTATGAAAGCATAAAGATAAGTACAAGAGTGTAAGAGTATAATGGAGTACCTCCCAAGCAGATTTAACCAGATATTGATAACAGCATGTCAGATATACAGAAAAATGTTGTGCATAAAGTAGAGAGAAACAAAAACATGCTACTGTACCTCCTTAAAAGCACGCACTCTCGCTGTAAAGACTTTAATGTTCCAAAATATAGCTGGTGGAAATAATGAAAATATGCTTCTCAAACTTTTTCTGGGGACTCCGATATTTTCAAGATATTCAACCACAGGGGTCATGTGAGGCTCCAAGGACAACAAAAGAAGACTTGGAAATGATTCAATCAAATAACGAAAAGTAGCATCCTCCACACCCAACATGTCCAGACCTCCACGTCTTGCTGCAATCTATGTCATAAAATGAAAAACCAACTGAGAATCAGATCATATCACAAAAAAACACAAACACACACAAGATATGAATAACTAAATAAAATTAAACATTAACATGCAGCTCTACATCCAATGTTTATAAGAGATGGAAAAGACATACCAGACCTTTTCAAAGAAGGATAAGGTTTGTTGCAGGTCTTCATCAATAGGAATTGATAGGTGCACCATCATACGACAAGCATTTTTGCCAATGAGCCCCCCATCATTACTGCCAGAAAAGAATATTTCCTTCACATACTTAACCTATAAGCCAAATGCAAAATAAGAAACAATTCTGCAACAGATCTTAAGAATAGTTTGAATTCTACATTCATACGAGCAAAGGAAATCAATACCAAGTACCCCACCCTTGTCCCTTTTATAAGATGCCCATGTTTACAGCTAGGTGGTTCTAGTACATATTGATAACGGAAATCATACATTCAAAATTGCTTTTCTACGCCAGAAAAGAAAAGGCAAAGCTTGAAACACTTATATGCCATTTTCTAACCAGATCATAACATGAGTTAAAGAAAGCACAATAGAAGCCAGCCTTCATAATTAAAAGAAAAAGGGTTGCCAATTAAATATATATCCATCCCATTAAATCCATGATCAATAACTACAACTATATTTGTACCGTGCATGATTTGCCTAGTGGGTGACGGTCAAAGGACACTGTCGAAACTGGAAGAAATGTCAACACTTCCTACTGAATAACATCTAACTCCCAATAACTATAGCCTGTTGTCTGCCTTCTACGCGTCTTACATCAACAAACATACTCTCACAGTTACTAGTGAATACCAAGTACCTTCAAATAACTCTAGCCTGTTATCTACCTCTCTACGCATCTTATACTAATGAACATACTCTCACCAGTTTTACATCCTCTTAATCCAATTATACAGTGAATTCTTAAGTGAATGCTCCAGTTAATCATTCAACTAGTGACTACTAAAACAGATTAAAACTCCTACATCCAATGAAACATCATCGATAACAGACTCTCACAACTTCTACAAAACACAAATTTTCCATTACAGAATCCAATAATTCAATCACAAATGTAACACTCAAACAGACTAGAAACATCCCAGCTCAATTACTAGCTCACCATTACATAAACCAACATCAATTCACTTCCAATAAACAATTATCTCACATTTGCACAGCCAAAATATCCAAAAAAAGATAGAAATGCAACTCCCTTACAATAAGCCCAAGTAATGTCCCGGCCGACGAATGCCTAGCAATATTCATAGCCTGAGACAGACTCAACCCAACCAGACTCTCCAAAAACGCAACCTTTCCATTGTCACCTTTCTCCTTCGCCAAATACTTCACCTTCTCTTTAAACCCAACCACCTCCTCTCTCCACACCCCAAGCTCATCCAACTCCTCCACCCCATCCACCAACATCCTCATATATCTCGGCGAGTTCAACGAAATAAATACTGCCTCCTCCTCAGAGACCCCAAATTCTTTAAGAAACTCCAAGATAGCTTCTTGGGCAGCCAATACTTGCTCCGGCGAGTGCTCCGGCGGGGGTGCAAGGGTGCTGGGTGGTCCGGCAAGCAGGGGACGGTGAAGGTGCAGATGGGTTTTGGTGGGTGTGTGGAAAAATGGGTTCTTGGGGTTTAGAGTAAGGTGGAGTTTGAGGGTGAGTGTGGGGTTTGGGGGGTTGGGGAAGAAGGATGGGGTTTTGGGTGGGTTTAGGGATGAGGACAAGTTGATTGTTAAGGTGAGGGTTGTGGGGATTGAGAGAAATTTGGGGGAGGACATAATTGGAGAGATAGCACACTCAATGCATTTGAGGAGTTTTCCTTAAACCCTATATTGTGTTATATTCTGTGTTGTTGGAGTAAAACCCTGAAAACCTCAAAACTGAGCCATAGCTACTGTGTGGGAGAGGAAAGAGACCAAAAAGGAGTAAAGTTTTTTTGAATATTTTTTTTATGAAAAATTACCATATTACTTCTCAGAAAATGAAAATGAAAATGAAACCCTAAATCCACCAAAATTAACTTAGGTCTCGTTTATTTCTTGGAAAGTCAGCACAAGGAAAGGAAAGTTGTTCATTTTCAGTGTTTGGAAAAGCAAACAAAAGGAAAGATTTTCCTACATGATAAGAAAAAGTGGGAGAAAGTCGATTCTTTCAAAATTCAAGTGAATGATAAGGGTAATTCAGGGCTAGAGAAAAGAAATTGACAACATGACTAAGAAAAGAGGGTTAAGGATTGGGAAAATACTTGGGTCCGATATAGATCGGACTAAGTAGTTCGTTTGATCTCCTCAAAATGTACTTTTAACAACATTAATCGTAATATTAACCGTTCAATAGTTGAATTAACCAATGAAGATCATCTATACAAAAAATCAATGTAAAAAAAAAGATTGTTTGCTCAGCCGAATGCATTGAAGAAAATAGACAGTTTCTGAGCTTTTATGATAATCCGTTCATTTTGTTTGATACATTCGGCTGAGCAAATAATCTTTTTTTTACATTGATTTTTTTGTATAGATGATCTTCATTAGTTAATTCAACTATTGAACGGTTAACATAACGATTGATGTTGTTAAAAGTACATTTTGAGGAGATCGAACGAACTACTTGGTCCGATCTACATCAGACCCAAGTTTTTTTCCTAAGGATTGATCATATAGTTGAGTACGCTGAGTCACTTTTTTGGTAAAATACATGGTATGAGACATATAGGCTCCGTTTTTTCTTCTATATGGATCACGTGGAGTAGAATATGCATTCATGCATATCATTTGATAACTATTTGGTTATCTTTTGTTTAAGAGGAGTCGCTCCCTACTGAGCAGTCATGTTGAGCTCACCCCTTTACAATTAATTTTGCTAGAATGAGGATTAGCAAATAGAAGCAACTAGAGTTAGTTAGTGTTTTAAATGTGTAATCATTATTTAGGAAGATTCCCTTTATGTAAGTTTGAATTTGAGGATCTTATGAAATAAAAATAGAAATTTCAGTTTACATGTTTAGTTGTTTTTTTCCAATTTCTTTCATATTCTGATTATGACAATTCTATTTCATAATTAGAATATGAGTCGCACCTATAAATATTATATTTTTAAAAAATATTGGGGTGTGACACCATTTGCGCTGCCTTAAAGGGATTATTTGGCTGTTTGCTTCATCATTCCTTCAAGTACATATGTTGTACTATATTTTAAAGCCAATAACCGATCAGAATCATTATCCGAGTATGGTGTAAATCATGTCTAAAGTTGGTCTCCTGAGCAGCAAAATGTCATCAGTTTTTTGACAAAGTCTTTTCTAGGGCTGGTTTCTTAGTCTTCTTGAAAATTCTTTTGAGATAATTGGTTCATCTTGGAGGCTATGATATTGAAGAACAATGTCCAATTATTAAACAACCAGTAAGTGGTTAGATCGAACTCTCTTTATTCTCAAGCGTTAGCTACTTGAAGTGCAGTGTGTCTGCTTTAAGGTTAAGTTTTCTTAGCTCATTGCTATCAATTATCATTAAGATCAATGTCTGTGGTCTTTTTACCGTGTCCAATTAAGAATGGGGGGCTTCTCAATGTCAAAGTGTTCAGCAGAAACTTAAGGCATGTTCTCGTCACAATGTATTTCATCATCTTCAAAGGCAAGGTATTCGTGTTAAGTGCATTGGTTATTATATTGGTAATTTATTATGCTGCTATGTGAATTGCCTACCTACTATTTGTTATCATTCGAGCTTTAAGACCTACATCTGAAGTCTGTTTCTATATTCGCTTGAGCTGTAATGTTTCCTAGTTTGGTGTTTGTCAGTTAAACTAGTAACTGGCTTTTTGACAGTATGTATGATGCATGGGGCTATATGTCTTTTCAATCAAGACACATGGCTTGTCTTTCAAGACTTGTAGGGCTATATTTGGGTGTAAAATAAACTTTTGTGACGAACCGTGTTATGAACCAGTTTAGTGGTTCATTACGGTTATGATCGAGTATCTTGAGAAATATCTGTGATCGGGGTCATATTAGGCTTATCTTGGAAGTCAGTGCATCTTAGTGTAAATTCAGGTTAGTATCGATAGATCACAGATCCAGTTATTAATGGAGAATTTAGTTACCAATATTGAACTTGTTTGGGCCAAAATAATATTTATTGGCGAAAGTCCATAGTTCAAGCTCATTGAACCGATTCTTGTGGTTAACATATCTGTACATATTTCTTTTTCCTTTGGAGTAATGCATGGTGTTTTTTGCAGATTACATGGACCCGTTTCATAATCTTTTTGGGTGACTTATTCCCTACTTGATTTAGAGAATCTGGTTTACCTTGATCCGCAAGGAATGATGAACCATAACCTTCTATATAAATGATTTGATGGTTAACAGAAAACACACATCCATTTACAAACAACATTGCAACACTGCAAAACAAGCCTCCATCGGAGCAGCTCTACCAAAAAGACTTTTTAGTCTTTTATTCCATCAAATCCTCATCACGAGCAATTCCCGCAGCTACCTCACCAAAGTCTCATTGCGAGCAACGGTCCACAACAAGTTCATAAAGACTCATCACGAGCGCAAGTCTGCCAACAACCATTCACTACCAGAATAACTATTATAGCTGACAAAAAAAAAATAACAGGCCGACGACTTTTTTTTCGTTGGCTAAGTTAGTTTTTCGTCGGTTAAGTTAATTTTTCGTCTGCTAAAGTGGATTTTTAGCCGACAAAATGTGTTTTGGTCGGCTAAAATAATTTTTTCGTCGGCTATAGTCTATAAACTATAGCTGACGAAATTTTTAAAGTTTAGCCGACGACATATATAATTTCGTCGGCTAAAGGTCCTTATATTTTCAGATCTAGACATCAGCTCATGTGAAAAAAAACGGGAGAAAAAGTTTGGGGGTTGGCGAAATTGTTGGGTGTCGTCGAAATCTGTCCAAAATTAGTTTGTGGTGCTATATATAGGTACATATATGTGTACATATCTTGTTTTTGAGTTGATTTAAGAGTTTTATTTGAGTTATATATATTGATTTTGAGTTGAATTATTGGATTTTGAGTGTGATTGATGAGTTGATCGATTTTAATTTGATAATATATATGAAGTTGTTGTATATATATATATATTAAGCAGTACTATACTATGATATATATATATATATATAAATTTGATTATAATATTGTGTTCATACATATATATAGTATGAATTAAGTAATATTTTGATTATGATTGATGTTAATTGATATATATATATATATAATATAATATTGTTATATAATTAGTAATTAGTATATATATATATATATGCATGTATATATATATATGTGTAAGTGTGTGTTAATTATTAATTTGTTATATATTAATTAATTGTACGTTAACTGTAGATAGAATACTAAATGATTTGTAAATTTAATTAATTAATTAGAGTTTATACATATATATTATGTTATTTTCTCAGGATATGGATAAGAGTTGGATTTCGCTTCCAAAATGGGACAAAAGATATATTAAAGGAGTTATTAGTTTTATTGAATATGTGATGGATAATGCTAAAGGGAATACAATTTTCTATTGTCTGTGTACTAAATGTCAGTGTCGCAGCAATATGCATCGATTTTCAATTGACAAGGTTTGGCAGCACCTTAAGAGTAATGAGTTTTGAGAGAAGTACACATGTTAGATATATCACGGTGAAACATCATCAGAGGGTCCGTATGATCATGAGCAATTTTCTGAGACGGGCAGTACATCCAAAGATCTAACAACGGCATTCATCAACGATATGTTTCCTTATGAGAGCGGTGTATGCTTTGAAGGACCGTATATATCTGAGCCGGTGCAGCCCTTCCCTAGAGTTATCAACACTGCTAGTATTGACAGGTACAACAAACTACTTGCTTTCCAACAGACCCCTATGTACCCCGGTTGTCAGAAGACGGTTCTTGAAAGTGTGATGGACGTTATGAAGATTAAAGTTGAGACAAAATCGACTGTGAAGGCTGTTGATGACTACCTATAGTACACTGCTTCGATACTGCCCCACGGTCATCGTCTTTCTACCACTCATCATAAGGTCCGATGTATCCTGAAAGATCTTGAGCTTTCCTACATCAAGATCCATGCATGCATATATGATTGTGTTCTCTTCTGGGGTAAAGATCCAGAAGGGAATGACCTTGGTGACCTTGACGCATGTCCAGTATGTCAGAGTGACAGGTATAAGCTGACTCCTACAAGCAATAGGAAACCTGTGAAGGTACTTCGGTATTTCCCGTTGAGGGATAGGCTGGAACGGTTATACATGTCATCACACACGGCCAAAGCTAAAAGATGGCACGCTGATAGGGAATTGCATGACGAAGATACCCTTATACACCCTGCTGACGGGGAGACTTGGAAGCATATAGACCGTGAGTTTCCTCATTTTGTGTCAGAGGTCTGAAATGTGAGGCTCGGGCTCTTATCTGACGGGTTCAATCCTTTTGGCAACATAGTCTTCAATACAGTGTATGGCCGGTGATTTTGGCACCATACAACATTCCTCCATGGATGTGCATGAAGAAGGAATACAATATGTTGAGTTTGTTGATTCCGGGACCCGGTTATCCAGGGAAGTGTCTCGATGCGTATTTGAGACCCTTGATTCATGAGCTTAAATTTTTTTGGGATGTTGGTCATCCCACTTATGATAAGTTCATGTATGAGATGTTCCAGATGCATGCCATGGTTGTTGGTACCATTAGTGATTTTCCTGCTCGTGGGATGTTATCGGGCAACGTTGTTAGGGGATACAAGGCTTGTCCAGAGTGCCTTAGCGATAAGGGGAGCTCAACAATCATCCCAATATTATGGCAGCAATACCTGACAGACCCAACAAGTATAAATTTTGGACACATAAGAGCATATTCTGGGAACTCCCATACTGGAGTAAGTTGTTGATCAGAGACTACCTAGATGTGATGCACATAGAAAAGAATGTGTGTGACAGTGTGGTGGGAACAATGCTAAACTTGAAGGGAAAGACGAAAGACGGTCCGAAGGCACGCAATGATCTTAAAAAAATGGAGATACGAAGACATTGTTGGTTGAAAGAAGGGAAGAAAAAAATGCCTCAAGCTCCTTACACCGTGAAGCCTGACCAGAAGAACGTAATTTTCAGGTGGATGAGTTCTGTGAAGTATCCTTCAGGCTACGCAGGAAATATAGTCCGGTGTGTAAACATTCGGGACAATAAAATGTACGGGTTAAAGAGTCATGACTGTCAAATTCTGCTACAACGTCTCTTCCCTATTTTCATTCGACCATTCCTTCCCCGTTAGGTGGTGTAGCCGTTAGTAGCGTTGTCAAGATTCTTCCAGAAGTTATGTACAAGGGAAGTGACAAAATCTGACCTCTGGGAAATGCAACAGGACATTATTTATATCATGTGTAAATTTGAGAGGATATTTCCTCCAAATGTTTTTGACATCATGCTGCACCTGATGATCCATCTTTCCGAGCAATTGTTGCTTACCGCTCCAATACACTATACTTGGAGGATGTATCCTATGAAAATGTATGTTTTTTACACCTAATTTTTTTATTCTACATGTTCAATATATAATCATAATATATTACAACAAATTTATTTATATATATATAGACAACTTGGAGACTACAAAGCTTATGTGGCTAACAAATCCACGTCTGAAGGATGTATAGCTGAAGCATATATTGTGCACGAGTGCGTCACCTACATGAAGTTGTATTTAGGAGCATTGAAGGAAACTCCACAAACCATACCGGTAGATGTACCGAAGTTTAACCTTTCCATAGTCTCTAATGATGTTGAAGTTTATGCAATTTTACCAGACTCTTACAAGTTTCAACCACATGAGCTAGTCATAGCCCATTGGTGGGTATTGATTAACTGTCCAGAAGTTGAATACTGGAAAGACATCCATTTATACTGTCCAAACATTCAAGGTGATCTCGACTACCACAACAAGGAGTTCGCGAACTATTTTGGCGGCTGGGTATGTAATTCTTTATTTTTGTTCATGACTCATTCATTGCATAATTATTCATATTTACAATACATTGAATATTTAGTTGCAGATGAACCATATTTAATTCGATGGTCACCCAAATTGGTCACACGAACTAAGACTTCTAGCGATGAAGCCGATAATGTCAAGAGTTTATTCGATGTGCAAGGTGAATGGTGTGCAATTTATATGTGAACAGAGAGACAACAGATGGAGAACACAAAATTCTAGGGTGATGGCGCATGGTGGGCGGAATGAAGTTGATTATTACGGTGTTCTTGATTTAGTGGTTGAACTCGTTTATGGGCAAGGCATGACAGTGCACCTCTTCAAGTGTAGATGGTTTGATACTAGAAGCCCGCAGAGCATGAAGATTGATCAGTACGGGATTTTATCGGTGAACACTGCTACAAGATGTTATGAAGATGACCCGTTCGTTTTTGCGACATCGGTAAAACAAGTGTTTTATCTTGATAACCTTGTTAAGGGTGACGCGTGGAAAGTCGTCAACCTTGTGCACACTCGAAATATTTACCGGGCGGCTATACTTGAAGAGGCCGAAGACAAGGAAGAAGATGTTGTGTATCAAGAGCCCAGTGCAATAGGTATTCCTGACTCCTCTACAATTCGTTTTAATAATTTTAAAGCGGGTCGTTCGAATTCGTGATTTAGACGCAAGGCTTATTGATGTGGATCCAAATTAAGAAACAGACGACGAATCTTGTGATAAAGAAATGCATAGATTGCCAGATTTAATTCTGACACCGAAGAAGACTCATCGGATGATTCCGATTACGAGCATTCTTAGTTTGAATTTGTAATACAAATTGATGTGTTTTTATATGCTACAAGCTGTTGAATTCATAATTTATTTTAATTTTGGTGATATATGCAAGAAATTTGTATGGTTACATTAAACAACCTGTTTTTTAATTTATTTTTCATTTTCAGCCGACGAAATATATCATATTTCGTCGGCCAAGATAGTTTTAGCTGACAAATACATCATATTACGTCGGCTAAAACTATCTTGGCCGACGAAATATGATGTATTTCGTCGGCTAAAACTATCTTAGCCGACGAAATATGATGTATTTCGTCGGCTAAAACTATCTTGGCCGACAAATAACCTAATTTTTCGTCGGCTAAACTATAAACCTTAAACCCTATACTATAACCGACAAAAAGTTAGGTATTCGTCGGCTAAAGTTAAATACATAAAATAATAATTTATACCACTGGTTGCGTCTCATCGATTTGAAACTATTTTTAGTTTAAGGTCCGGACAGAATACGTAATTTAGATGGTCAAATTACCATTTCTTTGCGTTTAGGGGTTTGACTCACGGGATTGACCATCCGGATCGAGTCCTTAAGTTTGTCGGATCAAGCTGAAAATTTACCCACACACATGTTTCAACATAATGATAATATCTGACGGTCGGATTTTAGTTTCACAAGATTGATCGTCACAATCAAAATATGCCTACTAATATTGTATAACTAATTTACCGTGTTAAGTAAATGTTTCGTTTTAAAAACAAACTATACGTAGATGCATCAAACGAAAAAAAGTCGTGAAATAATATATGACCGGAATGATGAAATATGTCTACGGTTGAAAAATCACGTAATTTCGATACGTTTCGATTCCAATAGTTGCGGTCAATGCATTTTTTCATTCTTTCTCTCTAGAGGTAGCCTTATCTCCGATGGTTATTTTTCTTCTAATTTTTATACCACTAGTTGCGTCTCATCGATTTGAAACTATTTGTAGTTGAAGGTCCGGGCAGAATACGTAATTTAGACGGTTAAATCACCGTTTCTTTACATTTAGGGGTTTGACTCACGTGATTGACCCTCCGGATCGTGTACTTAACTTTGTCGGATCAAGCTAAAAATTTACCCACACACATGTTTCAATATAATGATGATATCTGACGGTCGGATTTTAGTTTCACAAGATTAAACATATAAATTGGACATAAATTTAATAAATTAGTATAAAAAGTACTATAGCCAACGAAATATTAGTAAATTCGTCGGCTATAGTATTGTAACTAGCCGACGAATGTTTTTTTATTCTTCGGCTAAAGTGGAACTATAGCTGACGAAACATATAGCTTTAGCCGACGAATTTTTTATCTCGTCGGCTATAATTATTCCTATATATGTAAACCTAGCGACAGAACCCTAGCATTTTCTCCTCTCCCTCCCGGCCTCCACTCCATCTTCTCCCTCTCCTCTCGGCCTCCACTCCATTTTTTTATCTCCTCTCGGCCTCCACTCCGCTCCTCCGCATCCCATAGCCATTGCCCTCTCCCAAACAATTAAGGTATGCGATTCGATGTATATATTGAATTATATAATTTTTTTCAATTATTGATGTATATATTAAATTATATGAAATTTTGGTTTATTTTGGTATATTTGTTTTTGAAATTGTGAATATTTAATAAATGTTTTTGTTAATTTTGTATAATTTGGTATATTTAATAAATTTGGTATATTAAAATATTAATTGGTATATTTAATATATTTGTGATAATGTTGTTATTTTTTTTAATTTGGTATATTTGTGTATAAAAATATTAATTGTTATTAATTTGGTATATTTAATAAATTTGGTATATTAAAATATTAATTGGTATATTTAATATATTTAATAAATGTTGTTAATTTTTTATAATTTGGTATATTTTAGTATAAAAATATTAACTGTTATTAACTGGTATATTTAATAAATTTGGTATATTAAAAGATTAATTGGTATATTTAATAAATGTTGGTATTTTTTTATAAGTTGGTATATTTAATAAATTTGGTATATTAAAATATTAATTGGTATATTTAATATATTTGTGATAATTTTGTTAATTTTTGATAATTTGATACATTTTTGTATTAAAATAGTAATTGTTATTAATTGTACAAATTAAAAATTCTAATTATTTAATAAACAGGATGATAAACTTGTTTAGTAAATCTAAGAGTTTAAAGGGTCAAAGGTCTGAATCGTCTGAGGGAACGTCTAGCAACCCTCGGGCGTCGTTTCAGGACCCAATGACAGCCCGACTTGCGTCTCTTCTAGAGTCGACGCAGAGACAGCCGGGGGCCACACATTCATTCAGGCAGCCGGACGCCACTCTCTCCTCCAGGCAGCCGGACGCCCCTCGCTCGAGGCAGCCGAGCGTTCCTCACTTAGGCGGAGGTGTCTGCACCATGTATGCCTGAAATACACAAGGCACCGACTCCAGGCTCTTCTGTTTCGGAGGGTGGGTCTTCTGGGGTACAGATTCCGCCGCCTCTTCTCTACCTTCCGCGGTTGGTACCGGCATTACCGGCAGTCGATGACTCAGGGGCACCGATTTATCCACTGCCCCCGCAGGTGACCTCACGGATTTAATTTCTGCGAGGGTATCATCATTGACGACAGTGTCGGAATCCGTCGAGTCCGCCCCAACGCCCTCAGGTAATGATATATAAATAATTTATTTTCTTATAATGTCATAATAAGAATAATCTATTAATAATCAATTTATGATAGGCACTGTCGGAGCTAAGCCGACAAGGAAGAAGAGAGGTCCCGTCATAGGGAATGCTCTCGAGAAGACAGTGAGTACCTCGGGAAGGATCGTCATCGATACTGCTGGGGATGAGAACGTAGTATCGGGCGGGAAGACGAGGATGTACTCTGGCCGCGTGAGAGCGCTCATTAGGGATAGAGTCCCTATGTTGTGGTCAGACTGGGGCGAGGTCCCACAAGAGGTTAAAGACATGGTCCACAACGCAATGTCGGTAAGTATAAAAAATTCACAATTAACATTATTTATTACATTGTGGATTTATGAAAAACTAAACTAATAAACGTTTTAATGCAGGTGTGGTTTGACGTTCCCTAGCACCTGAGGAACACCTGGGCAGACGTTGTGCATGGGGGAAGGTATGTTGGAAAGTTAATGAAAAAACAAAATTATGTGTAATTAATAATATTTATAATTTTTTTGTCGTATCTGTAGGTATAAGGAGTGGAAGAACGAGTTACGGACCACTGGACTACGTATGAGAACGAACGTTCTGGTACCCCCTTAAGTTCCAGTTCAGGGAATATGAGTGGCGTTGGCTTCTGATATCTGAATTCAACAACCCATATAAACAGGTAATTAAAAATAATAATTTCTTATATTGTTATTAATTAGTACGTTTTAAAATATTTTACTAATTTTTTTCCTTTGTAGGCCGTTTCCCGGACGAACACTCAAAACCGGCAACACAACACAAGAAACCATCATGCCGGTTCTAGACCATTCACATAGTTGATGCATGAGGCCGTCAGGGAATATCTAGAAGTCAACCGGTACGTCTATACGTACGAGAAGGCATATCCTGATGCCCAGGAGGATATTGTAAGTCGTTTTATATTTTAAATTTTTTTAAAATTATATTTATATATATATTTCAAAATGTTAATTAATTATTTTTTCCTATCCAATTAGGCGAGGGTGAGGCAGGCTAGTGATGAGGTGATGACTACTATAGTGAGGGAGACATGACCAGACACGTAAGAGGAAGACATGTCCGAAGCCATGTCTCGGATCGACACTTCGGATCTCAGGGTTGGGGACGAGGATCATGGGCACAGCATTCCCACCACAAGAAAATAACTTCTACTGCCGGGGTCTAGGAAAGAAGGGAGAAGGGGTACTGAAGACCACTCCCAGATTTCAAAAAAAAGCAGCCTCGACCAGCAGCAGAACGACTCAGCTACAGGCGGAAGTTCAGAAGTTACGGGAACAACAAGCCACCCAGACAGCCTATACTGCCGCTGTATAGGAGTATAATGCGGCAGTATATGCTACCAACCAGGCACAGCAGCAGCAGATGTTCCAGTACTTGCAAGATTTTTCAGCTGCCCAGCTTCGGGGACTTCCGCCTCAGCCCATGCCTACGCCTATTCCCTTACCTTAACCGCCGCAACCTCCTCAACAACAACCTCCTCCTGGTGCAGATATAGATTTAGATGATATAGATTTTATTTAGTTTTATAGGTTTATGAACAATTTATAAATTAATAATTTAATACAAAACGTTTAGACTACTATTAATGGTGTATGTTGTTGGTTATATGAAATTGTTTGTGTAATTTGTAACTTGCTTGGATGGTAATTTAGAAATTTTGTAGTTTTTTAGTATGAAAAGTACTATAGCTTACGAAATTTACTATAATTCGTCGGCTATAGTATCTGTTATTTTTTTTCAACGTTTAGCTGATGAAATATGGTAAATTTCATCGGTTATAGTTGTATTTAAGCCGACGAAATGTACTATATTTCGTCGGCTATATTATTTTAATTTTTAATTTTTTTTTTTTCAAATATTTAGCCGACGATTTATAGTACATTTCACCGGCTATAGTTTTTTAAATTGGCCGACGAAATATTTATAGTTCGTCGGCCAAAGTCTTAGGTTGAGACCGACAACAATTTATTTCGTCGGCCAAAGTCTTACTTTAGCCTACGAATAATTGAAAAATATGTCGTCGGCTAAGTGTGACACTATAGCCGACGACAAATTTTATTTCGCCGGCTAAAGTCTTAGCCGACGACATCTTAGCCGACGAATTTGGCTAACAGGCTGACGAAAATTTTTCGTCGGCCAAACTACTGATTCCGGTAGTGATTGTTACAGTGCGCGTAAACCCTCTAGCAAATATCCATGTTCGCTGAAGAGAAATCATCGGTGAACGCCATGTTATCCAAATATATATCTGCTCGACCACACCGACTCGAGTAATAACTGACCGTCTTACGTTAGATGGAGAAAAATCCTAGCTGATCCTCTGCTAGGACTGAAAAGAATCTGAGTGATGGCTTGATCAACGCTCGTACGTCAGTCATTTGAGGAGGAAGTCAGATTGCGAACAAACACAGAGAACAAGGTTGCATCTAACATAAAGGTGTTGGCACGCCAAGATCTGATTGTTCGAAGAAAATCTATTTTCACCCCGAAGACTAAAATCCCTCAATTATCTCGGATTGCTCAACCCAATCTCCATATCTGATCCTATGTCCAGTTCAATCAGAAGATAGATATAGCAAAGAAGAAGAGAATGAACAGGCTGCCACGCACGTCTCGACCCCATTATATACCCAGACTAAGACATCGATACGTGGCAAACACCTGGCTAGTAAATTAGCTGAGAGGTGAGAGGCAAAAGCACCTGCACACTGTTAGTTAGTGAATAGTACCCCGCTCGAGGCCGCTTAGTAGATAGTTAAAAAGTAATGCTAAGTGAACCATCTTTTGAGAAATCATCTAGAGCCCACCTTATATGACAGCCGACGTGCCACTGTCATATATCATCATAGTGATTTCTAGTATTTTTGAATAAAAATTTCTTTTTCCTTTGTTTATTTTATTTTTTAAACCCCATCCTTTATCTTTCTAATACGTCTCCAACAAAAGTAGTTTTACCCTAGCCTTCTCTTCTCACCCATATCCTCCAACCTCTTCAATTTAAATGATTGAAGAATTCATTTTGATTTCGGCTTTCTCATCGTACTGACCACACCGAGGGACAGGCCCTGAAGCGAAAGACGCGAACGATCGAAATCAATGTGTTCCAATTTCTGGCATTGCATGCTCTAATCGAAGACAGTTTTTTTTCTTTTTTCCTAACATGTTTGGAATTAGGGGTTTGGTGGAGTGAATTTGGACTAGGGTTTGCCGTGTTCGTTTTTATTTCTTGTAGGTTTCTGAGTATGTCAACCTCCTCAATTTTGCTCATATATCTACTCAGAGTTGCGATTCAAATTCCTTTTCTTATATCTTACGGGCTCACAGCCTTCATGTCAATTGTTTGAAGGCATGACATCTCTGATTTACCATGCATCATTTATCAGTTAACTAAATTTTTATGAGTTTGTGAATCAATTGTGATGGTTGCAGTACTGCTCTTCAATCAATTTTGTCCTTGTACGGTTGTACCATAGGTTAGCTTCAACCAGTAGCTTCAACAATTTTCTACATCTTTGCGTCGAACAAAAAAAAAGAATTCTCAACATAACTGAAATCAGATTTGAGAATCAATTTAATCTTCAATAAGATGGTTACATAGAGTGAAGGATCGTTGATCACTATCAGAAAAAAAAAACTTTAGCCGACAAAAAAAAAACAGGATGACGAAGACAAATTTCGTCGGCTAAAGTGAACTTTAGTCGACAAAAAAATCATTTTCAGCCAACACTACTAGAACAACTACTTTAGCAGACGAAAAAATTTCGTCGGCTAAGGCTAAGGCTAAGAAGTAGTCAAGACTTTAACTAACAAAATTACTGTTCATCGTCGGTTAAAGTCATTTATTTAGCCGACGAAAAAAAATTTCGTCGCTTAGAGTCTGGACTTTAGCCGACGAATTTTTGGACCTTAGCCGAAGAAATTTCATTAAAATTCGTCGAGTATAGTAATTTATTTTTATTTATTTATTTAACTTTAGCCGATAAATTTTATTAAAATTCGTCAGCTACGGTTATTTATTTTATTTTATTTATTTAACTTTAGGTGATGAATTTTAATAAATTTCGTCGGCTATATTATTTATTTTATTTTTTT
This sequence comes from Comarum palustre, assembly GCA_951800085.1. Taxonomy (NCBI): domain Eukaryota; kingdom Viridiplantae; phylum Streptophyta; class Magnoliopsida; order Rosales; family Rosaceae; genus Comarum; species Comarum palustre. The sequence goes on from OX637574.1 coordinate 8,937,505, forward strand.
CTTCTTTTATTTAACTTTAGCCGATGAATTATAATAAATTTCGTCAGCTATAGTTAGTTATTTTTATTTTTATTTTTTTTATTTATTTTATTTCTTATATTTTGATTAATTTTTTTCTTCTTTTTTCGTTTTCCATCGGTGGTGGAGGAGAAAAGGAGGAGAAGAGGAGGAGGTGGAGGAGGAGGCCGGAGAAGGCTAGGAGAGGAGGAGGAGAAGGAGAAGGAGGAGATAGAGGATGAGGAGAAAAATGAAAGATATAGAAAAAATTTAAAATTTTCGGCGAGGATTTTGAAAATTTTGAACTTTAGCCGACGAAATACCATAATTTCATCGGCTAAAGTTCAAAATTTTAATCGGAAAAATTTCAAAATTTTCAAAATTCCCGCAAAAAAATTTGAATTTTAAATTAACTTTAGCCGACGAATTTTAATAAATTTTGTCGGCTATAGTTATTTATTCATTTAACTTTAGCCGACGAATTACCCTAATTTCGTAATTTATAGTTATTTATTTATTTAAATTTAACCGACGAATTACCCTAATTTCGCAGGCTATAGTTATTTATTTTATTTATTTATTTAACTTTAGCCGACGAATTACCCTAATTTCGTCAGCTAAAATCCTAAACAATATACGTAGAAGCTTCAAACGAAAAAAAAATCCTGAAATAAGATATGACCGGAATGGTGAAATACGTCTACGATTGAAAAATCACGTAATTCCAGTAAAGTCTCGGTGCCGATAGTTGCGGTCAAGGCAATTTTTCATTCTTTCTTCCTAGAGGTAAACCTATCTTTGGTGGTTATTTTTTCTAAAAGTTTTATACCACTGGTTGTGTCTCATCGATTTGAAACTATTTTCAGTTGAATGTCTGGGAAAAATACGTAATTTAGATGGTCAAATAACCGTTTTCGTGTGTTAAGGGTTTTGACTTACGAGATTGACTGTAAGGATCGAGCCCTTAACGTTGTCGGATCAAGTTAAATTTTTTATATAGACTTATTTCGACATAATGATCATATCAGACGGTCGGATTTTTGTTTCACAAGTTTGATCATCGAAATCACAATATGTCTTCTAATGTTGTATAACTTGTTTACTAAGTTTTAAGTAAATGTTTCGTTTCAAAAACAAACTGTACGTAGAAACTTCAAACACAAAAATGTCGTGAAATAAGATATGACCGGAATGGTGAAATACGTCTACGGTTGAAAAATCACTTAATTCAGGTAAGGTCTCGGTGCCGATAGTTTACGATTAATACAATTTAAGGGTTTGACTTACGAGATTGATTGTCCGGATGAAGCCCTTAAATTTATCGGATCAAGTTGAATTTTTTACCATACACATATTTCAACATATTGATGATACCTGACAGTCGTATTTTTGTTTGTGGATTTTGATGACCAGACTCACAACATGCCTATTATTTACCATATGGGAAGCCCTATCATCGAGGGATAAATGTCTCAAAATTTTTAGATGGACAGTTGCGTCTCATTATAGTGAGTGTTTGTTGTGTTGAAGGTTCGGCCAAAATACCTCATATACGTGTAGATATGAGCATTTTCGTGTGTCAAGTATTTAAAAAACGTCATTTTGAAGTCTTAAACGAACTCGGATGGTCAAAATAGCACATACTTCAAAAAATTAACGATGAGTTTGACTCGTACGCCTGTTCCTCTTCCAGATTGGTATCACAATAGTCAATCGGACACCGAAATATCCGTAGTGCAAGCTTGTAAGTATAAGGTATTTTAGCCGACGAAATACCCTAATTTCGTCAGCTAAACTTTTCAAATTTTGTCGGCTAAATTTCCAGACTATAACAGGCAGAAAAATTAGTTTAGCCGACGAAATATTTTTTTATCGATTAATATTCCACTTTAGCCGACCAAAAAAATTCGTCGGCCTGTTTTTTTGGATTTGTCAGCTATGATTTTTATGCTGATAGTGCAATTAAAAAATTCATCGACTATAATCGACTTTAGATGACGAAATTAAATTTTTGTCGGTTAAATTTTTTTGTTAGGCTAACACTATAAGAAAAAAGACTTTAGCCGACGAAATAACAAAAAAAAGGCCGACCAAATTTTTTTTCGTCAGCTAAGTTAATTTTTCGTCGGCTAAAGTGGAATTTTAGAGGACGAAATTTTTTTTTCGGCTAAACTAATTTTTTCGTCGGCAATAGTCTGTGAACTTTAGCAGACGAAATTTGAAAAGTTTAGCCGACGAAATTAGATTATTTCGTCGGCTAAAGTACTTTTTACTTACAAAATTACACTACAGATATTTCAGTGTCCGATTGACTATTTTGATACCAATCTGGAAGCGGAACGACCCTACGAGTCAAACTCATTGCTTTTGCTATGACATATGGGCTATTTTGACCATCCGAGTTTGTTTAAGGCTTCAAAATGACGTTTTTCTAAACACTTAACACACGAAAATGCTCATATCTACACGTATATGAGGTATTTTGGCCGAACCTTTAACACAACAAACACTCACTATAATGAGACGCAACTGTGAATCTAAAAATTTTGAGACATTTAACCCTTGATGATAGGGCTTCCCATATGGATAAATAATGGTAAATAATAGGCATGTTGTGAGTCCGGTCATCAAAATCCACAAAGAACAATACGACTGTCAGATATCATCAATATGTTGAAATATGTGTATGGTAAAAAATTCAACCTGATCCGATAAATTTAAGGGCTTCATCCGGACAATCAATCTCGTAAGTCAAACCCTTAAATTGTATTAATCGCAACTATCGGCACTGAGACTTTATCGGAATTACGTGATTTTTCAACCGTAGACGTATTTCACCATTCTGGTTATATCTTATTTCACGACTTTTTTACGTTCGAAGTTTCTACGTAGAGTTTGTTTTTGAAACAGAACATTTACTTAAAAGCTTAGTAAACAAGTTATACAACATTAGTAGCATGTTGTGATTCCGATGATCAAAGTTGAGAAACAAAAATCCGACCGTTTGATATGATCATTATGTCGAAATATGTCTATATGAAAAAATTCAACTGGATCCGACAACGTTAAGGGCTCGATCATTACGGTCAACGTGATTTACGTTCGAAATTGTCATTTGACCGTCTAAATTACGTATTTTGCCCGGACCTTCAACTGAAAATAGTTTCAAATCGATGAGACGCAACCAGTAGTATAAAAATTTTATAAAAAATAACCACAGAAGATAGGGCTACCTCTAGAGATAAAAAATGGAAAATTGCGTTAACCGCATTAAAATTCGTCGGCTAAAGTTAAATAAATAAATATAAAAAATAAAAATAATAGCTATAGCCGACGAATTTTAATAAAATTTTGTCGGCTAAGGTCCAAAAATTCCTTGGCTAATGTCCAGAAATAAAGCGACGAAAAGTTTCTTCGTTGGCTAAATAAATGACTTTAGCTGACGATGAACAGTAATTTCATCGGTTAAAGTCTTGGCCGACGCTTTTTCCCGACGACTTCCTAGCCGACGACGTTTCGTCAGCTAAGACTTTGGCCGACAAAATTTAGGGTTTAGCCGACGAAAAATTTCGTCAGTTAAAGTAGTTGTTCTGGTAGTGTAAAGTTCCTTATATTTGCAGATCTGGACAACATCTCATTCGAAAAAAAAAACATGAGAAAAAGTTTGGGTGTTGTCTAAATCTGTGCAGAATTAGTTTGTGGAGGTATACCTATATATATGTATATATATATATGTTGATTTTGAGTATATATATATATATATATATATATATATATATATATATATATATATATATATATATGTGTGTGTGTGTGTGTGTGTGTGTGTGTGATCGATTTGGATGATGATTTGTTAATATGAAGTTGTTGTTGATAAGTATATATATTTATATATGTAATATTGTGGTGATGATATGAGTTGATGATAATTTTGTGAGGATGATGATGATATGAGTTGATAATTTTGTGTTGTTTTATTTAATATTGTTATGTAATTCTTAAGTATATATATATATATATATATATATATGTGTGTGTGTGTGTGTGTGTGTGTGTGTGTGTGTGTGAATTAAGTTTTTATTAATTAGTTGTAGTAGACTATTAAATGAATAGAGATTTTATATATGAAATTTAATTAAGTAGAGTTGTACATATATATTTTTTTATATTTTCAGGCTATGGATAAGAGTTGAATTTCTCTTCCAAAATAAGACCAAAGATATTGTAAATAACTAAAATAAGTCATTAGTTTTGTGAAATATGCGATAGCTAATGCTAACGAAAATATAATTTTCTATTGCCCTAACACGAAATGTCAGTGTCGCAGCGATATGCATTGATTTGCGATAGAAAAAGTATGACAGCACCTTAAGAGTAATTGGTTTTGCCATACATGTAGTCGATGACTTAGGGACGCTAATTCATCCACTGCCCCGGCCAGTGGCTCCATCAGTGGCAGAGACGGAATCCGCCACGTCCGTCGCATCGTCCTCAGGTAATGAAAAATGATTAATTTTTTTTCCTTATAATTAATAATAAAGGATCTCTGATTTTAATAGTCAATTTGGTTTATCATGTGATAGGCACCGTCGGAGCCAAGCCGACAAAGAATAAGAGATGCCTCGTCACAGGGAATGTTCTCGAGAAGACTATCAGTAGCTCAGAGAGGATCGTCATCAATACTAACAGGGATGACCACATAGTATCAGAGGGGAAGTCGAGGACGTACCTCGGTCTCGTGGGAGCGCTTATTAGGGATAGAGTCCTTATGTTGTGGTTAGACTGGGACGAGGTCCTACAGGATGTTCAGAACATAGTCCACAACACTATGTTGGTGAGTTTTTAAAATGCCTCAATAATATTATGCATTACATTGTTGATTTATCGAAAACCTAAACTAATAAACGGTTAAATGCAGTTGTGGTTTGACGTTTCCGAACATATGAAGACTAGATAGGCGTACGTTGTGCATGAGGGAAGGTACATTGAGAAGTTAATCAAAAAAACAAAATTTTATGTGATATTAATAATTCTAATATTTTTATTGTATCTGTAGGTACAAGGAGTGGAAGAACAAGTTAAGGACCCATTAGATTACTCACGGGAACGGACGTTCTGGTACCCCTGCTGAGTTTCAGTACAGGGAGTACGAGTGGCGTTGGCTTCTAACATCAGAATTCAACAACCCTCATAAACATGTATGTAAAAAAATTAATTGATTAAATTGTCATTAAGTACGTCCGTTTTTAAAAATTTTACTAATATTTTTTTTTTCGATGAATGTCGTTTCCTATGCGAACGCTCAGAACTAGTGACGCAACACTAGGAATCATCATGTCGGTTCTAGACCGTTCGTTGTCTTGATGGACGAGGTGGCTAGGGAATATCTAGAAGTCAACCGGTACGTCTATACATACGAGAGGGCATATCCTGACGCTCGGGAGAATATTGTAAGTCATCTTACGTTTTTAAATTTTTAATTTTACTTATATATATATGTAAAAATGTTAATTAATTATTTTTTACTTATCCAATTAGGCTAAGGTGAGACAGACTAGTGACGAGATGATGAGTGCTATAGTGATGGAGACATGACCGGACACGCAGGAGGAGGACATGTCCGAAGCCATGTCCCAGATCGGCACATTGGATCTGAGGGTTTGGACGAGGATCATGGGCACAGCCTTCTCACAGTGAGGAAACAACTTCTACTGTTGGGGTCTATGAGAAAGATGCAACAGGGTCCTAAAGACCACTCCAGGATTTCAACGAATGGCAGCCTCGACCAGCAGCAGGACGACTCAGCTATAGTAGAAAGTTCAGATCGAGGCTACGGGAACGAATGACAGCCTCGACCAGCAGCAGGACGACCTCTCAGGTTGCCCATAATGCCACGATATACGCCGCCTAGAAGGCCTAGCACCAGATGTTCCAGTACTTGCAGGACTTTACAGCTGCCCAGTTTCAAGAACTTCTGCTTCTGCCCATACCTACTCATATACTGCTATCTCTACCGCCACAACCTCCACAGCAGGAGCCCCCAGACTCAGATATAAATTTAGACAACATAGATTTTGTGTATTTGAATTATTATATAGTTTTATTTGTTTATGATTTTTTTTTAAATTTTGAATGGAAAACGTGTTTTGTCACCATTTTTGGTGTTGTTGGTTATATGCAATTTGTCGTGGTGTATTTTACAGGTTTCTTGGAATGTTAATTTAGAAATTTCAAGTATTTTTACTGTAATGGATTTATAGCCGACGAAACTTACCATAATTCGTCGGCTATAGAATTTTTTGTTTAGTTTTTTTTAAACTTTAGCCGACAAATTATGGTAAATTATGTCGGCTATAGTACTTTTTTATTTATTTTTTTACTTTAGCTGACGAATTATGGTAAGTTTCATCGGCTAAAGTATTTTCAATTTTATTTATTTGTAAATTATAGCCGATTTTATTTATTTTTTAAATTACTCTTTAGTGGACGATAACTCAAAGGCTATATTTTTTTTTAATTAATACTTTAGTCGATGATATCTTGTATATTTCATCGGCTAAAGTCTGTGGCTCTAGTCGATGACATGTTGTATCGTCAGCTATAGTCTGAGACTTTAACCGACGACAATATCTTTAGCCGCCGACTTGTATATTTCGTCGGTTAAAGTCTGGCATTTTAGCCGACGACGGCTTCCAGCTTCGTCAGCTAAAGTCATAGTCGACGACTTTTTTCTGATGAATCCATAGCCGACGAAGAATCGAAATTGTTTCGTCAGCTAAAGTGCATGCCCTGGTAGTGGATTCTCATTTTTTATTTTATTTTTATATTTATGGCTTCTAATGTAGTCTTTCATACACACACGTGCACACATTCATAATTGCAAAGAATGAACTCTTACGAAAGAGATCGAGGAGAACATATGATATGGTTTGAGAAGAATGGAGGTCTGCGTCAAATATTTCAATATAATTATATATATATATATATATATATATATATATATTTTTAGATTTATCACTTTTTATAATTTTAAGTTAAAATAAAGAAAATCAAAAACATATTTCTCAATATTTTAAGAACAAAATCAGTAAAAAATAAGACGTGGGGTGAACTGAGTATTTAGTGGGGTAGACATAGCTGCACTCAAAACAAAATAAAAAATGATATATTACAAAATACATAACATATTTCCAATCTAAAATTATATCTAATTAACTTTTCTTTATTACAAAATGTAGGGAGCGCCGGAGTAATCTCCTTATCTGAACCGTGCATGATTAGAAAAAATAAAATAAAAAGTTAGCAGAAGTGTGCGTTCCCAAAACAAACATTCATCTTCTCCAACTCCAAGCTCTTATCTCCATCCTTCTTTGCTACATGGAACCAAACCTTACTTACAATTTACAACAACGTACACATAATGCACATATTCATCTTGATCTTTTGTTCAAAAACAAGTTCATCAAACACATTTTGATCATATGTATTTACATGTGTGAGACTTGAATGTTAATCATATTTACATGAGAACAATTGGCAGCTAGCTGCAACAGACTAGAATCCTATTGCTTCTGGTTTTAGTTACTTAAGCCAACAGTTCAGGAGCCAAAATTGCAAGAGGAAAGAGAGGAAAAGAAACTCTGCCAACCTAAATGGCAAGTCGTTGAATCTATTCTTCCTGCTTATTTTCAAAAACTCAAAATCTTTTCCACGAGCCTCATTGATTTTCGGTCTGTAAAAATGCGCTTGAGTGGCTCTTGTGCTGTGGATCACTCACTATTACTTCCTGCATTCATAAACTATGAAATGACCTACTGGTTAACGTCCAAAAGCTTCTAAAATATTTCAATTTTTTTTGACTTACCTGCTGATCTCCATTTCTGTCAGTGGTGGACTTAGGACCTGTACCGCCTCCTGAGATCATGAAGTTCATCTTTTCTTCAGCAAGTTCTTTCAGCTTAGTCAGCTCTGGCAGTACAACACTGCACAGATCCGGCCTGTCTTTGCGTCTGAGTTCCGCGCATTGTAGTGCTAACTTTGCTAGCTTTAAGGCTTCTTCAACAGGCCAATCAGGCACAGCAGGGTCCAAAACCTCAGCAAATTTGTCCTTCTCAATTGCCCTTTCAACGAGGTGAGTCAATCCCATTGGTGGCTTTGATGTTACCAATTGCAAAAGCATAATGCCTAGGGAGTAGACATCAGATTTCACACCAAGCATACCTGTCTGTTGGTACTCCGGGTCTATATAGCAGAATGTGCCTGCTGTTGATGTCATGAGGTACTGAGTCACATTTTCAGCAATAGCTGGGACTAGTCTGGCCAACCCAACGTCACTGATCTTACTAACATAGTTGTGGTCTAACAAAATGTTTCCAGGCTTCAGGTCACGGTGCACCAAGGGTTCTGGCTTGGTCTGATGGAGAAAGAGAAGGCCTGTGGCAATCTCAGCTGCAATTCGAAACCTGATTTGCCAAGATAGAGGTGGGGTGTTCCCTTTCCTTGTGAGACGGTCCTCTAAGCTTCCATTGGCCATATATTCATAGACTAAGATGCCATACTCTGGGCAGGCTCCTAGAAGTAGCACCATGTTGGGATGTCGAATGCAACTGAGTATATCAATCTGCATTTTATCTTGGCAAAAGACGTTAGATACAAACTTGACGGGAGCATCACAATGTTCTAAATTAATTAAGATATTATTTTTCATTAAGTCTTTTCTGTTTTGTTAGAGTTTGCTATTGCCTATATATCTAACCTCGTAGAGCAACTTCATTATTATTTAGTGTTGTCAAATTCAAAATTTGACCAATGACAAGATCATTTTTCTTTTCTTTTTTTGAATAAATAGAGCTAGAACGGCAGCTCTCACTACGCCTATCAACTTTTCGACTATGATGCAACTGGAAATCACCATTACCAGTGTCCTTAAGTTTCATCTTGCCACTAGGAGACTGCGACCATTTGACAAAGTAAGAAACTCGCTGCCTCATTAGCACAAACATGACACTCTGCGTGTGCTTTCCGGGACATAGCCCACCTATATCCAAAACATCTAAAATACACAGAAGCAAAACCCACAAAGAAAATCTACTAGGGCGTAGCCCTCCATCAACCACCATGAGATAGTGGTGACTTATTTCAACAGCTAACCAAACTAAATCTAGAAAGATAAAAAAACTTAACTAAAACAAAAGTAAATACCAAAATATAATTAAATTGATAAATAATGAAGTTTTGGTCCAAATCCATACCCCAAGCCCAAAACCCACAATCACTACCAGCATAGACAGCATAGCTGACGAACCCAAAAAACAGGCCGACGAAATATATTTCGTCGGCTAAGTTAAATTTTTCGAAATATTTTTTGTCGGCTAAACTCATTTTTTTCCGACTATAACCGACGAAATTATAAATGTTTAGCCGACGAAATAAATAATTTCGTTAGCTAAAGGTTCTTATATTTGTAGATTTAAACAATAGCTCAGTTGAAAAAAAACGAGAGAAACAGTCTAGGAGTTGTTGAAACCTGTCCAAAATTAGTTTGTGGAGCTATATATATAGGTACATATATGTGTATATATCTTGATTTTGAGTTGATTTAAGAGTTTTATTTGAGTTGAATTAATGGATTTTGAGTGTGATTGAGTTGATCGATTTTGATTTGATAATATAAATGAAGTTGTTAATAAGTAGTAGATATATATATATATATACATATATATATATATGTTAATTAATTTAATTTTAATATTTTATTGATGCATTGTATGAATTAATTAAATTGCTGATTATCTGTTGATTATGATTTTGTGATGATCGATGTTGATATATAATATTGTTATGTAATTAGTAATTAGTATATATATGTAAAACATATATAATATATATGTTAATTTTTAATTTGTTATTTTTTAATTGCTGTAGAATACTAAATGATTTCAAATTTTATATATGGAATTAATTAATTAATTAATTAGACTTATACATATATATTTTGTTATCTTTTTATGATATGGATAAGAGTTGGATTTCGTTTCCAAAATGGGACAAAAGATATGGTAAAAGAGTTATTAGTTTATTGAATATGCGCTGGCTAATGCTAACGGGAATACATATATCACGGGGGGGGGTTCGCATGATCATGGGCAATTTTCTGAGACGGGCAGTATATCCAACGATCCAACAACGGTATTTATCAACGATATGTTTCCTTATAAGAGAGGTGTATGCTCTCAAGGACAGTATATGCCTGAACCGGTGCAGCCATTCCCTAGAGTTGTCAACACTACTGGTATTGACAAGTATAACAAACTTCTTGCTTTCCAACAAACCCCTGTGTACCCCAGTTGTCAGAAGAAGGTTCTTGAAAGTGTCATGGACGTAATGAAGATTAAAGTTAAAACAAAATCGACCGTGAAGACTGTTGATGATTATCTACAGTACACTGCTTCGATGCTGCTCCACGGTCATCGTCTTCCTACCACTCATCAAAGGTTCAATGTATCCTGAAAGATCTAGGTACATCAAGATCCATACATGCAGATATGACTGTGTTCTCTTCTAGGGTAAAGATCCAGAAGGGAATGGCCTTGGTGGTATTGACGCATATCTGGTATGTCACACTGACATGTATAAGCTGACTCCAGTAGGCAATAGGAAATCTGTGAAGGTACTTCGATATTTTCCGTTGAGGGATAGGATGAAGCGATTGTACATGTCATCACACACGACCAAAGCTATGAGATGACACGCTGATAGAGAATTGTATGACGAAAATACCCTTATACACCCTGCTGACGGGGAGGCTTGGAAGTATATAGACATGAAGTTTCCTCATTTTGTGTCAGAGGTCTGAAATGTGAGGCTCAGGCTCTCATCCGACGGGTTCAATCCTTTTGGCAACATAAGTCTTCAATACACTGTATGGCCAGTGATTTTGGTACCGTACAACCTTCCTCCATGGATGTGCATGAAGAAGGAATACAATATGTTGAGTTTGTTGATTCTGGGGCCCGGTTATCTAGGGAAGTGTCTCGATGTGTATTTGAGACTCTTGATTGAAGAGCTTAAGTTTTTTTGGGACGTTGGTCATCCCACTTATGACAAGTACATGCATTAGATGTTCTAGATGCATGCTATGATTGTTGGTACTATTAGTGATTTACCTGCATGTGGGATGTTGTCAGGCAATGTTGTTAGGGGATATAAGGCTTGTCCAAAGTGCCTTAGCGATGAGGGAAACAGCAATCATTGCAACAAGATATGCAAATTGGGTCACCGTACTCTCCTTCCATATGATTATGAATGACGGTTCGATGATAAGGCATTTGATAAGACTGTAGAAAACGGTGTGCCTCCTAGAAGATGGACGAGGAAAGAAATTTTTACAGAGCTTAATGAGTACGATTTTGGGCAGCTTAACAATCATTTCAATATTGTGACGGCAATACCTGAAAGACCCGACAGATACAAATTCTGGACACATAAGAGCATATTCTAGGAACTCCCATACTAGAGTAAGTTGTTGATCAGACACTACCTAGATGTGATGCACATAGAAAAGAATGTGTGCGACAGTGTGGTGGGCACAGTGCTGAACCTGGAAGGGAAGACGAAAGACGGTTCTAAGGCACGCAATGATCTTAAAAAAATGGATAGACAAAGACATCTGTGGTTGAAAGAAAGGAAGAAAAAAATGCCTCAAACTTCTTACACCATGAAACCTCACCAGAAGAACGTAATTTTTAGGTGGATGAGTTGTGTGAAGTATCCTTCAGGCTATGCAGGAAATATAGCCCGGTGTGTAAACTTTCGAGACAATAAGATGTACGGGTTAAAGAGTCATGGCTGTCATATCCTGCTACAACGTCTCTTCCCTGTTTTCATTCGACCGTTCCTTTCCCGTTAGGTGGTGGAGCCGTTAGTAACGTTGTCAAGATTCTTCCTAAAGTTATGCACACGGAAAGTGAAAAATCTGACCTCTGCCAAATGCAAGAGGACATTATTTATATCATGTGTGTAAATTTGAGAGGATATTTCGTCCAAATTTTTTTGACATAATGTCTCACCTGATTATCTATCTTCCCGAGCAATTGTTGTTTACCGGTCCAGTATACTACACTTGGATGTATCCTATGGAAATGTGTGTTTTTACACCTGAATTTTTCATTATACATGTTCAATATATAATAATAACACTTTGCAACAATTGATTTATAGGCAACTTAGAGACTACAAATTTTATGTGGCTAATAAATCCGTGCAGCAGCAGATGTTCTAGTACTTGTAGGGCTTTTCAGCTGCCCAGCTTTAGGGACTTCCGGCTCCGTCCATGCCTGCACCTTTACCGCTACCTTAGCCGCCGCAACCTCCTCAACAACAACTTTTTCCTGGCGCGGATATAAATTTAGACGATATAGATTTTGTGTAGTTAATTATTTTTTTATAGTTTTATGTGTTCATGAACAATTATAAATATTTTAATGAAAATTGTGTTCTCACCATTACTGGTGTTCTTGGTTATAATTTGACAAGTTTTGGTGTAATTTGCAGGTTGCTTGGAATAGTAATTTAGAAATTTCAAGGTTTTTTGCTGGAATGGACGACGAAGAAATTTGCCATAATTCGTCTGCTATAGTATTTTTTTTCAAGGTTTAGCCGATGAAATATGGCCTACTTCATCGGCTTTAGTAGTATTTAGCCGACGAAATATGGCCTAATTCGTCGAGTTTATTATTTTTTATTTATTTCTTTTCAATGTTTAGCCGAAAAATTATAATATTTTTTTGTCGGCTATAGTTATTATTTATTTATTTTTATTAAATATTTTTGCCGACGAATATATTAAACGCTTCGTCGGCCAAAGTCTCACACTATGGTCGATGAAATAATGTTTTGTCGGCTTTAGTTTTAAACTTTAGCCGAAAAAAAATATAAAAAAATTTGTCGGCTAAAGTCATCACCACGAGTCTTTGCCGACGGAAGCTCGTTGGCTAAGATCTTAGTTGACGAATTTGAATAACAGGCCGACTAAAATTTTTTGTCGACTAAAGTGTTGATCCTGGTAGTGAATGCACAAACCTAGGGTGCGTGCTGCATGTGCACCCTGGCCACCATCGCGCAGACAAGATCACCGTTGTCCCATCGCCGGCAAAATTTCTGCACCAAGCAAGCGTAGACTGATCTTCCTCCCATCCAGCCTCCCCACCTCGCCGACATGCATCGCCAAGTCTTCCACTTTCAGCCCTCCACAGATCGGCTCCCAACAGCCCAAACTTTATTGGATTTCTCAGATCTGATTTGCGCTCGTTAGATTCAGTCCCCCACAGCCATCAGTTGAAACCACGCCCACCTTTCCAGCCTGATCTCCTCGTGTTTTAAGCAACGAAGCCATCACCGTGATTTGGTTTATTCCATAGACACTCTTCACTAGACATGAAGCCCTCTCCTACCTGTCTGACGACTCCACCATGAAGATGTGCCGTCGGATGAGATCTAGTTTTTCAGAGGCGGCTTTAGGGTTAGTCGCAGAGAGAGAGAGGTCGAGATGTATATACCCACTATTTCATAAGGTCATTTTTCGTAGGGTCATTTAGCTTTCATCTCCGATGAACTGGTCTTTTTGATTTTGTCAAAAAAAAAAACGTATCCTTGATCTATTTACCAACATCATTATCCTTGCCTCTTCCTTCTCGTCCTCATTTCCTGGCCACGCCTGAGCCACCATGGATCATTCCAACCCCTTAGCCATCCTTTAAAAACACACAAAATTTAATTCATAGTTTTGCTGGTAGCCCAATCACCCCATATCTAAACATACAATCCCATGAACCAATCATCCAGCCAAGTAAAGTTTCAAAATTAAAATTAAACCCCAAACTCGTAAATGGTTCTTCCGTGCCTCTTCAAAGCGTAGACGAGATCCATGGTAGCGACGATTTTCTTCGGGTATGCTTGATGTAGGTGACGGATGGGAAAGATTGTGATGGAGTCATGGAGATAAGATCATAAAGGTTTATTTGGTGGGAGAGATTAGGGATTCATGGAGGTTTTTTATGAGTGGCTTGGTCTGGATTACACGAGAGAGAAGAACAAAGAAGAGGGAGAACAAGAATAATTTGACCGCGTTGGAGAGCTGTGTCAAATGACACAATGAGCCCTAAGGTCAAAACCACGTGGCACCATGTGGAATTTGGTAGATCTGTTGGAGCATGGTGATCTCTTATTGCATCTGTAGTGGTTGTTTTGCTTGCTCCTCTTATTTTGAGGAGGTGCAGGTACTGTTTGAGGAGGTGCAAGTGCAGTTTCTGTTTTTTATGTAGCGGTGTTTGATCTCGTCTCCATCCAACACCACCTATTACCCCGCTCCCATTACCCCGCTCCCAATCCAACACCATAGTCTCCATCTCGTCTCTGCCTCGAACCCAGACCCCAAGCCGCAGCTCCACGCTCACCAACTCCTTCCAGCTCCATCTAGAAGCCCAACACACTCGTTGCAAGGGCAGGAGATTGAAGCAAAAGGATGGAGGAATAAAACGCTACCTCCGATTAGGTGAACGGCGGCCTAGATCTTCGAACGCGGTCTAAATCGATCTATCTCAGTCAAGCTTGCATGCGAGGACTTGCCTGGAACGGCACCGGCGCCGACGTGTTCAGTCGAGAACGAGCGGAGAAGAGAGAAGGAAAGTCGGGAAACAGAGAGGAGGTACACGCGTCAGACACGTGTGTGGGCTCCACCAGGGTGGCTCGTGCTGAAGGTCGAGCAAGCTCTACTCGAGCAGTTGCTCAGCGAGCTGGTCAACGTACGGTCGCCGGCCTCCACCTCCCCCGCTGCACGCCATTTTTGGGTTTGCTCCTGCTATCTCCGTCCTGGCCCGCCCAATTTTCCTCTGCTCGTGCTACCGTTGCAGATGCTCTTACGGTTATACATTTAACCTTCTACATGGCAAATGACTCATATACCTTCTACATGGCAAATGACTCATTTGTTGTAGGTGCCTTTAGAGTATTGAAATTTAAAGACAGTTTTTGGTTATTTTGAATAAAATTATATATAGAGGTTTTTTAGGACGTTTTGCGTTAGAACTCAATAATTGTTAATAGTCATGTCATTAAACATAAATTTTGATTTGTTTTCTAAATTCACTTTTTTCTTTATTGAAAAAATTCCTTCTTTTTTTCACTTTCCTAATTTTATATTTTGAACCTTATTATTTTCTTCTAAAAGAAGAAGAAGATCTGCATCTTTTTCATCTTCATCTTCATCAGACCAACGTTACCCATCCTGTCGATCAATTGAAGAGAATGAAGATGTTGAGATCAGAGGGGTGAGGGAATAGAGGTGAGAACAAACTGTGTTGCTAGATGGTTCATTAAGATTAGGATTCATCTTTATAATAAGGATTTAAGGATTAGCTTTGGCATGATTTGCAAGTGAATCCATGGACCATGGGTAAGAAGAGCCGTAAATGTCTACGATCAAATAATACAATTATAGCTCTTCATATCATCCTCTAATGCACATGGCAATAGGATCGGGTAGGATTGAGGCTCATTCATATCTTCCTCTGAATCAAAGAGAAGATGGTTGAAAGAGAGAGATATAGAAGAAAAAAATCGATGGTATGATGAAGATGAGAGAGATCAAAAATAAAGAAAAAGTAGGGTTTAGAAGATAGAATCAAGAAAGTGAAAATAAAAATGATTGCAATTAGGAAATGAAATTAGAAAAAAAAATCAGAATTGGAAAATGATTCTAGCCCTTATTAAGGCCTAAGATTTGTAGCCTTAATTATAGGTAACATAACATGTCACATAAACATATCATCAATTGACAAAAACATGTCGTGTCATTCTTAAGTAAAAATACAATCACTCCTTCGCAAATCCAATGTTCTAGATTATTTTTATCTATATTCTATATTAAATTATTTTATGAAGTCATTTTCTTTCATTCATGCTTAAATTAAAACATTAAATATATAATACGAGATGTGTATATATATACACACTTCAAATTATAATTGTTCAAAAATATGAATTTATTTGAATATATATATATATATATATAGATTTTGTTAAAGAAAAAAATATACACATATTCGTCAGAAAAAATGTTCATATATATAATTCATTCAAAAGAGGATTCGATTAGAGGTTTTATTTATTTATTATTATTATTATTACGTATTTTATACTTAAATTTTGATGAATATAAGTATATATTCATATATTTTTTCGATGAATATATGTATATATTTTGATCAATGTACAATATATATATGTATATGAATATTATACATCTATATGTATCTATATTAATTGTATAACTGAAAAAGAATGATTAATCAAAAAGTTTAAAATTGAATTTTGATTCACAAAGATGATAAATTTATATAATCTTAATTATGACCCTATAATCAGATAATTTATTATAATGTTATACTATATTAAGAACTAAATTTAATAGTGTTCGTTTAGGGTAACTAAATTATCTCTATAGAAAAGGAAACTAAAATGAATTGTAAAGGATAAAATTGTATTTTTACTTAAAAATGACCTGACATTATTTTTTAAACTGATGATGTGTTAATGTGACATTGCATGACACATAAAATTAAGACAAAAAATATTATGCCTTAATAAAAGCCTATTATGCCTTAATAAAGCCCTATAGCAGTGCCCATAAGGCCACATAAGGTGACATGACTGTGCTATGTAAGCTGCCACATATGGTGATTTCTAGGTAATTTCTTAAAATGGTGGTTCATATAGCATTACTCTTTCTTTAATCCTAAATCAAAACCTCTATGTTTTTTATTGTTTTTCTCTTGAAATCTTCGTTCTCAAGAGTTTTACCCGAGTTTCTGCCCTTGAAACCTTCAGCTTCTACCCTACATCAAAACTTATCCAACAACCTCTCTTACATCGACATAGTATCCCATTTCGGAGAACATATCATAGGTTTACAATGAATTTGACAAAGGAAACACTGATATATAGACAACATAAACTTCCTGATGTCAAGAGGAAAATTCTGGCATTTTACTTGCAATTATTTCTTATTATGTACTAGTTTCTTCCACTTCACACAAAACTTATCCTGGAAAATACTTATAAGCATATGAAGCCAAATCTTGAGGGAAAATGGAAAAAAAAGATAGAGAAAGAAAAAACCATTTGATCATCATATATTAAACTATTCATATAACTAAACAAGATCTCAAATCCTCACCTCTTGCTGAAATTGTGACCTTCCTTGAGCTGCATCTGGACGCAAGACCTTGACTGCAACTGATGTGTGATCAAGATAGCACTTATAGACAGGACCATAACCTCCTTCCCCAACTTTTCGACTTGGAGTGAAGTGTTCTGTTGCAGCTTCAATCTCCTCGATTGCATATCTTCTGTATTTGGTATCAGTTTGGGCTAGGTTATCTAATACCTTCCTCATTTCCTCTGCTTCCCTAAGGGCTCTCATTTCTGTATGTGCACGTTTTTGTGATTCCAACTCTGCAATTCTTTTTGCAGCATCAGCTGCTTCCATCGCTGCCTTGCACCTAGCTCTTTCTTTCTCAGCGACAGCAATTGCAGCTTCTTGAGCAAGTCGTGCCTCCTCTAGCTTTTGTTCCTCTACAGCCTTCAAATTGTGCAGCTCCATTTCCTATAGTAGACTCACATGACATTAAAAAAATACCATGGAATCTTGAAAGGAGAAGAAAGAAGATTTTTCTTGTGATGACCGACTTTCTGTTTAGCTGTAAGTGCTTCTCTACATGCTGTGCTGTACATGTCCATTGTTTGCTTTAGCTCCAGCTTTAGCCTCCTCATCTCAGCTTCAACTTCGTCCTGCATGAGTTTGAAAGCACTAGATCATTTTCAAGTAACAAGGCCTGATAATACATCTCTTCAAGAATATCATGTCCCTACCAGGTTTTGTGATGACCATGAGGATGATGTTAAGCTAGTGTCCTGTGACACCATCGAGAACTCATTCATAGCATTAATGTCGAGCCTAGGTGCCATGCGGACTGAACCAAAGCTGTGTTCGGAGCTGGTAGACATCCGCCCTCCTCGGCCTTGATCAATAAACTCGTACATTAGAGATGAAGCACGGTCTGTGCTTGTTCTGTCAGAGCTTATAAATGATATGTCACTTTCGGATTCTGAGAACCCTCCACTAATCCTTCCTTTAGCAAAACCCCCTCCGCCTCTAGGTAATGGTGATCTGTATCCATTCAAGATGATGGGATCAGTTCTTTCGTAAATCACATAGCATTGTCAGTTTAACACATTACATATATAGTGCAAACTAAACCAAGTTTTACCTAAATGTGTCATCTGGCAAGTTGCGAGGCTTGAACGATGGCTTGTCTGCCCGATTTATAATGCCAAGATATCCATGCCTGAGTTAGTTACTAGAACCAACATGAGCTACATTAAAAATTGATTATTTGGAGAAACAAACCTTTTAAGTATATGCTGCTTTTAGGTGTTTCAGATGCTGTAGCAGCAACTTGATTGTTTATGGCTTCAATGGCTGAAAGTAGTGGAGATCTATATGGGGCAGCACGAGAAGAGTTTCGCTGCGAAGAGATCTTCCCTTTGGAGATGACATATACAGTGCAAAAATCTGGTGCCCCTTTTGAGACAATGCTTGCCATACTTGATGACTTGAATCTGCATCAGAAAATATTACGTAAAAAACAGTAAACAAAAGGGGTGACATCTGTTAACATAGCAACCGAGGCTACATGAAACCGAGGGGTTTTATCTGTTTCTTTTCCTCATATCAAAAGGAGTCCCTTTCCTACTGAAAATCTATCACCTAATTTCCTACCCCAACACAAATAAAGCGTCACCACTCCTTTACATGTGTATAAAACCTCAAGTGTTCTTAAGTGTTTTTCCATATCTCAGATAATCTTCCTCACACATCTTTATTAGCTATGAAGACAAAGCATGACAGACGCCATTCCTCTCCTAAGACCACCATGAGCAACAAAGGCAGAGGTAATTACAACAGATCACCGGCACGTAAGAAGAGGAAAAGGATTGTGCAACCAATAAAAATTGAAGATGTTTATTTGTCTCTTGTTCTCCAAAGAGTTGTCCTATGTAACCACACATGCTGCACTTTGCTAGCTCTAAACAGCTTTACCAAATCATGTGGCGAATCAACCCTTGCGGCAGAGAGCATGCATCAGAGTGGGTTGAAGGCTACCCTAAGCCTAGATGGAACGAAAAGTACACCATCAGCTTAAAGGCCAACCCTGTGAATGATGGATTTTTCTTGAATGTGGAGGTCTTAAAGTATAACAGCATGGAAAACCGCAGTGACCCTGGAACCTCCAACGGCATAGGGGAGGTGCTCCGGGCAAGGATTATGTTTCCGAAGAGGCTCAATGAAAAAGAGGGCAGTATGAACTCGTGAAGAGTGATAGGGCTGGGAACAAGATTGCTGGGGATATATATTTGTCAATGAAGCTTAAGAGTTGGGAAAAAAAGCAGATAGCACGCATCGCTTCTTGTTTATCAAGGTGATAGAGGTTCACAAATTCCTGGTGCGTCTAGAAGTGCCAATAGATTATCAAATTGAGATTATTACTTGCTATGTGTATATAAGACTTGATATTACTTACTATGTTGGATCGCATGATAATAAATAATCAAATTGAGGCAATTACATCATAAAACCATGCTTTGCCGGAGCTCCAAGAACCAAAGTCTCAATTGCAGCATAAGATACATATTCTGTTATTGCTTTTGCAATATCTGTATCTTCAAGTACCACATCAAGGCATTGTATCTGAAAAATAAAATAAAGGAGAGATTGCATGAAAAACCGATATAGGCAATAAGACATTAGACATGTTACATTGGGCAATCATTGTATCTGTGAGGCATTCTGCTGCCCCCAGAAGGGTACAATTTTATTCGAAACTTACATCCTTTCGAGTACAATAGCAATGGAATGTGAGGAACAGATTTTTGGTCATATTTTCGAGTTGTTGTTTGTGCGGTGAGCTAGGTGGGTTGTTTGAATCACATACGAGGGCATCGGCTCCAGCCACTGCACCAAATGTTCATGTTTCTTTGATGATGACACCAAAAATTCAAGTTGCTATCACAAAATTTACAATATGCAGAGTATTGCATTCAAAATTTGCAAAGCTAAGAAGGTGAGAGAGATATATTACAAGATTTTGATGTGTTTTGCCGGTGAATAACATGGATTAGAACAACAGTTTGGCCCCTGTTGAGAATAGTCTCAGCAGCCCACCTCAATGCATTTTGGCTCCCTTTGTCCTTGTCTATGGCGACGGCTACCAATCCATTTCCTCCTCCTCCTCCACCACCTCCTCCTCCCTTGGTCTTCACTGTATTACCTCCTTTGTTATACCCCCGCATTTTTTTTGCAAATTAAAGGCCCCTACACTTAGTGTGTGGAACCAAATTACTTAGTTTCTAGCTCGGACGTCAGAAATGGGGTACAAAATCAATTCATGCTATATACAAAGTGATGAACCTGAGATGATGAGGCCTTGAACAATCCTCGTTAAATTCTGACATTATCAGGGTTTTACAAGAAGAGATGCAGAAACCTCTCTATTTTGGGATTTCAAATAGAGGCCTTACAATGATAAAGGCTGCTAGAAATAGACTAGGGCTCGCAGAAGACCCTCTCAATGTCTCTCATTTCATTGATTTTTATATATAGGGAAATATTATTACTAAATAATACTAAAGGAAAATCCCATTACAGTGACCTACCTACAATAAGACACTAATTGTAGTACCCCCAGAATTTTATTACTAATTTCTATTATTATTTTGAAAATTATTAAGCAGTAGCAGTGCGTGTTTGTAGTCTAAAAAGTGAGCGGAATTGTTCGGAACAAAAGATTTCACGAAAAGTCTAACGAGGGGTCGTTGACTTTTTATTCATGGGGTTTCTCTAGTAACTTCCTTGACAGAAGTTGTAGAGCGCAAATTTCATATATATGAGAAAGTTTCTGTCGACTGGTGGCACGCATAAAACAAATTTCATATATATGAGAAAGTTTCTGTCGACTGGTGGCACGCATAAAACAAATTTCATATATATGAGAAAGTTTTGTTCAGTCAAAGTTTAGTTGTTGACTTTGAAAATGGGTATAAATAGAAAAGGTTAGAGTCTATTTCATTTTTTAGAACTCATCTCCTCTCTTTCTTTTCTCCTCGTGCCTTACCTTCTCACTATCTAAGTTTTACGACTGACCTGACACGAACCCTGCCGACCCGATCCGGATTGCGACCAACTTCGGTCAACCCAGACGACAACATCGGTCCAGATCGGTTCGTCTCAATGGCACGGTCTTCCCTGTGGTGGTGGAAGAGCTTCATTTGTCCCGGTTTGTGGGAAATCAAGGCTCACATTAGGTGACTCAGACCAGACGTCGACCCGACACGTTCTCCGGCTTTGTAGTGGCAACGAGGCTTGAACCCGGTCCAGAGAAGAAGGTCTCGGTGTCCTTTTTCGATCCTTAGTGGCCTTGAAGCTCAACTCATGGTGTAGAGAGGCTGGATTGGTTTTTCTCTTGCCGCAACATTTCAAGGTTCATCCTGGCCGAATTGATCCTTCAGGTATTAAAATTGTTCATCTAGTTTCAAATTACAAGTTTGATGTTAAAAACTAGCTAGCCCAAATTCAGAAAAAGGGCTTGTGAGTCTATTGGTTCGTATTTATGTTTAGATGTTATCAGAGTTTTTAGTAGTTGAAGGTCGAGGTTATCATGTCTGGATTTTAGATTTCATATTATTCTAAAATTCAGGGTGTGACACTAATCAAACGAGCAATTAAGTCATCTCCTAGACGTTAGCAAAACATCCAGAACCGTCCGAAAATACCACTGATGTTGAGCTCGATGGGACACCCACGATGATAATCAAAGTCCCATCATCCCAAAGTTTGGCAGCTACGGTTGAATTCCGATTCCTGGTGACGCTAGAAGTCGAAGGCTCAAGACGATTCTAGATCTCCTTAAGGGGGACCAGAAGAGAAAAAAGAAACCAGAGACCGCGAGAGAAGAGTGAGACCAAGAGATAGAACTGAAGGAAGTCGGTGTCTTCAGAAAAAGGACGGATGATTCGGGTCCCGTCCATAACCTTCTCTTCCTCTTATCTCCTCCAATATATATATATATATATATATATATATATATATATCAATGGCCAAGATCTGGACTCACCACCATCTTTTTTTTCTTTATTTATTTATTATTATATATTCTTATATCAAAATAGCTACATTTAATAAAACTTTCGATCACTTAACTGTGATAAAATTAATAGGATATTACCTATTACTACTTGTGTTAGTTCTCTAGAAATCCGTGTTTGGATGAAACAATTCTATTTTTATAGAATTTTAAAAGTTATAAGAATTACAATTTTATAAATTTAAATTTCATTAATTAAGAATTTCATTATTTAGATTTCATGACTAGAGCTTTAAAATGAAACCTATTTTAAGAGGAATTCAACTTGAGAATTTAATTTCTTAAATTTCATAATTATTTTTTCAAGACAGTTGCTAAATCTATGAGATAAATATCCAAACGAGGGAAACATTCTTAAGAAATTAGGAATTCCCTGTTTTTATTTAAATTTTTGAGAATTCACATGTACCTAAACACACTCTTAAGGATTTCATGTTCCTTTTAAATCCTAAAACATAAAATGGAAGATAATGAATACATATAACAACAATACATTTGAGTGAAAAAGAAAAAGACGATAGAATATTATGAGTAAAGAATTCATAAAATTACATTGGTTGACATTCTAAACTTAGAAATTATGAATGGTTAGGGGTGAAAAAGAAAGGAATCAACCATTCAAACTTTCTTCCAAAATTTGTATTTACTTCCTTATCAATATTTTACAAAATAAGTACTCGATTTTGATATTTAATTTGCTTTTATAACTTTATTAGTTTCTAAAAATAATCATTTTTAGTTTTTATATTTAATTTGTTGTATATATATTTTCACATTATTAATTTCCAATATAAAACCAACATTTTATATATTTTATTTTTTATTTCTTCACACATATATTTAACATACCAATGAAATTTAGGCTACTGACCATTCACTACAAAAACAGGAAAAAAAATACCTACTAGGTCTATAAAAAACCTTTGCAGTGACCATTCTAACTTTTGACAACAAAATTATCATCTAACCCTTCCCTAAAATCTATCTTGCTCTCGTCTCCCTCTCTCGCCTCTCATTCAACTCTATCTCTCTCTCCTAGATCCATATCGCCGGTGATGCCATCCTCACCTCCACCATTTCTGACAAGACCTTGTCCTTGCCTCCATCGACGACTCCAACTCCGAGCACCATAACGATCTGCTGCACCACAATAAACTTCGATCTACTTCTGGTTCACGTCGAGGTCACCAAGATTGATCCAAGCAGCCAGGCTCTGATGTCTTATAGCTCATCAATTTCCGACCCCCACCACGACAACCTCAAATCAGAGGAGATTCTCTCTCCTGGAAAACGTCATTGCCGAAGCAGACTTTCTCTCTATCTATCTCTCTCTCTCCTGTAGACTTGAGGACACCAAGCACGCCGATCACTTCCACACACCACTGCCTTCGACCTCCCCCACGCACCACAGCCTCCTCTGATCTCCACCCCGCCTTCAGATTTGTCAAGTCTTGACGTCTGCCATTGGTCTCCTAGTGAACTTGGTTTTTTTGTCTAAAGAGATCAGAGCTCTCTTCTGTGTTTGTGTTTTGGTGTTTTGAGTCATAGCTTGATTAGAGCTTGATCAACATCCTTCGGAGAATTGAGCCTTGGAAATTTGTTAGGTCTCTAACTTGGTTTTGATGTTTACTAACCCTAGTAAACTTGGTTTTGGTGTTTTGAGTCTAGTTTTTGGGAACAGAAGTAAGTTTACTAGGAGTAGTAAACTTGGTTTTGGTGTTTTGAGTCTTGGTTTTAGGAACAGAAGTAAGTTTACTAGGAGTAGTAAACTTGGTTTTGGTTTATGAGTCTGGTTTTTAGGAACAAAAGTAAGTTTACTAGGGGTAGTAATCTTAGAATTGAATGTTTACTAGGGTTAATAATTCCGACCATATGATTCCGGTCACCGGAGTCCGGCAGCTGACGATCGGATTCTGGGGACCGGTGACCTGAATCTGACGACCGGTGACCGGATTTTGACGGTAGGTGACCGGAGTCGATGAGATTCCGGTCAACCTTAATCTCTCTTGTCTTTTCTCTCTCTCTAAGCATATTTAAGGGGTGAGAGGTATAATGGTACTAAAATAATATAGGTTCTTAAGAGTATTTTAAGAGTTTAGACCTAATATGCACAAATTCTGTTTTGAAAGTTCAAATGGTCAATGTTTTTTTTTAAAGTTGGAATAAGAAATAAGCTGCCAAATTTTGTAGCGAATGAACCAGTTTCTCATGAAATTTGGTTTGAAATGTCAAATAATAGGGGTGTATATTAAGTGATTTGGGGTGTGTAATTAAAACCACTCCTATTTAAAAATTTAAAATATGGGAAAGTGAAAGGGTGGAGAAACACAGTTACTGGAATTTATGATGATAGAGGTGTTTGGCATGATGATGTAGATGGTATACATGAGGCTTTTGTGGGCTATTTTTAGTCCTTGTTTACAACAGGGAGTAGTGCTCATGAAGAACTTATATTTGATACAGTCCCAATGGCGGTGAATGAGAAGATGAATATGGTTTTAACTGCCTCATTTACCAGAGATAAGATTGAGCTAGCATTAAAGCAAATGGGACCAATTAAGTCACCAAGTTTAGATGGATTAGCAGCTCTCCTTTTTCAGAGATATGGGAGTGTAGTAGGAGATAATGTGTCCAATTTATGTCTGAAAGTTCTTAATGAGGGTAAATTTCTGATAGACTGGACTCTAATAGACTGGACTCTCACATGAATTGGATTGATGTGAGAAGTTGTCTAGGTGTGTCAATGATTTGGAGTAGTTTATTGTGGGGAATAGATCTTTTAATCAAGGTTTGAGGTAGAGAGTTGGTAATAGAGAAAACATCAGAGTCTGGGAGGACAAATGGCTGCCAGTACCTTGGACGTTCCGAACGGTTAGCCCAGTTAATGGTGATCCAAATTTGAGAGTCAACCAGCTACTAGATCAGTACGGTATGTGGAATGTCCCCTTAGTGCAGTCGTTGTTTCTCCCTCACGAAGCTGCAACCATTATGTCTATTCCTTTGGCTGGTCCGAGATATTGTGATACCATTGTTTGGCATTTTGAGAGGTATGGAAAGTACACTGTCAAGTCAGTGTCATGGCTTGCACAAGAGTTAAAGAATAAAGATGCCGTGAGTCCAGGTAGTAGCGGTGATGAAGGAACAAGTGTGACAATTTAGGAAAAAATCTGGAGACTGAATGTTGCCTCCAAATTAAAATTTTTCTTTGGAGTGCCTTTCATAATTTTCTGCTTTGTGCCTCTAGTTTGAAACGACAACATATAATTACGGTTCAATCCTGTTTCAGATGTGGTGCCCCAATAAAAGATATTATTCATTGTTTGTGGTATTGTAGGCATGCCAAAAAGACATGAAAACAAAGCTTATTGGGTTCCGACTATAAAAGCTGGAAAGAATCAAGCTTCATTGGTTTGTTTGATCGAATTGCAAAAGTGCCTTCACAAAGTGAAATGAAATTGTTTGGGTTATCTCTTGGTTGGTGTGGAAGAATCGAAATGCTTGCCGGTTTGGGGAAAGGATTACAGAGAGGCAGCAACTTGTTATTCAAGAGGAGGAATGTTTGTCTAACTTTCAGCATGCTCAGCTAAGGTCAGATCCTATTATTCCTTCTAATGTTAATTTTTCTTCTTCTTCTTCTCATCCAAGAATTGGTCCTAGGAATGTGATGTGGTATCCTCCCACTACTGACTTTCTTAAGCTGAATGTGGATACTTCTTGTGTTCACAAAGTGGGAAAGGTTGGTATTGGTGCTGTGGTACGAAATGAGTGTGGGAATTTGAAAGGAGCTTTGATCGTTCCAGTATGAATAGGGCTCATTCTGTTATAAATAGGGTTCATTCTGTTCATTCCAGTGAGGCCGTAGTTGTTCTTTTTGGCTTAAGGTTTTGTCTGATGAATGGTTTTAAGAAGATTGTAGTAGAATTTGATGCAGTTAATGTAATTAAAGCCGTGTATAATATGGATGCTGATTTGAGTGATGAAACCAGATTTTTGAAGAGAGAATTTGAAGAAGTGCGATGGAAGAAGATCGCAAGATGTAATAACCAGGTGGCACATATTCTGGCCAAAGAAGCAGCTAAATCTGATGGCATTAAGTTTTGGAAGTAGGGCCTCCTCGGCTCAATAAGTATGTAGTTGAGGATATGTCTAGTTGATGTTATTTCTTGTTGATTAAGGGGTGTGACACTCTTTTTAATTGCTTGCTTGGGTAGGATTTTTAATGAGGTCACATCAGTTCTTAGGATGTAAAATCCTGCAGTATTAATAAAATTTTCTTCTTTCGATCAAAAAAAACTACACGAAACAGAAAGTTGAGGGAAAATCCGATCGAAGAGGAATAGACCTAACTAGTTTCATAAACTAATTAATTCTCATTACACCATGAGGATACAAGAATCATCCCCAAACAACTACACATAATCAAAAGCAGTTCCTGATCCAAAAGAAAAAGTACAACAAGAAGAGAAATATAAATAAAGAATTCGTCAATGCTTTCCATATCTTCCTGCACATTCGTAATCTTAGGGAATGAATGGGATGCAAGCTAGCTACATGAAACCTAGCTAGTTCTTTACAGATGGATAAAGTTTCCCAGGTTCCCAATGACCAGCCTACACATGGAAATGCTATTTAGAAGTAACTCATACTGTTCGCAATTACACAGCCAGAGAAGAATGATCATCCTCTCCTCCTTCACTTGAAACACTTGAGCGATAGTCTCCATCACTTTCTCCCTCATTCAACTCCTCAATCTTTGCAACAACTTCATGCAAGTCCAGCCTTCTCTCCACATCCTCCTCACAACAACTCACTCCAATCTTCAACAGCTTTAGAAGTTCACCTTTGCTGTTACTGACATTCCCCATTTCTACATCAAACACCTCACTAGTCTTCTTCTCCTTAATCTTTCCGTTCACCCAGGTCCCCAAATCTGCTGTACTGTCGTAACTTGGCATTACGTAGTTCTCTGGGAACTTTCCTGTCAACACCTCCAAGATGATTATCCCGAAGCACCACACGTCGGTCTTCTTTGTTATCCGGCGGACCTGCGCGTATTCGGGTGACTTGTAGGCCATCATGAGGTGTTGCGCCTGATCCATGTTGATGACGGGTAGTAGAGCATAGTCGTTCAGTAGGGGCTCCATGTTTTCGTCCAGAAGCACATTGGAGGATTTCAGATGACCATGAGGTACAACCAAGCTTGGGAGTGTGTTGTAGAGGTATGTCAAGCCCCTTCCTATGCCTTTGATTATTCTCAAACGGGTTGGCCAGTCAAGTCCAAGCTGCAGGTGATGATTGCCTGTGAACGAAAACAAAAGTTCATCTTCTTACGTATTACTTCTATGAAAAGGATAATATTTTTGCCCTAGTAATTTGTGCCCTAAACCCTAATGCGGAGCTTTGAGTATCAGAAGGTCAAGTTAAACAAAAAAATGGAATTAAAACCCTAAACGTGGAAAGTAAAGTTGGGCAAAAATAGGGGGCTTTAAATACGTACCGAGAGAATTAGGGGTAATTTTTACCCTAGTAAAGTTTAACGATGAATGGGGTAATTTTTGCCCTATAGTAACAATTGTACGTATAGATTCGTCTTTGATACTACGTGTTCAATAGCTCTCATTGGAACCAAATTGTTAAGCATATCTATATCAAAGAACATATATAGTTTAAATAGTTGGAACAAGCTAGAAACGTACCATGAAGATGAGAAGCCAAGCTACTATTCTCCACGTAGTCAGAAACTAAGAGCTTCTCTTCCCTTCTATAATAATAGGCGACAAGTGGTAACAAGTTTTGGTGTGTCAACCTCCCAAGCCTTCTCATGTGATTATGGAACTCCTCTCTCCCCACATTATTCATCTGCTTATACCTCTTGACCACTACAGCATC
The DNA here is from genome assembly GCA_951800085.1 of Comarum palustre. NCBI lineage: Eukaryota > Viridiplantae > Streptophyta > Magnoliopsida > Rosales > Rosaceae > Comarum > Comarum palustre. The sequence continues at coordinate 8,965,650 of OX637574.1, forward strand.
AGTTAGTATCAAAGCCTTGTATGAAGCACCAAAGTTACCACTACCCAAGATTTCAGCTGAGGCTCTAAGCAGATCATGCAAATCAAACCTCTCCCTGTCATCCCTCACAAATGACAACTTTCCTTGCTCGCCACCCCTCCTTGCTGGACGGTTTACTTTATAATTTTCGACTGACTTGTTATCGATCTGGCTCCCAGTTCCTGCCGTGTACTGGGAGGAACTATCCACCAAGTCTGGCTGGTGTACTTCGGATCGTTGCTTTCTCTTCTTGACAAAGATAACTAGTACGGCAATGAGAAGTAATATGAGCAGAGTACTCACTACACCCAAAGCTATTTTCAAACCAAGTGATGCAGGCTTGACGGGAGAAGGAGCAGGAGATGAAGATGATGATGGCGGCAAAGAAGGAGCAGGAGCGGGGCATGCTACTCCCGTAGTCCCACCACATAGATTCGCATTTCCTGCATTCCGAAATCACTCAGATTCCAAGATGTGCTAGTTAATTTTAGGTTAAATTACTTCTATAATACCTCAGGTATGATTATTTAGACAATTTGATACCTTATCTATAAAATATATGACAGTTTGGTACTTCAATTACTATTTTGTTTTTCCATATAATACTTTCGTTAACTTTTCAATTAAATATAGACATGTGACTTGCACATTTAAGGGTTATTTTCAACATTCTACTAATAATTTTCAAAATAGACATTAATATATATATTTTATCTTTCATTTCAAAAATTAATATTATCCTTAGTCATCCATTATACATATTTGACATAAAACTAAAAACATTCACTATACATTTTTTAATTATATATATATATATATATATATATATAAGAAAAACCTATCAAGATTAAAGAAGATGCATAATAAAATATACAATTAAATGTTTTATTTACGATGGTCAGGGTATGTATAGTGCATAATTTTTTATTCTATCTAATATATGAAAATATTCAATTTTCAAGTGAAACTTAATTTAAAAAATAAATGTATAGTTAAAAAAATGAATAAAATGAAAGTTATGACTAAAATGAGAAAATAACCCTTAAAGTAAATACATGTGTAAGTCACATGTCCATATTTAACAGAAAAGTTAACGGAAGTACCATATAGGAAAACTTAGTACTTGAGGTACCAAACTGTCATCTTTTATACATGAGGTACCAAATTGTCCAAGTAGCCATACATCAGGTACCATAGGAGGAATTTAATTAGGATATTGAAAAATTATCATCCTAATGTCACATTGTTTGAATATAGTGATTATTTAGTAAGTCTTTATAATTTTTGTGCTCAAACTCCAACAATTTTCCTATTTTACAGATCTTTTATTACAACAACAAAATATTATAGATCATCATTAATTACAACCATAAAATAAGTATATAAAATGTAAACTTCTTTTAAAAAAAAAATTTGTTCTCTCTAATAGGAGCCTCATGAAAAATGTGAAGCACATACTTCTCATTTCTCTAACTTATTTTAGAGAATCTGTAAATATACAGACTAAACCCTTCTCTTTCATCTCATTCTATCTCTTTCTCTATTATAGAAAATGAGATAGAGAATCTGTTCAAGTGAAGAATGAGCCAACATTCTTGAGTAAAATGGAGAAAACAAATGGATTTGGAGAATCTGTTAGACTTACTCTAAAATGGCGCAAGTACTCTTTTTAAATTTTTCGGAGAACTAGATTTCACATCTGGCATATGTAGTTTTTGCATTTAATTTGTAGAGAATTCTGCACTACGTACATGTATGTGGTACACCCATTTACATAGAGAACATCAAATACAGTAGAGCTATGTTTAATTTGCATGTTAGAGGTAAACAACTACGATATTTTTCTGTTGTTGGAGATATTTGATGCATTTTAATTGACCTCAAAGTTATCTATATGTATAATAAGAAATATCAAGCATATGAATCAAATATCTACAAACGAAAAACAAAATAAACCGTGCATGAAATAATAGTTAGTTAATTACCTGCAAAGAATTTAGAGTCCATCTTACTCAAGCTTTTTGGGATTTCTCCCGATAAATCATTGTTGGAGACATCCACGATAGCTATATTCGAACTCTTAAAATCAGGGATTTCGCCATTAAAATTGTTATCCCCAAGCATCACTTCGGTAAGCCTAGGCAATTCGGCAAGAGACGAAGGGATTTGGCCTGATAAATCATTTCTTGGCAAATACAATCTCCTCAAGTAATTCAAACCCTCAAATGCGTCATCAGGAATCTCCCCCGAGAATCTATTATCTGACAAATACACTGACTTTATTGTCTTAAGTCTACTGAAATTAGGCAATGGACCTTCGAATGAATTGTTCCTGAGTTTTAGAGTCTTCAAACATGGTAACGCTGCGAGAGGTTCCAAATTCAACGGTACCTGAAATTGCATATGTTCGAGTATCACAGCCCTAACCTTCCCATCAAAGCACATCACACCAAACCATAAGGATGTGTCGCCATTGCATGGTGTCGGAGTTAGACCCCAATTGAGAATTTTGGCTCCTTCCCCCAAAGAATCCTTGAACTGTAACAGGGCGTCGGAGGTGGCGTCCGGCAAACCAAAAGGCAACATGTTCATAAAAGAGAGCGCAGCCACGACGAGAGCAAGCAAGAACGATGGGGTTGGTGCGCGCATAAGCCTAGTAATAGCTATATGCGCGCCCATTATATGCAAAGTTGTTTGCTTTGCACGTATCAGTATTAAGGGTTTCACACTATACCCTCAAATGTATGGATTAATGATGATGTTGCCTTTTGATTTTATATGATCACGTTGGGATTGACGGATTGATGGGAGGAGGAAGAGGCGTGAGGCGGATGTTGGGCGTGAAGGTGCCAAAACGAAAGGAGGGGGAAGAGGTGGTGGTCGAGATGATGTTAAAGAAATTAGAAAACCATGGTCCATGGAATTTAGTGTGCATGAAGTTGACAGCGCAAATGGGTTGTTTTGTGTGTCAGATGGAGGTTCAGTTCCGGACAGGAGAGATCTAAGGTCTGCCTTTCAATTCAGATTGTTGTTAATTTGCTATATTTTGTGGGACCTGTTTGTTGTACAGGTCGGTAGCAGATACCGTCCGGTTTTTAACATAGGAGAAGGAGCACGTGCTTTACACGGGCTGGTGGTGGTGTGTGTTTTGTCTGTATACATGCATGTACAGCAGAATTTTCCTATTTTGTGAGCACTACTCATGCATATATTTTGGGTTGTGATATTGTAAAGTTTAGGTAATTTTCGTGACTAGGCAATGTTAATTTCTTAAGTTCCAGCAGCTCGCATACATGTCATTTTTATTTTGTCAATCTGAAAAATAACAGGCTTTGAATAATCTTCCCAACAGTGAGTTAGGATTCTAATATTTTAAATAGAGTTCATGTTTACTTAAATATTTTAATTGTAAATTGTGGTTTCATTGGTGTTCCTAATGATGTGTGATGTGTTATTGAAAAATTTGTGTGATATATTGTTAAATAATTTTGATATAAAACCAAAGTTTGAATGTTTTGTTTATTTTTATTGTTTTATAAGGGTGTCATGTCATTGAATCTTGAAAGGAATTATGAGAAATTTTTATATATTACGAGAAAACCATTAAGCATGCCTATTTTTTTTGAAAGAAACCTACTGATATTATTCAAAATCGAAGTGTAGCGCATCTACAATGCAGCTTGGGGGCTGATGATGCCACTCCATGTACCTATCTGAATCATAGGCCAAGTTTGCTAGTTCATGAGCCACATGGTTACACAGCCTAGATGCAAATCGCACTTCTACATTTAACAACTTCAGAAGCTCAACTCTAATATCTAGAACTGCTGCATGTAAAATACTGAGGTTACTACCTGGTCGTTGAATGTCTTGGACAACACTCAAACAATCTGATTCAATAATGACATTCGTAAGTCCCTGTTGCTTAATAAACTCCGCAGCTGCTTGAATGACCTTAAGCTCGACATGTAGAGCTGAGGCAACATACTGAATTGGTTTGCTGAAAGCTGCAACAAAGTTGCCATTGCTATCTCGCAAGACACCACCAACACCTCCCTGAGGTAAAGAAGGAAAGAATGCTCAATGCAGATGAGCCAGGAGACCACCTTTCTCCCTGTTTTTTTCTTTTTGTTACTGACATTTGTAGAGTACCTAGCTTTCTGAAACTCCTCAAGCCATGTCATAGTTCCGAGAAAGATGTCTGTTGCTGTTTTTGTGGTACCCTCCCACAACATGGAATTCCTATTTTTTCCATAATTCCCAAATAAGCATCATCACCGAGTCAAAAGCCTGCGGTTTATGTAGAATCATGTCCAGCATCCATTCCTTGAAGATTTGATTTGGCAGTATAGTACCATTTAGATTACCTGGGATTTTTGAGAGCAACTCCTTAGCAATAGGACAATGACATAAGAGATGTAATGTGTCTTCATAGTTCTGACCACACAATAAGCAGCTTACTTCACCATCATAGCCTTTAGTAGTAAGCCATGTTCTTGTAGGAAGTAAGTTCTGACAAGCACGCCATACACAGATCTGCACTTTTCTGGGCACTTAAGATCTCCAAATTCCTTGCCAAAGAGACTTGTATATATCACCCTATGAAGTAGAGGCTAGAGCATCACCCATGACATGTGCTCTAGCTATCCAATAAGCCGATTTAACCATGAAGAAGCCCTTCTTATCTGGTGCCCAGTATTGTGAGTCTTGCATATCATGTCTGTTAAGTGGAATTTTCATAATTTGTATAGCAACTTGAGGGTGAAAGAGTTGGTGGATCAACTGCTCATTCCAAGTTTTTGATGAGGTAAGAAGATCAGAGGCAAGTTCAACGAACACTTGAGATGGTTTCTGAACGAGATACTTGGGACAATCAGGTATCCACTCATCCCTCCAAATGTTGTCCTGATTACCATTACCAATCCTCCATTTGGTACCAGCTTGTAAAACAGGTCTGCCTTCCAAGATACTTCTCCAAGAGTAGGAGGGGTTGTCCCCAAGTTCCGCATTCTGAAAAGAAGTTAATGGAAAATATCTAGCTTTGTACACCTGAGCTACAAGTGAGTCCGGAAGAGACATAAATCGCCACCCTTGCTTCGCAAGCATAGCCATGTTGTATGCATATAGATTTTTGAAACCCATCCCACCTTCTTCTTTGGTCAAACATAGACGTTCCCAACATTGCCAGTGGATACCCCTTTTAGTTTCTGTGTCACCCCAAAAGAAAGAAGCACATAGCTTGTGTATATCATCATATAGAGTTTTGGGAAGGAGGTAGCAGCTCGTAGCATAAATAAGCATTGTTTGGGCCACCGCCTTTATCAGAACAGTCTTCCCTGCACAACTCAAAATTTTTGATTTCCAGTTCACAAGCTTCTTTCTTACTCTCTCCACTACCAGAAAAAAGACTCTAGCCGACGAAATATCTAAAAAAGGCCGACGAAATTTTTTTTCGTCGGCTAAAGTTCGTCTTTTAAGTTAAATTTTTGTCGGCTAAAGTAGAATTTTAGTCGACGAAAAAACAATTCGTCGGCTAAACTAATTTTTTCGTCTGCTATAGTTAAATTTTAGCCGAAGAAATTAGGGTATTTCGTCGGCTAAAGTACCTTTTAGTTACAAAATTGCACTACGGATATTTCGGTGTCCGATTGACTATTGTGATACCAATCTAGAAACAAACGGCCCTACGAGTCAAACATATTGCTAATGCCATGACATATGGGTTTTTTTTGTCATCCGAGTTTGTTTAAGGTTTCAAAATGAAGTTTTTCTAAACACTTAATACACGAAAATACCCATATCTGCACCTATATGAGGTATTTTGGTCGAACCTTCAACACAACAAACAATCACCATAATGAGACACAACTGTCCATCTAAAAATTTTGAGACATTTACCCCTCGATGATAGAGCTCCTCATATAGATAAATAATGGTAAATAGTAGGCATGTTGTGATTCCGGTCATCAAAATTCACAAACAAAAATACGACCGTCATCATCAAGATGTTGAAATATGTCTATGGTAAAAAATTCAACTTTATCCGATAAATTTAAGGACTTCATCTAGACGGTCAATCTCGTAAGTCAAACCCCTAAATTGTATTGATCGCAACTATCAGCACTGAGACTTTACCGGAATTACGTGATTTTTTAACCGTAGACATATTCCACCATTCTGGTCATATCTTATTTCACGACTTTTTTGCGTTTGAAGTTTCTACGTAGAATTTGTTTTAGAAACGGAACATTTACGTAAAGCTTAATTAGTAAACAAGTTATACAACATTAGTAGGTATGTTGTGATTTCGATGATCAAAGTTGAGAAACAAAATTCCGACAACGTTAAGGGCTCGATCCTTACGGTCAATCCCGTAAGTCAAATCCTAAACGCACGAAAACAGTCATTTGACCGTCTAAATTACATATTTTGCCCGGACCTTTAACTAAAAATAGTTTCAAATCGATGAGACGCAACCAGTGGTATAAAAATTTTATGAAACATAACCACCGGAGATATGACTACCGCTAGGGAGAAAGAATGGAAAATTGCGTTAACCGCAACTATCGGCACCGAGAATTTACCGAAATTATGTGATTTTTCAACCGTAGACGTATTTCACTATTCCTGTCATATCTTATTTCACGACTTTTTTTTCGTTTGACTCTTCTACGTATAGGGTTTACGGTTTAGGTTTTTAGCTGACGAAATTAGGGTAATTTGTCGGCTAAAGTTAAATAAATAACATAAATAACTATAGCCGATGAAATTAGGATAATTCGTCGGCTAAGGTTAAATAAATAAATAAAAAAATAAATAACTATAGCCGACGAATTACCCTAATTTCGTCGGCTAAAGTTAAATAAATAAATAACTATAGCCGACGAAATTTATTAAAATTCGTCGGCTAAAGTTAATTAAAAATTAAAAATTTGTGGGGGGATTTTAAAAATTTTGAAATTTTCCGACTAAAATTTTGAATTTTAGCCGACGAAATTAGGGTATTTCGTTGGCTAAAGTTCAAAATTTTCTATATCTTTCAATTGTTTCCTTCTCCTTCTCCTCCTTTTCATCTTCCTTCTTCCTCCTCCTCCTCCTGCGGCAACAACGTCCTCCTCCTCCTCTAAATCATTCTCATTCTTCTCCTCTAACTGTTTCTCCTCCTCCTTCCTCCTCTAAATCCTTATTCTTCTCCTCCTCTAACTCTTTCTCCTCCTCCTCCTCTCCTCTCCCTCTCCTACCCTTCTTTTGATTTTTGTTTTTTGCAAATGCTAATCCTTAATTTCAAAGAAATTAAGCCAATAACGTCAAAATACAAAGTTTCAATGCTCAATTGAATTGAGTACTTTGCTTTTGTTTTTAATTTGTATTCAATTCAATTATTATGGATAATAATGGGATGGAAAGATTGAGTGGATTTCCCATTATATGTGTTCCAAATTTGTTTACTTTGCACGTGCTTGGAGACCTGAATTTGTTTGCTAGGTGAATTGACAAATTCATGTTACGAAATGTTACTATTGATTGCCTTTGTGCAAATTCATTTACATAATTTGTATGTTTTCAATATTCATGATGCAGTGGAAGTATTATTGTTTGGATTGGTTCTCTAGATCCTCAGTTTGTATATAATGCTGTGTTTTTGTCAGGTCACTCACCAGTGTAATTATTTTCAAAGTGCAGCATTACTAACATCCATAATGTTATAAAAATTATCAATATACAATGCTTTTTGATTGTCATGAAATGGTGATTAACATAAAAAAAGGTGTTTGTGAAAATTTTATCATCATACTTCATATCGGTAGAGAAATTTGAAGTTTTGAACTAATAGACAAGCAGACCGCCTTGTGAACGATCCAGATGATTGGCTGCGGTTTCTGACTTTTTTTATTTGATAGGGTTATGTGATTTAAGGCTTCCAGCTGGCCAACGCAACTGCAGTCATTTTAATGGCCCCTGGTCCTATCTTTTCTTTTGTTACGTCTTTTTCTTTTGTTCTTTATTTTGTTTTGTTGGAGTTCGTTTTTAGGGTATGCCTGATCCTCTCTTTTCTATTTCTGCTCTTTATTTTGTTTTGTTAGCTTAATTGCTATTATCGTCATCTAAGTTAATGAAGCTCTCTACTTTATAAAGCTCTCTATAAATTTTGTGAACGTAGTTTCTATTATCGTCCTCTAAGTTAAAATCTTAAAACAATGTTGCAACTTATTAGTTTATCATTCTCATCACTCATCGACAACTATCATTAGACGTTCTCAACCCGCTCTGATGCGGGAACTTAACCTAGTACTATACAATCATTATGCCAGTTCCTTTAACTATAGAAGCAAAAATAATAGTGTGATATAAGACAAACTTGACAACAATCTAATTCTAATTTAATTATAGATGATTTTGAGTTAGAACAGCTAGCCATTTTATTTTCCGGGCATTTGTTATTCAATTGCCCTTTAAAATAATTAAGATTTGGTTAAACCCAAATCCTAAAAAAAGATTAAATACATGTGACACCTTAAACTTTACATGTAAAAACGGTTTTGTCCTCCAACTTTCAAATTAAATCGGTATATCTTTAAACTCTTATTTGACGACAGTTTTGTCCATTCCGTCAGTTAGGTTGTGAACTTACTGACGTGGCTAAAGTTACCTAAAAAATTAAAATTAAAGCATTCTACTGCTTCAGTTCACACCATCTCACCCCTATCCTCCCCTTAAACCCTCTCCTTCACTCTTCGATCTCCAAAGGTTGTATATATGTTCAATTCTTTGGCGAAGCTACGGGTTTTGAAAAAGTATGGTATTTCATGTCGCCCCGTAGAGCTTCACGCATTATTGAGATTAATTGGCATCCTCAAAACCTTAGGTGGGTGAAAATTAATACAGATGGTGCATGGTAGTGTGTCTCATGTAGAACCAGCTAAGGTGGTATTTTTCATGACTATCGGGGTTCTTTTATTGGTGCATTTACTTCTAATCTTGATATTCCTAGCTCCGTTGAGGCAGAGGTCATGACAGTAATCCAAGCTATTGAGCTAGCTTGGGTTAGAGAATGTAATTAAACATATATGGCTTGAGGTGGACTCAACTCTTGTTTTTCATTATCTTCGTGATCCTCATTTGGTTCCTTGGAGGTTACGTTACGGGTGGCTTGAAGTAATTGCTTGCACCACATTTCTCAGATGTTTTTTTGGGCATCTCATATTTTTAAAGAAGGTAATCAAGCGGTTGATGCGCCTGCAAATACTTATGTAGTAATGAATTAAAAGAGAGTCATGGTTTACACTTTTTGTTACTCAAAATGCTCGAATCATGTCAATTGAAGCGAAGGCTTCGGAGATGTGCTTTCTGTCCTCGTTTATTTGCTCATACCGTTGTAAGATTTACTATTTTACCTTGATTTGTGCTGATGTTGTGTTGTCACCTGGAGCTGGAAGGTAAGTCTTCTCCTTGGCTACTAACAGACCTATCTTCAATTTAATATAAGCCCCTTCAACTTTCCAGCTTCATGAAAATGGCTCTCTTGTAGCCCGTATAAGAATGAATATGAAGTGGTCTTTTCTGCCAGTTCAACTCTTCTGTGCTCCTAGTAGTTGCATAATGAACATATGGCTCTTAATTGTTCAAGTCCAAGTGAAACAACATTTTCTAGGAACAAAGTGCAGAAGTGAATGAAATTGAAGAGTAAAAGTAGCAAATGAAGAAGCAGTTGTAAGAAAAACTTAATATTATATAAGCTTCATGCCCAATACAAGTAACGTTGCGGAAAAAACGGGGGACTAACTAGCGTTAAGCCTTACAAAAGATGGAGAGTTAACCAGGGTTAAACTCTTTGATAGAAGTCTGGAATTTACCAGAAAATAAGAGAAAAACTCTTAATTGTAATAATTTGATTGAATAATAATGATGTGTCTCCAATACAACATAGAGATGCCTTTATATAGGCCCTATCACATGACTAAAACCTATTTAGAATAGAACTAAAATAATAAAACATATATGAACTAGAAATCCTAGAATAACAAAGAATCTGTCTTTTCGCTCTACAAACACGATACATTCAAAAGAATAAATTATGATTAATTCTATCATTAAAAAGAATATTTGAATACCAATTTCTGATATACAAATTATTTTTCTTAATGTGACGTTGTTTCTTTCTTTTCGAGATTCTTTGTTGATTTCGGCTAGAATCTCGTCTTACATCAAAACATTCTTGTATACAATATGATGTATCTATATGAATAGATTATTCTTTCTGCTGCTATTACAGAAGACTTGAACCTCTACACGCATGAAAAAGAAGTAAAGAAACAATATAATGAAGGACCAAAAACTATCTTTTATTTGTTCCCAGTTGTATTGTTAATCCATGAAAGATGATCTGCTTCTGATTCAAAGGCTCAATGCCTTTTGATAGGCAATTGCACTAGTGTACGGTACTCTCCCAGTGCCCACAGTGGGAAGATATTTCTATATGCTGCATAGTGTAACATGGCATTCCTCATAAAAACTCCCATCAGTTCCTGTTGTGGGAAATCACCATCATCCAATTGACCATTCATCAACACCCTTGCGGCACGGTGGATAGGCTCTGGATCTCTCTCGGCCTGTCGACCATGAATTAGCCCCATCAATCCGAGGGCAGTTTGCACTAGATTTGTACTGTCCTGAGGTGTGTATTTCTGTATAAAACACAAAGCAGAATGACAATTAATGTCATCAGTTACTTTTCATGGAGAGAAAGAAGAGTTTAGGTATATAGCAGTGAAGTGGAGGAAGAACGGTACCTTGTTTGTGCATGAAGTGTAGTGCTCTCCCCAACCACCATCTTCTCTCTGTGAATTGAGCAAGAAATCAACACCTTTACGAACAGCCTCACAGTTCTCATAAGTTCTTCCTGCAGCCTCTAATCCTTTGATTGCGAACCATGTTCCGTAGACAAAGCAGATACCCCAGTTTCCGTACCATGAACCATCTGGGTATTGGATGCTTTCATTGTAGTCTGCAGCCCTTGTGATGAAGTTGTTGACCTCCTTCCTTCTGTGACCAGGGTACAACTTTCTAAACAAAACTAAAGCCTGAATAGAAGATGAAGTGCACTCGATGTATTCGTATTCAATGACAAGGTCCTCAAGAAATTCAACAGGGTTGAGCCACTGAAGAGAGAAAAGAAATGAAAATATACATGTTATGATACACACTTGGAAGATCAAAACTTTTGGAATGCTAGATCGATCGTATAAGTTATTTCGAAATTTACCTCCAACCATTTAGGACCTCCAGTTGGCTCCCAGGCTGATACACCACCATTTGGACTCTGTAGTGACATAATGACATTGACAGCATCATACATACACTCAGCTTCCATTGGCTCACCTACAACCTCTGGTGACATCATTGCAAACAAACAACAGCACCTCAATGCTTCTGCGGTGCAGTCGGACACTTGCCATCCATGATCACGATCAGAGAAAGTCCAGGCTCCTTTAGAAATGTGACGGAAATGAGTCAAGTAGTCGCCGGAAGTATTAATCCTCACCTACAATGTTTTCAAAGAGAGGTTAAAATCAATAGGCCCATATAAAATGTAATAGATTAGAGGACTTATTTGTTTTAGGGCTTAAACTATGGTACCTGAGATTTCTTGAGGAAGTCATGTGCCAACTTAAGTACAGGTCCCGTTTCATTGCTGAGGTTCCCAGAAAGCAATGATTGAATCACAAGAGCACAATCCCATGACTGACTGCCAAAACTCTGCATCTTAATACCATCTTCACCGAGCCAAATATAATCAGTGACTCTAGGAAGATGCTTCTTGAAAGCTTCTCCGCTAGGATCCTCAGCCCAACAAGCGAGCATCATCAATGGCTTTTCAACACATCCAATGGTAATGTAGCGACTGTTCTCATCTTCGTAATGGATTTGGTCAATGGTGAATTGAATAGCATTGTCTCTGATCTTCTTAAATGGCCAGGTTTTGAGAAGCGGCTCACAAACATTGTAAAGACTATCCCACATAAACCGCTGTACTCTTCCATGAGGATAGTAGTTATCTTCCTGCATTAGGTAACAATGTATCCCACAGTCAGTTTGTGAATGTCAAAATACTAAATAGTCTCATGATGGTATTGAATCAGCTAGGAAATAATGTACTCACGGTTGCGCAATGATGGCGCACTTGGCTCCACTTGATTTGATCGTAAGGCTCATTGTAGATTTCTTGCCTCAATTGCTCAACAAGAGGAGTTATTGGGCCAACAAATTTTGTTGCATAGAAGTAAGACATAGGTAGGTATGTCAACCTACAGTAGCAAAACATTTTTGCTGCACATATGTAGTACTAGTTAGAACCAGAAAGTTACTGAATGGAAACTTCAAATGATCACAGAGCAAGTAACAATGTGCTTACATGGATGAAATGGAAGCATAGTAGGGTAGCTCCAAAACTCTGGGGGCATCGGGTTGCTTCCTTCCCAATCATAAACACCAAGTACCGCCATCCACGTCTTTCCCCATGAGGCAGAATATTGTGCACCACGTACCGCGGTCAAGAATCCATTTCCGGGCCCTTGCGCAGGCATTGTCACGACCACCCTCGGGGCCTTCTCCGAGAATGCGCATCATACAGTAGTTAAGACATGTGGTGAACATCATACTTGGCCCTGCAATGTGCAATCCCCAGCCACCATCTTCATTCTGATGGTTGTATGTGTAGCGCAAGATTTCCTTCTTGTGCTCAGCAGAGAAAACAACATTGAGGTATCCTGGTATGTATACACTCATGACCTGCATATGAAGAAACATGTACAACAATTAGTCACTTGCGAAATGAATTTTCACCAAGACCCAATTTTTACTGTCATCTACAAAATGTATTACTGTAACAATTAATTGACTGCAGTAATTTACCAATGGAGGAAAGTAAAAGTTTGGGCCAGCATTCTCAGCAGGCCAGTGACCATGGGGTGACTGTAAGGCATTCCAGAAGGTAGCAGCCCTCCTGTATGCAGCTGTGGCCTGATCAGACGTGATTTCCTCACCTTCCCCTATTCTCACTGGGGGAATCTCTTGCTTGAAGTTTCTCTCTCTTAGCATCTGCAATAGGGTAAAACAAAACAAGTTAGAACTTTCTATAAATTTGCATCCAATATACCATTTCTTCAACTGTACATTTTGATTAGAACCCAAATACCAAACATGAGGATACCAAACATGAGGAAAGAACCACAATCTCGTACATTTTGTCATATTTGATCTTTCAAAAGTGGCACACTCAAATAATAAATGAGGGTGGCAAATATCACTATCAACATATCGCATCACCACTTAGTCCATTTGCTAAGAATTAGATTATAGGGTTATCGTATCTCCCATCATCCCATGTATTATAGTATTTTGTATTTCATTATCAATAAGAAAAGACAAATGCTCCCACCCTGCCACCCAGCAACCTCATATTGAAGGCTCCATCAAAACATTAGAACTTTGGGGTTTAGTTGAAGTAACCCAGATACATTAACCAACTCAGAGATCCCAATATAGTAAGTAGCTAGATTGTAGAACAAATGCAATCAATTATACAAGATCATACGGCAATTATGTTTAATCAGGTTGGCCTAGTTAAACTGTATAATAATTAGGAGATTAGGTAGCTTGATTTATGTAATCTATTTCTGGAATTGTTAAAACTATCTTTTCAATGAGATATTTTAAGCTATGTTCTCCTATTTCAAAAAAAAGCTATGTTCTCCTTTGGTGAATGAGCCAACTTTGTTTGACTAATAAGAGGAGGAATGCAAATGATAAAGAATAGAGAAGCCAACTCATCATTGAGACTTAAGTTCACAAAAGATGGCCATTGTGGTTCAAGAAATGTTAGTCGAGGATTTTGGTAGAGAAAAAAAATATATTCTGATTTATATGCATTCTATTATTTCACATGTTTAACCTAATCTAGAGGTGGAAATAAACGTCTCCATATCAACATGAAATCTTTCAGGACAAGTGAAAGGATCTGGGTTTAGATTTTTGTGCTTAAGTTACTCGATCTCAACGACGTATCTATTAGCTATTCCAGGTTGTTCAATTATCTACTAATTCACCATGTTTAGAACTTTAGATGAACACAATCTTCCTTGGTGTCAGCAAAAACACATAATCTTTCTATTAGCACGACCAATTTGTTTCATTTATTCATGTTGCATCGGTTGAAATACATTTCTATAATTATTTAGTGAAAAAATATTGGTGATCAGAATTAGTAATACAGTACCTGAAAACGTCAGAGGAGGTCACTGCTGGGAGCAACCTTGTAGCGATTTTGGTAGAAATTCTCACGAGCGGCCTCAACCTTGGCGCGTTCTTCCAGTGTGTCTGCATCAGGGTCGAACTCCCATGTCTGCCTTGTTGAAATAGGAATGTAAGTTGAAATAGGAATGTAAATAAGTTTGGGATTTCTTTCCTTAGAGGTTATGGTAATTGATTCCTAACCTAATTGTATTAGGGTTGTAGACATGTACTTGTATAAATATACCTCCTAGTGAGAAGAATAAGACACAGAAACATTATCCCAGACCTTGTTTTGAACTTGGTACCAGAGCCTAGGTTTAAAACGATCTTGGGCGCCGCACCACCGATACACGCCGCACCATCACCATGGGAGAGAAGACGGCTCCTCCTATTGTGATACAATCTGAAGGTTCTGGATTCAATGCCGGAATAATCCTGACTGAAACAAACTACGATGTATGGTCTCAAATGATGGAGATGCACATCGCTGGACGTGAGAAGATTCAATACATTCGTGGAAAAAGTAAACAACCAAGAGAAGGAGAAGCAGATTATGACAAGTGGTATGCTGATAACCAAAAGGTCAAAGGATGGTTACTTATGTCCATGGTTCCTGAGATCCAGAAGCGCTACCTCAGATTGCGCACTGCCCGTGAAGTATGGAGTGCCCTTGAAAAGGCATTCTATGATGGTACTGATGAAGTACAAGTTTTTGCCCTACATCAGAAAGCTTTTTCTGCAAAACAAAACGGAAAAAGACTTTCTGCCTATAATGGCGAGTTGAGGGAAATTTTCCAAGAATTGGATCATCGAGACAAGGTGATCATGAAAGATGCTGATGATATCGAGTTGTACCGGAAGTCCATTGAACGTCAGAGGGTGCATATTTTCCTGGCCGGATTGGATTCAGAGTTCGAGCAGATTCGCGGAGAAATTCTGCGGAAAGATCCGGTCCCAGAGTTAGAAGAAACATACTCGTTTGTACGTCGTGATTCCCTCAGACAAGTAACCATGAATGAAACACATGCACCGCCTGATACTGCAGCCATGGTAGCCCGAAACCAGCCACCACGCACTCGTACAAACCGGAGCCAATCAGATTGGCCTAAGTCAACAAGTTCTGGAAGTCTTTCTGATTCCAGAACGCGTCCAGATCATAGCTCAACAAAACCATATGCAGATGTGGTATGTCACGTGTGTGGACAAACAGGCCACACAAAGTCTCGATGCTTCGAGGTTATTGGCTACCCGGAATGGTGGGAAAACCGAAACAAAAAGAAGCAGCAACACTTAACCGCTGCGGTTGCTGAAAGCAGCGAATCCGAACATGGAAGAGAGAGGGCATCAGCATCAATTGCTACTACAGGTAATAAAGGTAAGGCTTTAAATGTTTCTGACTCTGTTTCGAATAGTAAATGGATAATTGATTCGGGTGCTACAGATCATATGACTTTTGATTCTAGACAACTTAAAAATATTAAACCATCATCCAAACCTGGGATTCATACAGCAAACGGCAATACAGCACCAGTCACTAGTGAGGGGTCCATCTCACTCACTGAGAACATGAATTTGGATACAGTCCTTGTGGTTCCGACTTTGGATTATAATTTGATTTCTGTGGCTCAAATAACCGTTGCTTTGAATTGTATCGTGATTTTCTGGCCATATTTCTGTGTGTTCAAGGATATTCAGACCCGAAAGACGATTGGCTATGGAGTTAGGCAAGGAAAGCTCTACTACCTCGATATGATGTCAGAAAGTTCACATAAGTTGACTCAAGCCTTATCCATGGATGGATCCGAGGGGGAGAAGAAGCAATCTGCGATTTGGTTATGGCATCGTCGGTTAGGACATGCCTCCTTTGGTTACTTAAAGAAGTTGTTTCCTAGTTTATTTTCGAAGATTGATGTGTCTGTTTTTCGTTGTGGTGTTTGTGAAATGGCGAAAAGCCACCGTGTTTCTTTTCCACCAAGTTTCAATAAAAGTTCAGTTCCGTTTATGATAATTCATTCTGATGTTTGGGGACCATCTAAGAATGCTACTTTTGGTGGAAATCGTTGGTTTGTGACGTTTATTGATGACTGTACTCGGTTGACATGGCTTTGTCTTATGAAGACTAAGGGTGAAGTTAATATGTTGTTTCAGCGATTTCACAAGATGATTATGACACAATATCAAGCTCAAGTTCAAGTACTCCGTAGTGATAATGGGGGTGAATACCTTAGTGCCGATTTCCAGCAATACCTTGTGCAAAATGGCATCATACATCAAACTACATGTCCATATACTCCCCAACAGAATGGAGTAGCAGAACGGAAAAATCGTCACTTACTAGAAGTGGTTCGTGCCTCATTGCTAGAAGGGCATGTGCCGCTACAGTATTGGGGAGAACCACTTTCCTCAGCAGCATATTTAATCAACAGAGTTCCCTCGAGGGTCCTGAACTTCAAGACACTGTTGGAAACCCTCAGTGACTTGGTGAACACTCCTGCAACGGCAAAGCTACCTCCTCATGTGTTCGGTTGTGAAGCCTATGCCCATCTTCACAAGCATCAACGGAGCAAATTGGAGCCACGTGCCCTTCGGTGTGTGTTTGTTGGGTATGCCGCAAACCAAAAAGGGTATCGGTGTTTCCACCCGCCAAGTAAGATGATGCACGTGACAATGGATGTGGTGTTTCATAAAGAAGTTATGTATTTCCCACCTGAGTCTTCTCGTCAGGGGGAGCATAGGCAAGAAGTTCAGACTCTTACTTATGATCCAGTGTTTGAGGTTATGGAGAACATGGGTGATGTTTTGGATACGAGTGAGAATAATATGGAAGATGATCCTAATGTGGAAGATGATCTTCCACATGTGGAAGATGACCCTAATATGGAAGACGAGGTATCACAACCAGTGGAAGATCCGTTACCGAACCCTGAGCTACCAGTGGAAGATCCGTTACCGAACCCTGAGCTTGACCTGGCAACTCCCCAAGAGCTGCAGACTCAGCATGAAGGTCCACAACGAGTACTCCCCACTCGAGTTAATAGGGGTATACCAGCACCTACATATATACCAGACATGACTAGTAAAGTTAGATATCCCATGAGTCATTATGTGTCAACCCATAAGTTGTCTGAATCAAATAAGTCTTTTGTGAATCAATTATCTTCTGTGTCTATTCCTAACAGTGTGCAGGAAGCATTAGCCGATCCAAAGTGGAAGGCAGCCATGGATGAAGAGATGAAGTCCCTGAAAAAGAATGCTACATGGGAGATTGTTGAATTACCAAGTGGGAAGAAGCCAGTTGGATGTAAGTGGATCTATACAGTGAAACACAAATCAGATGGATCAATTGAACGATACAAGGCAAGATTAGTGGCGAAAGGTTACACGCAGAGATATGGGATTGATTATGATGAGACGTTTGCTCCTGTCGCGAAGTTCAACACAGTCCATGTTCTTCTATCTCTTGCTGCAAACCTTGACTGGCCTTTGCAACAATTTGATGTGAAAAATGCTTTTTTGCATGGTGAGTTGACTGAAGAAGTGTATATGAACCTCCCACCAGGGTCAAACAAACCTATGGAACATAGTAACAAGGTGTGTTACTTGAAGAAAGCATTATATGGTCTTAAACAATCCCCAAGAGCATGGTTTGGAAGATTCGCAAAGTCCATGCGAGCATTTGGATATAGTCAGAGTAATTCTGATCATACCTTATTCCTAAAACGAAGAGGTGGTAAGACTACAGCTCTCATTGTATATGTGGATGATATGGTGGTGACAGGTGATGATCATGATGAGCGAAAGGCGCTCCAAAGGTATTTATCTCAAGAGTTTGAGATGAAAGATCTTGGTACTCTAAAGTATTTCTTGGGAATTGAGGTTTCACGCTCAAAAGAAGGCATCTTTCTGTCACAAAGGAAATATGCCCTGGATTTATTATAAGAAACGAGAATGTCGGCATGTCAACCCTGTGATATGCCTTTAGAAGAAGGATTAAAATTATCTATTGAACCAAATCAAGTGCCGTGTGATAAGGGCCGATACCAGAGGTTGGTGGGAAGACTGATGTACCTGACTCATACACGACCGGATTTGGCCTATGCCGTGAGTGTGGTGAGTCAGTTCATGCACGCACCAGGAAAACAACACATGGATGTTGTAATGGGTATCTTGAGATATGTAAAGTCAGCCCCTGGAAAAGGAGTATTATTTTCAAAGAACGGTCACTTGAAAGTTGAGGCATATACAGATGCAGATTGGGCAGGAGCGATAGATAATAGACGCTCAACATCGGGATACTTCACGTTTGTGGGAGGGAATCTTGTTACGTGGAGGAGTAAGAAACAAAATGTTGTGGCTCGATCAAGTGCTGAAGCAGAATATCGGGGTATTGCATTAGGTATTACCGAATTATTATGGCTTAAATTGTTGTTGAATGATTTAGGTTGTGGTCCAAATGAGCCGATGAAGTTGTATTGTGATAGCAAAGCTGCATGTGAAATTTCAGCTAATCCCGTTCAACACGACAGGACCAAGCATGTGGAGGTTGATAGGTTCTTCATCAAAGAAAAGTTAGACGAAAAAATTATTGAAATACCGAAGGTAAGATCAGAGGATCAACTTGCAGACATTCTCACCAAAGCTGTTTCATATCAGATTTTTTTCGAAGTTCGTTAGCAAGTTGGGCATGTTTGATATCTATGCGCCGGAGAGTGTTGAAATAGAAATGTAAGTTGAAATAGGAATGTAAATAAGTTTGGGATTTCTTTCCTTAGAGGTTATGGTAATTGATTCCTAACCTAATTGTATTAGGGTTGTAGATATGTACTTGTATAAATATACCTCCTAGTGAGAAGAATAAGACACAGAAACATTATCCCAGACCTTGTTTTGAACTTGCCTTCCATGGAAGTTGTTTGTGCTGAACAGCAAGGGCTCATTCGCACCCTCCGAACTTAATCCTCCACATCTTCTCTTTTTTAGTAGAAATACAAGAATCCTAGCTTTCTCTAGTACTGCAATATCAAATGAAATGAAATTATTAGCACAGTGATATTCAGAAACCTGCTTGAAGAACCTTAAGAACATGTTCAAGTAATAACTACGTATATATAGCTCGCTCTTCATCATATATGTTTCGACCATTCGACCACCATATGAGCTTTCAATTAGCACCAGAAAGCTTAGCTTGAGGAAGAAAATAAGCTAATTGCAAGCTCAGCTGGGGTTTAAGTACTATATATATGAGACCAAAGCTCTTCAGCTATATATTTTCAACCAGTCTTATTTGTAATGACCAGAAATATTGCTGGAGATCTGTGAAAATGATATAAGGTGCCCGGGGAGGACTTACCAGTCGATCTGAAACCGGTTGGTGATGGAGTGAGAGAGACAAAAGTAGTGAGAAGAGGAAGAGAGAGGAGTTTGATGAGTTTTGGTTCGGCAGAAATGGTAAGACTGAGTTCTGATGTTTGAGATGCATGGGAAACCGACTTTATATAGATAGGAAGGTCAGAGAGGCCAATAAACTATAGCCCACATTGTTCATATTTTATTTTCTGAATTCTCAGTGTGGAGTGAGTTAGTGTGCGTGTTTTATGTGCGTGTACGAGAGCGATTTATTGACCAAAATATAAAGTGAGAGAGAGAGAAATTAGAATTAGGGTGAAATAGTTTCATGGTCAACTTTGTTGTTTTCTCCAGCCAATTGCCTCATAGTTAATTTTTTCCCTATCCATATTTCTTTCTCGTATGAGTTAAGGGGCGTTTACTTTCACTGAATGGGAATCATCCTTTTGGGATTCATTCTCATTCCGGGTCGATATGATGTTTACTTACCTCAGAGGGGAATCAAAAATGCGTGGGTCCCGCAGTTGTATCCGGATTCATTCCTTCTCTTCCATTCTAGGGGAGGGGGTTGGTATTCCTTCTGATTTTCCCGAATCAACTTTTCGTTCCCAAATTAGCCCTATTATAAATCAATCGTTGTTGTGGAAGGAGAGTACCAGAAAACAGAGGTTGGCAAGGAGAGGGTGGTTAGGCAAGAGCTGGAAATTCTCGCCGACTAAAACGGATCTGAGGGCTGCCTGCGTTTTATGCTTCCAGTGGCTCTGTGTATGCCTCAGCTGATATGATAAGTATCCGCATCTTCCATGAGAGAGAGAGAGAGAGAGAATGGGTTCAATCTGTGATGTGAGAAAGTAGAAGTGATTTGGCTTTTGGGTTCAATTTGTGTAGAGGTGAGTTTGGGTTACGACGGTGAGGAAGAGATTTGTGGGAAATCTGGGTTGTGTGTAAGAAGGAAGATATGTGGTGAATGAATGGTTTTAAAGAGCGATGTTGAACGACAATGGATTTTGATCATAATCACATAATCATATTTGATATGAGGATATTTATGTAGTTTACTGAGCATTCCATCCTAATTTCATTCTTTATTGCTATAATAAGTAAACACATGAATCAGATTCATCCCTTCTCTCTCTCATTCCCTGTCATTCTCATTCCTTATCTTTTCCATTCTCCCTCAATTCCAATCAAGTTTAGTAAACGCGCCCTAAGTTCTTAATTTTTTCCCTATCCATATTTCTTTCTCGTATGAGTTAAGTTCTTATTCTTTTCTTTCTCGTATGAGTTAAGTTCTTATTCTTTTCTACATACACCATTTTGTAGATCGATAGTCTACATTCGTAAGTGGAGGATGTGGTGAGTTCAGCTCACCAAAAACTAGTTGTACCAAAAAGCCAAAAACTAATAAGGTGGCAAAATATCCAAGCTTAGGCTTGCACTGGATCCGGTGACCTTGCAACGGGTCAATCTAGGTTTGATTGTATAGGGGAAGGATTAGTTGATGTCTAGACCTGTAAATAGATTGGATCTGGACCGGATCCACCTAGATCCGGATCCGTAATAGAAACTTTAGATCCGGATCCGACCTGTTACCTACCGGATCTTTAATAGCTCGATCCAAATCCGGATCCGGCGGGTTAACGGATACCCGACCAGTTAATCCGATCCGTTTATAATAATAAATATATCAAATTTTAATAATAATTTCATAGTTTTATTATAAAACATCGATGAAATTTTATAAAAAAATAAAGTTTACATCAAAAGTTGAATTACATGTCTAAAATATTCCTTAATGGTACACTAATATAATTAAAATATTTGACCTCCAATGTTTTTTAGCATAAATATATAGGCATTAACAACCTTCAACTTCATCAAATCATATTTTAGAAGCAATTTAGAAATGAATATTTAGATTATCTAGATAATTATCATATTATTTAATATTTATTAATAATATTATATTTATATAAATATTATTTAATTATTTTTAAACGGATCCGGGTTCTTAACGGATCAGATCAACCAAGATCCGGAACCGATCCGTTTAGTAAACGGGTTAACGGATCCGGGTCTTTAATAGATCAACGGGTCAAATTTTCTATCCAAACCCGTTTAAAAACCACGGATCCGGAGCGGGTCTGAATAAGATCCGGTCCATTTACAGGTCTATTGATGTCGTTGTTCACGAATCTCGAAAGGTTTAATGGAAGAGAGGTTTAGGGTTTAGTTTTTGACAAATTTTTGTAATTTGTTTTGTGTTTGCATTCTAGTTGCTAGTGTGGCATAAATAAGTTTAAGCTTCCATTGTCTCGAAATTGACCGAGATCACTTTGATTATAGCTTCATCTTCCCATGCCCTTAAAGAGATAAGGGTCCTTGCTCCAGCTCGTAACATT
Organism: Comarum palustre; assembly: GCA_951800085.1. NCBI lineage: Eukaryota > Viridiplantae > Streptophyta > Magnoliopsida > Rosales > Rosaceae > Comarum > Comarum palustre. The sequence continues at coordinate 8,987,708 of OX637574.1, forward strand.
AGTTACAATGAAGTGTTTTACAACTCTGGGGTTTGAAAACGTAAATGCTATATCTTGGCATATATACTTGGTCGCATTATTTGGTGTACAATACAAAGTGGATAACGAATAATCCTATTTGTCTCTCATGTAAAATCCAAAAGTTCATCAGTAGTAAGAATAATTAGTGAATAAAATTAAGAAATTACAAAAATAAAAGGCATTGTGCTACATTTTGGCTTTACTATATACTGATTCCCGAAAGGAAGAAACTAGGAAAACGTCAGTGTGGCCGTGTGGGTTAGTTGTACGTGTCGCATATTCTCTGTTAATAACAGAAAATCATCATCCTTAAATTAAGTACAAATGTGTTCTTCCACCCCTCTTCTAATTCCATATGTACGTGTCTTACCTGTAAATCTAAGGAAATTAATAACGTAAATTCGTTAGTGCGAATTGGACTTTCGCCGTAAAATATGATGCTCAATTACCTTTAAGTACATGTGTAGTGCAAATCAAAGTTCTTACACCAATATAGTAATAACGCAGAACAAGGCATGTGTGTGTATATATATATATATATATATATATATATATATGCTTAAATTTAAAAATAACTAGATTTCATCGTTCACTTTCACAGTGGTAAATACCCTGTACATATGCAGAACCACAAGTTTGACTACTTCTCTCCTACAGGTTTGGTTCGTTTTTTTGTTTTTTTTTTCCAGCGAGAAAATGTTGACTGCTGAGTGATGAGTGTGTAATTGTTGAAGCAGGTCTTGCCATCTCATCTCCTACCAACACTGACGGGCTTGACTTTTCCACGCAAAGGGGGCACAACCATTCTTGTCCTTTTCATACGAATCACCATGCTCGATCAGTACTGTATTGTCTTGCAAATCTTATGGTAATTAGATTAGATTATACCAGCTCTGTTGTAGCTTTTGTCTAAACCCAGGAATACACATAAACTAACAATCGCATTGACACGTCCATAGTATGAAATTTCATGTCAGATGCCAGACTGTGGTGGACCTATTACTTTCGGGTTTGAAAGTGTGACTTGTTACCTACATCGTCCATCAGAAGATAATATCGTTTGTATACGCTACATATATATTACAGGGCGACCAATATTTCATGCCTTTTTAGGCAATGGAACCCGCTTGCGGTATTCTGCAAGTGCCCATAGTGGGTAGATATTCCTGTAAGCTGCATAATGTAGCATGCAATTCTTCATGAACACTCCAGTGATTTCCTGCCATATCAAGTCGGTGTTTAGTTAAAGGCATGGTTAATTACAAAACACTAGGTACCACACAGAACATATATAATATATATGCTGTACATATATTCTTCACTACTACACGAATGCAAGTTTATTTTGTTATGCAAAGATAGATACCTGCTGGGGAAAATCACCATCTTCCAGCTGAGAATTGATTATAAACTTTGCTGCACGATGAAGAGGTGCCGGGTCTCTTTCTGCCTGTCCCGCATGAATGAGAGCCATCATAGCCCAAGCAGTATGTACTAAGTTGGATCGGTTGCCTTCCAAAGGAATGTATGTCTGTATCAACCAAGTGAGAGAGATATTGAGTATGTTCAGTTTAAGACAGATCAAGAAACTCGAAGTTTAAAGTAGTTGATTAGTTACCTTTTGTGGACAAGAAAGATAACTCTCTCCCCAACCACCGTTGTCTCTCTGTGCCTTGAGTAGAAAACTAACCCCTCTGCGCATAGCTGCGCTAGTTCGGAAAGTCTCGCCAGCAGCTGCTAATCCTCCTAGTGCAAACCAGGTACCATATGTGAAGCAAACTCCCCAGTTTCCATACCTGTTCGAATGTTTACAAGAGTTTATTTCTTAGTCAAGTTTCTCTTATAAATTTGTTTCATTTTTTTCATAACTCGAGATTGATTGCCAAGAATAGAAACATACCATGAACCATCCGGCATTTGTATATTTTCAAGGTAGTGTATAGACTTGGTGATGGAATGTTCAATCTCTTTCTTCCTGTGTCCAGGGTATAGCTTCTTAAACAGAACTAAAGCCTGGATTGCAGATGAAGTGCACTCAACATATTCATGCTCAATCACAATGTCAGCGAAGAACTCTGTCGGATTTAACAGCTGAGGAAACGAAACAAGTAAGAATTTTCCAACTGATGGAACTGAATGATTTCCACATGATCAACAAGTACGCATGATTTCGATTGATAAAATTCTTACTTCTAGCCACTCTGCTGCCCCGGCTGGTTCCCATGCTGATAGACCACCATTCTTGCTCTGCAATGATTGGTAAAGTCGAGCATATTATGAGTACATAGAGATTAAATCTAGATCTGCAATGAGCTACAATGGAGTACTTAAAACAGCTGAAGTTTGATTAAAATCTAGGAAGTAAAGCAGCTCTCGGAGGGTGAAGGAATTTGTATATGTCTCACTTGTAGGGAAAGTAGAACGTTCACAGAATCATACAAGCGCTCAGGTTCCATTTTTTCACCAACTATCTCCGATGGCATCATTGACAAAAGAAGACAACACTGTGGAGGTGATTATGCATGGTGAGACATGGCGTTATAAGTAAGAAGCTATGTTGGAAACTGACATGAAGCTTTAGAGGAAAGTTTGTTACCTTTAAACCTTCTGCAGTGCAATCCGAAACTTGCCATCCATGATCTTGATCTGAGAAAGTCCACGATCCCTTAGAAATGTGGCGGTGCATGCTCTTGAAGTCACCAGATGGGTTGTCCTTGACCTTCAAAATAGAGTACAGAGTCATTGTTTGCAAGACTAACATTTATATCTGAAAACATGACAAGTGACTTCGTTAAGAACAAGAAATGAACCTGAGATTTCTTGATAAAGTCATGTCCTCTAGCGAGTGTTGGTGCAATCTCGTCCGTTAGATTAGTAGCAAGCAAAGCTTGAATGGCAAAACCAGTATCCCACTGTTGACTGCCAAAACTCTGCACCATAACATTTCATTAATTTTCAAGGAGAAAACAATAATGGACAAAAAACATATATGTTTTATCTTGTTGTGTACTAACTTGCATCTTCATCCCATCTTCAGCAACCCATAAATAATCCGGGATCCTTGCGAGATGCTTCTTGAAATAGTCCCCATTTGGATCTTCAGCCCAACAGGCAAGCATACATAACACCTATTTGTTCAAATACCAGTAGAATAGGAAATGAGTTAGTATTACGATAAATCATGATGTCCAATATGACAAGGAGAATATGTTCTCCATACACATTACCTTTTCCACACATCCAATGGTAATGTATCGGCTGTTCTCATCTTCGTAATGAATATGCTTCATTGTCACTTCAAGAGCCTTTTCTCTGATCAACTTGTTAAAGGGCCAACGAGTAAGAAGAGGCTCTGTGGAAATGTAAAGGCTATCCCAAAGGAGATCTTGTATCCAAGGATGAGGGTAATAGATATCCTCCTGCAATTAATAAATAATTTAGTATAACTAGGTACTAATTTATATATGGTTAAAATTTGAATTAAATTAGGTTGTAGAACTCACTTCGGCACATAGATGGCGTACTTTCTTCCAATTGACTTCATTGTAAGGTTGAATGAAAAGTTCTTCCCTCAATTGAAGAATGAGAGGTGTAATTGGGCCAACAAACCTTTTTCCATATAGGTATGACATTGGCATGTAAACCATCCTACAATAGCACCACATTTTTGCTGCATTTGTATGATTGATGAAGTTAGCAGAATCAAAGTTTAAGTTAAAAACAACAAAACATATAAACGAGTATTTCTTGTGGCATTTCGAAATGGAAAATGGAAAGAAATGACCTGAGCTAAATACCTGGATGCATAGGAAGAAATGAAGGAAGAATCCAAAACTCTGGGGGCATAGGGTTGCTTCCTGACCAATCAAACAACCCGAGTATCTACACACAAAAAAATCAATTTCACAGTTATAAGCATATGGCGTCTGTGGCTTTGAGCCTATTGCAAGTAGTCTCCTACAGGCAGTCACCAAATAGTCGAATTTGGTCTAAATTAGCATGAAGAAACAAATGAATTACTGATCAACATCATTTGTTGAACAAAATGGCAACATCACTGATCCTTACCGAAAGCCAGGTCTTTCCCCAGGAGGGCATGTGTGTGACACCACCATGGTCAAGAATCCACTTTCTTGCTCTTGAATAAGCGTTGTCTTGGCCACCATCATCAGGTTCTTCTCCGAGAATACGCATACAAATATAGCTGAGACCTGTGCTGAACATGGTGCTGTGACCTTCGATGTGTAATCCCCAGCCACCATCTTCATTCTGATCATACAGTAAAGATTAGTTAAAGCTCGAAATGGAAAGATTCTGGTCATATTTATATTGCCTCAACAAATGTTAAAACCTATGTGTACGTACCTGATGATAGTAAAGGTAACGTAGAATTTCTTTCCGGTGCTCCTCAGGGAATACGCTGTTGAGATGCCCCGTAATATACATACATATAACCTGAAAGTTTACAGTAGAAAGTAGAAACTAAACTTCAGTTTGTATAAAAATTATGAAATAATAATAAAAAGATAAAAATAGAAATTAACTAATACTTTGCATTAAGCTTAGAATTAATTTTATGTTTTTCAGATGTAGTGATTGTCAGTTCAGGGTGCAAACTTTGGTTAGTTTAACATAGTATGACTTGAACATGTTGATTGTTTAACATAGTATGCAATGATCGGAACTTTGGTTTTTCAAGATCCTCATCAAACCGGCATCGCCATTCCTCAGTTTGTTCTGAATTTGCATGCACATACACGTACGCGGGGGTATACGTAATAATACGTTTCTCTTCAATCTCTGTGCACGATATTCACAATATGGTACCTATAGTATACATCAATGACTGTAATTTATAGCTATCTAGAAAGAGAAGCAAAGAACTTACTAGAGGAGGAAGGAAAAACAAAGGGCCGGCATTTTCCGCCGGCCAATGGCCATCGCTTGCCTGCAACGCTGAGAAGAAGTTGACTGACCTTCTGAGTGCATCTGTGGCTTTTTCACGTGTAATAACCTCGCCATCTTCCACTTTTACTGGAGGAATTGTCTGTTTGAACTTCTTTTCCCTTAAGAACTGTAGTTACAGTAGTTAACAATCAATAATATGATCTTGTCTTGAGCAGATCGATTTGATATTATGGAGATATTAGTTAGTCAGAAAAGCCAAATGACAGACTTAAACATGAATGGCAATCATGGTATAGTAGTGAAGTCAAATTAAAACATTTTTGATATTATTGGGTGCATGGTTACTAGCTCATGGGCATCGTGAACACTAGTGATGATCGATGCATGCGTACCTGCACTTCACTTTGGCCGACATAGAACTTCCTTTCGAAACAATAGGTTTATGTTAATGATCACTGAAGATCTAAAATAATACTCAATTTAATGACTAATGAACCGTTCTTTTAACTAGTTTATATTTCGATGACTACTCGGTTTTTACGTAGTGTAACCGACACTGAATGGTTCTTCATGGAGAAGACATGAAGTACGAAAGGACATTAGGTCATCCCATTCCATTGTTGTGTATCAAGTACGTACCTGCATCCGCCAAAGAAGGTCACCACTGGGCTTAACCTGATACCGATTGTTGTAGAACTCCAGACGAGCAGCTTCAACCTCAGCTCGCTCTTCATCTGTCCCGGCATCGGGATCGAACTCCCACGTCTGCCTTCCGACGAAGTTGTTTGTGCTGTAAATGTAAGGCGATGAATCTTCCCCTCCTTCTGCAACCTTAAGCTTCCACATTTTGGAACGCTTCTGTACGTTGTTGCTAGCTTCAGAGAACTAGTACGTATAGCTAGCTCAATGGCCTTCCTTATATAGCTGGCTAAATGCATACGATTGATGACAAAACCATATTGGAGTGTGAAACGAAGTGATTGTTCCCAGTTTTGCTATCGTCGATCTTAGAGATGGAGGCCACATTTTTCGTAAGACTTGGGACTTGGGAGTCCATTAGGACCACTAAAAGCTTCTTTCTTCGTTTAATATAAGGGATGGACGTTACCTAAAAAATACTTCATAAACTAAACCTGGAATAACCGATCAACTTTTGCAAGCTATCTCAATCTTATTATTGTGGAGAATACTGACGTGCACGTACTACTACTACTACTACATGTAGCGTATTATTGTGGTTAGTCACATTCTGTCCGGAAAATATGACATGCAAGTTATTGTATACAACTTGACTATGTTGTTGTAGTGTATTATTCGAATTTTTTAGTCATATCTTAAAAATATGACACCCATGACATAGATATATATTGTTGCAGTGTAGTGTAGTGTAAGAAATATACAAGATAGATTTTATTGTTGGGGTATTTACAAGCTACATCCAAAGCTAGATTTCAAATTTCTGACATCCTTCCTTCCTCTTCTAGTTCTAGCTGTAAAATAGATATGAATGAATTTTCATGTAGCACCCTTAACACGAAGATACTATAAGAAAATATCACTAAATCCATGACTTTGTTATATTTAACAACGTGAAAAATCTTTAATATAAACCTCTATTATTGGATCAGCCGGCGGCTTCATCCCCATTACTAGGAGCTGAGACAGTTGGTTCAAACTGGGGCACTGCAAGCAAAGAGTAAGTGATATACGACCTGCCGGAAAGTTGATTCAAAGTTTCAAACATGGCCGGGTCAACTCAAATGAAACATCAAGGGCAATTAATATAGGAGCTGCCGGTCTCCAAGGATTCTAAACATGGGGACTGAAAGAGTTATATATATATGGCCAACTAAAATGGAAAACAAAGCTATCGAGCTGCCGGTCTCAGGGGATTATATATAATTCATTGAAAATATCACAATTGCAAATAAGTGCATCCAATCTATGATATCTTGGAAATTATATAAAATTATGAATTATTGTGAATTATTTCAAAGAGCATTGCTATAGGGCCTAAGGCCTAAGATTTATGACCTTAATCTTATATGACATGTTATGTTGTATAGACACGTCATTAATTTTAAAAATCATGTCATATCAACTATATGTAAAAATACAATAGTATCATTTTCAAATCCAAATTAAGCAATAATTATATCAAATTATTGTTTTATCTACATGATTTAGTTACCTTTTTCATCTTGTTTGATTTAGTTACCTTACATAAATTATATTAAATTTATTCTTAAACGATTGTACCACTATAATAATTCAAAATTATGAAATTAATAAATTTTATGAATCAAAATTCAATTTCAAAATTTTTATTTCTTTTTTCTTTTATTGTTAGAAGTACCATATATATATAGACACACACATTCAAATGAATTCATATTTTCTAACAAGTATATTTTTAAATACATATAAATATATATATATATATATATATATCACATTATATTTGGTGTATAAAACTTTGAAATTGCGTAGGTGATGGCAGAAAATCTTCAAACGGTGGCATGAGAAGATACAAAAAAAGAAGATTCGTTGAGATTCAGTGCAGTAAAGGCGATCTAGAAACAGAAGAAAATATAAGCATGATCATATGAAAAAAATGGATTGGATTTGAGAAGAATAAAATTGTACATTTACTTAAGAATGATATAACGTGAGTTTTTGAATTAATGATGTGTCTATGTGACATATGATGCCACCTAAGATTAAGGTCACAAATCTTAAGCCTTAATAAGTCCTATAATCATTTTTCTATTTCAAATAATTTGATGTAACATCATAAATTATGGTCGATCATGAAGTATGAATATCTTTTTCCAGACAGTTCAGCAGGAGGACTAAAAGAATATGAAGTCTTCCCTATTCAAACTTAATAGCTAGCCAGCTTTTGAGAATAAATTGTACGTAGAGAAAAATGGGTCACTAATACTTAATCACTAATTTCAATTTGTAGTTTCGCTCTTATACGAATTCTACAATTTGTTTTAATTCCTTTAAATCTTGCCAGTCCCTTTAAATCTTATCTAACACTAATTATTCCTCTTTATTTTTCTTTTTCTAAGGAGAATGACCATTTACACAAAATAAGAAAAGTCAAATCTCAAATTAAAAATTCAAATGCCCATTTCAATACAAGGTGTACTTACTAATGCCTAATTACATAAATCTTTATTAAATTGATAATAAAATAATTTTTTTGAGACAATTTTACTTTTGTTCCTTATAAACACATGAAGAAAAAAAATGAGAGATAGAATATTTTACCAGAGCATCTCCGGTCTCGAGTCTCCTAACGCCAGAAAAATTACTGGTAACCGGAATTTCGTAGGAATTTTTTCTACTAGGGGCAATAAACTTTTACACACAGTTTACTGAGCTACATCTACATCAAATCCAAGTCTAATAACCCTAATATACTCCAAATTTAAGTCTAATAACCCTAGTATACTACAAAACCAAATCTACTAACCTCAGCATACTCCAAACCAAGTCTGGTAACCCACTGTATACTTCAAAACCAAGTTTACTAACCCCAGTATACTTCAAAACCAAGTTTATTAACCCCAGTATACTTCTAAACCAAGTATACTAACCCTCAGTATACATAAAAACCAAGTCTACTAACCTCAATATACATAAAAATCAAGTCTACTAACCCCAATAAAAGTCAGACCATTCGCTCGAGTAAGCCGACCACACACTTTTCCGTACATAACATCATGTAGAACAATTTACGACTAACAATCACTGAATACTTAAAAAGCATATCAAATTTTGTGTGCGTAATCTATGGAGAAATCGATGAGACTATTTCATAAACCCTAAATCCAACAGTAAAAAAATTTGAACAACAATTGTTCTCTACATTCATACAAAATTGAGCTGAGCTGAGATTAGCAGGTGAATATCAAAACAATGAGGTCTAAAATAAAAAAAATAAAAAAAGAGCAATGGAGACGATGAAATTAGGGAGGAAGAGAGAGAATTACAGAGGCGTAGTTGAGCTGGGGCTTGGACTCGTGTTTGGAGTCGACCTCTTCTTCTTCAGATTGTTCGCCGAAGTGGTTTTGCATCATCTGGTGTCTTTTCTCTTCCCCCATCTTTAAGCTCTCAACTTTTGCTGCAGATCTGGCGTGACATGCTGGTTTTGTTCGTCCTTACCTGTGCTTAGCTCTAATTTCTTATTAGAGCTTTACTCAAATCTAAATTCAAACTCATCCTGATCTCCATTGGAAAAAGTCTCCGAGCCTCTGAGGAAGAACATCGTGATCTCCACCTGATATCCTTTGATTAGATCTGATGCGAGGCTCTCTCGGGATGGCCAGATATAGTCTCGTCGGAGTCATGGCCTCATCATTGGTGCTTCTCATCACCGGTTGTTCGGATTGTGACGGATCGCGTCACCAATGCTTCGCGTCACGGGCGTCGAGCTCTGATCTAGAGCTGGCGTCAGGCTCTGATCTAGAGAGAGATGGAGGGAGAGAGAGAGAGAAGAGAGACAAACACAAGAGAGCAGATCAGGTGAAGTGAGAGGAGAGATAGTTAAGTTAGGATAGAAAAGTAATTTTCTTATGATTAATTGGAATGGGCATGAGAATTCTTGTTTCATTGAAATGAACATTAGTTATCTAAAATTAGTACTAAATAGAAATTTATTGTTTTCTTTTTATTCTAATTACTGATTTCTTTCATTTTTATTTTTGTTTTAAACGATTAATTTGGTTTTTTCTGTGTTTTTTCATTTCTTTTTTCTAATTATAAATTTCTTAATTTCCTTCTATTTCTTCAAAAACTATATTGAACTTTTGTGTGTACCTTTAATCTTATATATATATATATATATATATATATATCTAACACTAATTTCATTTCTCTCTATTTTTGTTTTTCTTTTTCTAATTACTGATTTCTTTCCTTTTTATTTTTTTTCAAGGATTTTTTATTTATTTTTTATGTGTACTTAGTATGACAGCTTTTGTTATTTTTGTTTTTCCTTCGATCATAGTGTATATAAAATATGTTGATAAAGGACCGAAAACAAATTAAAACGTATATTTTCCAAAAAAACAAAATATTAAAATGTATAATTTTTTCAATGCCCCACTCAATGGTGTAGCTAGAACCGTAACTTAGAATGGTCAAAATTCATACATTAAGAAGGTAAAATTTGTAGTCAACTTTACAAAATGACACAATTTTTTTCTTAAAAACACAATAACACAAGCTTTCAATAATTTTCGTGTCCTATACAAATTAGAGAAAAAAAAATTGTTATTTGGAACCTGCATGTTGAATTATTGTATGTTTTTATACTAAAATTAATGTTGAAAGGCCATTAAATCATTTTGAACAAATTTTGAAAATAGAGATGCACAATAAATAAACAATAATTAACCATACAATACTAATTATAGAGATTGATTGTCCATTCCAATGAAAACCTATTTGACATGCTCATTCTAATTAATCTTATTGAGATTACATTTTTACCCCTAATCTACTCTATTTACCCCTCTCCTCCATCACTCATTCTAGATCGAACTCTTCTCTCTCTCTCTCTCTCTCTCTCTCTCTCTCTCTCTCTGGCCAACGTCGATGCCAACCGTAATCGCTCTCCTCTGCCTACAAAGTCGGATCTCTTCCACTTGGACTCGACCGTACTAGCTCTCCTCTGCCCGCAAAGCCGTTAAGTGCACCATATTCTCTCCTCCATCGTGTTGTGCCATATGTTCTGTCTCTCAATCACATATATGGTTTGAGTTTTCTATCTCATCTTCAACGCGTCGCTGACGCAGACGCCACATCGGTTCAACATCAAGATGCTGGAGTGAAAGAGCACGAAAGAGGCACTGGTAACAGTGAGGGAGTGGTTGTTGTGGCCGAGGAACTCCGGGCCGAAGACTTGAGCCCAGTAAAAGTTTACTAAGGGTAGTAAACTTTATTTTTTGCATGTAAGTTGATTTTTCACTATTTTTAATGTGTATAATGGGTATTGAAGATAATGTTTTGCAAGTTTACTACCTCTGGTAAAGTTTACTACCTCTGATACAAGTTTATTAAGGGTAGTAAACTTATGATTTACTACCAATGCCTCCAGTTTGTTCATCTGTTCGAGTTTACTACCTTAGTAAAAGTTTACTAAGGTTAGTAAACTTTATTAATCACATCTAAGTTAATTTTTTCTCTTCTGATCTCTTCTCTCTCTCTCTCTAAATATCATTCACAGATCCTTCGTCTCCACCATCTCTATCGACCTCATCCTCGCCTCAATCATCTCTGACAAGCTATTCCTCCCCTCCACCTAATCTTTGTCTCTTCCTCGCTGGTTGCTGCAACAATGAGTCCGAAGAGCAGCGTCAAATCCAGATTTGGTCATGTCGTCAGCAAGCCGGCGCTTGGAAATGTCGATACTAGAGTTAGTATACTTAGATTTAATGAAATACTAGGGTTAGTAGACTTGGTTTTGAAGTATACTAGGGTTAGTAAATTTTGTTTTGATATATATTTAAGCCTATTTAAGATTTTTCTCCAAATGAAGAATGGTTATTTATGTTTCATTATATTAATATTGAATAACAATTAAGACTAATTAAAGGATTTATCAAGTTTGAAAGGGGTCAATTGACTTCTCTCGCCGTTGGCTGGCTTCGTCATTGGCCCCAGTCAGGTTACAATCTTGCATCTGTCACTGTTTTCTTGAGTAAGCTTTGTTTGAGCCCAATTAACATTAGGTCCGGAACTAATTAATTAAGAGTTTTGGACAACATTTGGGCCAATACCAATGGACCAAAAATAAACCATTTTAGGTTTTGGCCCGGGGTAATAGAAGTAAGTGAGACAATGTCCTACATGGACAATGTCATCTCGCATGTATCAACATGACTCTGGTGATTGAATCTGCGCCAAAGACTAGTAAGTTTTCGATAAGTGACAAGCCAGTACCAGCGACCTAGCAAATTCCACTTGTGATTAGAACCGCGTCGTCTAGTTGCTTTGTTGTCAAGTAAAATGAAACTTTGTGTTGCTATAGTAATAGAAACCTACTCAGATTGGTTAGTTTCATCTTTATCGGATTATTATTCAAGTTATTAATATATAATAGGACTCAGAGATCAGACTACACGCACAATCATTCAGCTACAAACCCAATCCAAACCGACCTAGTCAAAACAAACTTGACTCTAAAGTCTTACGCCTTAGCAAGATAAAATCGATTCCCCTGAACCATCCTCAGTGCACTGCGCTAAGCAACGTTCTGCTCCTCTTCCTAGTGAAACCTCTGCTCACCTAACGTGAGTGTCGATAAAAAGTATACGGATATTTATAAATTATTTCTTCCGAGATAACGCCTGAAACCTATCAGCTTGACGCGAAGCTAGGAGGTGAGCATCCGTTCTTTTTCGCATCTGTACGGTGGCACGGCCCGTAATTTCTCTAGATTATGTAATTTACTTTATGCTATTTACATTTACCGAATTTGCACTGTCATCCTCCTTACTAGGAAGCGTGGCCAAAACATTGGCACGTCTAGTGGGACAGAGAGTAATATGTCTTTCTTTGCTCTCAACATTAGGAAGTCAGGTGGTTCGATATACGACAAGTCGCGCGCCAACTGTCCTAAGCATAAAATTCAGCAGTTCAAGCCCCATAATAGCGCAGCTTGTCAAGCTTTGAACTTTGAGCAAGCGTTGGAAAAATTTGGCAATCCGTTTTATGAATCTGAGATGACTATATCGTGCGTTGGCCCAGTCTTCAACACAGCTGGTACGCCCATGAATGCTGAAAATCGAGTTCAGAGGGTGACAGACCTAAGGGCAACCCTCTCCAGAGTTCTTGCGCTAGAGAACGTCAAGAGAAATGAGACGTTTAACAATGCTGATATCGACGTCCTCGTCGAAAGAGTCAATGTTTTGGTTGAAGCAGAAAAGACCATTTACTCCCTCATCACGAAAGTCAATGGCCTCGATGATGTTGAGGCAAAAATTGACGGCCTCTCACAAGTCAGTTCAAGGCCGATGTAGTTACTCATGCTGCATGACAAATGGCTTTCAAACAGTTCTAGGAAGATTTTGGCTTCACTATCGGTGAACATATCAAACATAAGGGAATAATCGAATAAGCGCTCGACCGTTTTGAGGAAACCTTAAGGTCCACAAACCTTTCTCGATGAGCAGGCTGAGATTTTGAAGAAGCAGCAAGATGTTTCTTTCTTTGGAAGCAAGAACAACCAATGCCAGCTAGCCATGTTCAGGGAAGAGGTCAAGAATAGACAGGAAACCATAGACTTGAGGCTTCTCCAGGTTGAAGAGATGGTCTGTGCTCAGCCTTAGAAGAACAATGCGCTGGAATTTTCGTTAGAGAGAAACGTTGTAGATCGAGCTCCAAAGTATATCTCGCCTAATGCTCATTCACGGGCTCATCCTAAGATGGGAGCTCAGAAGCCCCCACAATGATGCATTATCCATCCCTAATGGAACAAAAGGGCTTTTGTCTACACCCCCTTCAGGGGCCCGTAACCCGAACATGACATAGAAAAGAACTGCTAGCCTCTTCCTTAATGTTGAGACACAATATGACCCAGTTCTAACCTTGACTACAACGCCTCCCCGAAACAAAACCTTGGCGGGGAAGCTCTCCACATTAGCTGAATGATGGTACAAATTCATCTTCAGTAACAGTAGCGGATTTACGCCAGCTCATATCTAGAATAGTGAAAGAGCAAACCGGACGAGATGACATGAACCTACGCTATCGCGCCCCTTACCCAAATAGTGTGCAGCAATACCCTTTCTCTCAAGAGTTCAAAAATATCGTCTTTACGACATTCTCTGAGAAACCAAGGAAGACGCGGCAATGCATATGGGGCTGTTCAAGGTCCAGTGAAGTCAATATGGGAACAACGACATCCTAATGTTAAAGCTCTTTAGGATGTCCATATCCATGGCAGCTTTCATCTGGTATTCAACAGTAAAACCTAGTTAGATAGCTGGTAACAGTGCATGGAGACAGGCGTTGCTTTCTTATAGCGGTTTAAGATCCAGCAAGCGAAGTGTGACTATCTCTTGCCTGAGCAGGAGGAGATTATGCTCGCCATTAGGGTACTTGAGAATCGTAAATGTATGAAACACCATGGGAAATGCTTCAACTCCATGGGAGATCTCATCAACAAGGTTGGAAGTTATGAGTTGATCTTGAACTAAGTTAACGAGAAAATTAATGTCTCTAAAGGAACATCAGTCCTTGTGAAAAGCCGAACAGGGCAACATAGGCGCAGTCGAACTCATAGGTAACCTGACTGCTCATAAGCTGAAAAATTTGAAGGTCGTGCGAGAGCCAATCACAATCCAGCCCTTTGCATGGACCAAACCCGAGCATGTGACTTATACATATGATGCCAAAAATGCCCATCTAGTCTGAAATGACTTGATCGAGGCCAAATACGTCAAGCTTGATCATAAGATCCCCACTAAGGAGGAGCTGAGGGATAGAAAGTACTATGCTTTTCATGACGTCTAAAATTATGACACCAAGGATTGTATCAAGCTTCAGGATCAGTTACAAACTTGGCTTAACATTGGTGAGCTCCGCCTCAAGACACCTAGCGGCGTCGCCTCACTTGTAGATGTCGAACCTTTCCTGAACACAGTAGTGATGGTCGAAGTGAACTGGGATGACTCTAGAAAAACTGATCCTCGGTGACCGTCAAAGTGGGCCCATTCTGAAACAGGAGATAACGGCTCCTAAGCTCGAAGGTATACATATAAGGTCGATCTCGCACAAGAGGTACTAAAAGATTTAATCGCTTACAGACTAGTAATTGTCGCTTATTCCTTGCCATACATTGAATACAAGAAGGGCCGCCAAAATAGTAAGATCCATAACAGTTGGGCACATCGAACCTCCGATTGCCAGCAACTCGAAGAACAGATCCAATAGTGGCTTGATGCCGGCTACCTCCATTTTGAAAATAAGGACTGCTTTGTGGGTAGAGTCTTGATACGTTGTGGGTTTCACGTGCCTCTAAAGCCTGACCCGTCATTGTCACACAGGGCTCGCCCAAGAGGATAGAAAACTGCTTCATTCCAATGATTCATTAGGTCTCAGCTTTGGAAAGACTAGGGGAAATGGTCCTCTGAGCGACCTTCTAGGCCATGAACCACGAGAACAGAACAACAAACGCCATCCTCCTCCTTGAAAGTCTGGCATCCTAGACAAATCGAGGTCAATACTACCCCTACTACACCCAGTGATGGAGAGATTCTGAAAATGCATATCATGTCCGGTGACGAAGACATGTCTGATGGCGAATATCATGAAGATGAGCAAGGCAAATACCAACAAAGCGACCATGTAGCCCAGGACAATGTCGAGGCCTTTTATTGCAACATAGTCACCATGACTTACGTTGTACGGAAACGGAAGCGGAAACATAGAAGTAAAGCGTTCGGAAGCATGGAAGCGGTTTTTTTAAAAAAATTGTTGGAAGCGAAGCGTCGTAATAATATAATTATATATATATATATATATTTATATTAATGAATAAGTAAAAATAAATACATTTGTTTAATTTAAAGATAAAATGGACAACCCTTAAATAAATGTTGAGATTAAATCAAAGAATTAATATTGTTGGTACCATTTTCTATTATAGGCACTCATGTACATGATTTGGTTTAGTTAATTTAATCAAAACCAACTACATTCATCAATCCATCATCACTAGCATCATCACAGGCTGAAGACTTGCCTTCACCAGAGCAAAACCTATGTCGCACCAACTTTCTCTTTGTCCCAACCGTTGTAGAAGGCTTCTTTAGCTTCATCCTCTCCTTTTTCTTCTTCCCGACATCGGGATCTGCTATCGATCTTAGTTGATCTACTTGCTTCGCCGCAGCCGTGTATGATCCTGAAGAAGTTCGAGCTCGACTCTGCCAGCTAGATATATAAGCAGCCTAAGCTCCTTCATGAGGAAAGCACTGTCGTTGTTTCACCTCGTCCTCTGATATCGACACCGACAAGGTTTGGTCGGTTTCATGTTGGAATCGTGCTTCCAAACAGGAATCACGCCCTTCTGGCATGCTTTTGAATCCACTTTTTTCAGGAAATGCGCTTCCGAAGACTTCCCCGCACTTCTGATTCGCTTACGCTTCGGAAGAGGGAGCAGAGAGAAGGTTTCGTGCAACGTTGACCATGACGGACTGATCGGCAGAGACTGATCTCGGAGGTGCTAAGGTTACAGCCCTTAGCTGTGCTTGATATAATTGGTGATACCTAAAGAGCAGGGCTCGTTCTCTTTCGAGTGTGTCATGATCTTCTACATTTCTGAGAAGTATGCGCTTCCCGCATAAGGGACCTGCACGGCTGATCGGCCAGACGATATACACGTTAGTCCGATCAGTTTTATAATAATGAATTTCTTAACCTTTAAATAAAATTTTCAATATTTTATTATAATATCTCATAAAACACTAATAAAATATTTAAAAAAATTCCAATCATAAGTTGAATTACATGACCAAAATATGCCTTAAAACAATAAACTAATATAATCAAAATATTAAATCCCCAATTTTTTAGATATTATTGTATCATATTTATTATTTTATGAGTAATATTATATTTAATAAAAATAATATTAATAGTTTAAGACCGGTCGGGTCATTAACGGATCAGATCAACCTAAATTTGTATCCGATCAGTTTAATAAACGGATTAACGGGTCAGGATCATTAACGGTTCAACATATTAAAATGTTGATTCAAACCAGTTTAAAAATCACAGATTTAGAATGGGTTCGAATCAAAATATGATCCGTTTACAAGTATAATCCCTTGTACAAAAATAATAATGGAGATGGCCGACGGGTATATTACGATGGCTCTGACTTAATTGCAGTAAGGTACGAGGGTTACAGGTGAAGATCGCAATTGGATAACTACGTACCTGGTCGTATAACTACGTATAGGTGTGCTATATAAAGATCTTGATTAACGTATTGCGGGATTTTTTAGATATTTCCTCGCGAGTGAGATGTAACGATGGTATTGATGAAAATGATAAAGAACACAAATAGTAGTCATGTATACTACATCCTCCGCCGACACTTATAGACAAGACAAAATGAACCAAAGCATGCTAACTAGGTCCGTTGCCTGAAGTGAGGAAAGTATTGGCTTCACAAAAAAACAACACAAATTGTCTTATGGTTACGGATGAAATAAGATGAGGATATTCTCAAAATTGTCTTGAAAAAGATACAAGAGCAGCCCTCATCCTACCCTCAATTGGACCCCGTTAGGCGTCTTCATATTTGGTTTAATTGACTTTGCTTAATCTTGCTTATGTACGTTTTTATGCATTTTGGACTTTTGCTTTTGTTGTTTCGGCTTCATCTTAAGAAGAAGACCTCATGCATCATATATACATTTAATTAGCAGCAGGTTTGACATCTCTCTATGTATCTAGGCGTGTAAAGCCTATTTCTTTGTCTCACGGGTGCTTTCTATCACATGTTCTCTATACCGATGATTTATTTTTATATTGTAGAGGGGATGCTGCCTCCTTAAAAAATCTGTCTTTATTTCTTGAGGATTACGGTGCAGCTTCAGGTCAGATAGTGAACAAAGACAAGAGCACATTTTATATGAAACTCATACTCATATCATCGTAAACGTGTGCACCGCTTATTGGGGTATAAATCCGGTGTGGTTCCGTTTACATACTTGGGAGTTCCCATTTTTAAAGGTAAGTCTCGACGCCAACGTCTTCAAGCAATCGCTGATAAAACCAAGACTAGATTAACTAGTTGGAAAGGTAATCTTCCACTACCAGGATAAGCATTTTAGCCGACGAAATTTTTTCGTCGGCCTGTTCACATTTTTCGTCGGCTATAACCTTAGCCGACGACACGTCGTCGGCTAAGTAGTCGTCGGCTATAAGTCGTCGGCTATACTTATAGCCGACGAAATAAAGTCCGTCGTCGGCTATACTCCACCACTTAGCCGACGAATTTTTAATATTATTTCGTCGGCTAAGTGTTGGAGTATAGCCGACGAAATAATATATTTTAATTCGTCGGCTATACTTCAACACTTAGCCGACGAATTTTATATATTATTTCGTCGGCTAAGTGTTAGAGTATAGCCGACGAATTACAATATATTATTTCGTCGGCTATACTTCAACACTTAGCCGACGAAATAATATTAAAAATTCGTCGGCTAAAGTTTTAAAAATTAAAAAATAAATAGAGAATAGCCGACGAAATTAGCACAGTTTCGTCGGCTATGATATTTTTAGCCGACGAAATATGGCAAATTTCGTCGGCTATTGTCTATTTATTTTTTAATTTTTAAAACTTTAGCCGACGAAATATGGTAAATTTCGTCGGCTATAGTACTTTTTATACTAGAAACCCAAACAAAATTTATACATTACCATCCAAGCAAGCTGCAAATTACAGAAACAATTTCATAACCAACAACAACACACCATCTAAAGTAACATAAATATTTTGCATTAAATTTTCAATTCATAAATTGTTCATAAAACCTAAAAAGTAAATTAATATTTGTTCATAAACCTAAAAAACTAAATAAATAATTGTTCATAAACTTAAAAAACTAAATAAAATCGATATCGTCTAAATCAATATCTGCTCCAGGATGAGGTTGTTGGGGAAGTTGGGGAGGTTGCGGCGGCTGAGGTAAGACAATAGGCGGGGGCATGGGCGGAAGCGGAAGTCCCTGCTGCTGTGCAGCTACAAAATCTTGCATGTACTGGTACATCTGCTGCTGCTGTGTCTGCTGGGCGGCATGGGATGCTATAGTGTACTCCTGTAGAGCGGCAGTATATGCTGCTTGGGCGGCCTCTCTCGCGGCAGTATATGCTGCTCGGGCGGCCTCTCTCTCGGCATTATATGCTGCTTGGGCGGCTTGTTGTTCCCGTAACATCTGAACTTCCGCCTCAAGCTGAGTCGTTCTGCTGCTGGTCGAGGCTCCTTTTTTCTGAAACCCAGGAGTGGTTTTCAGTACCCCCTCGCCCTTCTTTCCCAGGCCCCGACAGTAGAAGTTATTTCCTCGCGGTGGGAAGGCTGTGCCCATGATCCTGGCCCCAACGCTGAGATCCGAACTGTCGATCCGGGACATGGCTTCGGACATGTCCTCCTCTTGCGTGTCAGGCCATGTCTCCCTGACTATAGCAGCCATCACCTCGTCACTAGCCTGCCTCACCCTCGCCTAATTTGATAGGAAAAAAAAATTAATTAACATTTTAAAATATATATATATACATATAATTTACTAAATTTTAAAACGTAAAACGACTTACAATATCCTCCTGGGAGTCAGGATATGCCCTCTCGTACGTATAGACGTACTGGTTGACCTCTGGATGTTCCCTGGCCGCCTCCTCCATCAACGATGCGAACGGTCTAGAACCGGCATGATGGTTCCTCATGTTGCGTTGCCGGTTCTGAGCGTTCACCCGGGAAACGGCCTACAAAGGAATCGAATTAGTAAAATATTTTAAAACGTATTAAATATAATTCAATATAATAAATAATTATTTTTAATTACCTGTTTATGTGGGTTGTTGAATTCCGATATCAGAAGCCAACGCCACTCGTACTCCCTGAACTGGAACTCAAGGGGGGTGCCGGAACGTTCGTTCCCATGTGTAGTCCAGTGGGTCCGTAACTCGTTCTTCCACTCCTTGTACCTGTAATACGCCAAAAAAAATATAAATATTATAAATTAAACATAGTTTTTTTTTGTCCTTAACTTTGCAACGTACCTTCCCCCGTGCACAACGTCCGCCCAGGTGTTCCTCAGGTACTCGGGAACGTCAAACCACACCTGCATTTAAACATTTATTACTTTAGACGTTCATAAATCTACAATGTAATAAATAATGTTAAATATGAATTTTGTTATACTTACCGACATGGCGTTGTGGACCATGTCCTTAACCTCCTGTGGGACCTCGCCCCAGTCTGACCACAACATAGGGACTCTATCCCTAATAAGCGCTCCCACGCGGCCAGAGTACATCCTCGTCTTGCCGCCCGATACTACGTTCCCACCCTCGTCAGTATCAATGACGATCCTTCCCGATGTACTCACTGTCTTCTCGAGAGCTTTCCCCGTGACCGGACCTCTCTTCTTCCTTGTCGGCTTGGCTCCGACGGTACCTATCATAAATTGATGATTAGACGTTGGGGCGTTGGTACATTATAACATAACAAATTACTTGTATAATTATTACCTGAGGGCGTTGGGGCGGATGCGACGGACTCCGACTCTGCAGCCGACGATGATACCCTCGCAGAAATTAACTCTGTAGCAAACGGCACGTACAGATACACCGCTGATGGGGTCACCTGGGGGGGTAGTGGATAAATCGGCGCCCCTGAGTCATCGACTGCAGGTATTGCCGGTATGAAGCGCGGAAGGAAGAGAAGAGGCGGCGGCATCTGTACCCCGGAAGACCCACCCTCCGATGCACTAGGGCCCGGTGCCGGTGCCCTACGTATCTCAGGCATACGTGGTGCAGACACCTCTGCCTGAGTCGGAGGCCACAACTGCCTCGAGGAGTGAGGGCCGCTGGGCTGCCTGGAGGAGCGCGGTACGCTAGGCTGCCTGGAGGAGCGAGGGGCGTCCTGCTGGCCAGAGGAGGGAGGGGCGCTAGGCTGCCTGGAGGAGCGAGCGGCGTCCGGCTGGCCGGAAGAGCGAGGGGCGCTAGGCGCCCTGGAGGCGGGAGGGCCATCTGGCTGCCTGGAGGAATGTGTCGGCTCCAGAAGAGACGCCCGTCGGGCCGTCATTGGGCCCTGAAACGAACCTCGAGGGTTGCTAGACGTTCCCTCTGACGATTCACCCCTGCCCTTCGAACTCTTTGATCTGCTGAATAATCCTTTCATCCTAAAAAAAATAATTAATATTTTGTTAAATTAAAAATGAACAATATACCAAATTAAAAATGAACAATACATCCAAATACACCCAAAATACATCCAAATATACTAAATACACCCAAATATACTAAATACATCCAAATATACTAAATACACCCAAATACATCCAAATATACTAAATACACCCAAATACACCCAAATGTACTAAATACACCCAAATACATCCAAATATACTAAATACACCTAAATACACCTAAATACACCCAAATACACCCAAATACACCCAAATGTACTAAATACACCCAAATACATCCAAATATACTAAATACACCCAAATACATCCAAATATACTAAATACACCTAAATACACCTAAATACACCCAAATACACCCAAATGTACTAAATACACCCAAATACATCCAAATATACTAAATACACCCAAATACATCCAAATACCCCCAAAATACATCCAAATATACTAAATACACCCAAATACATCCAAATATACTAAATACACCCAAATACACCCAAATATACTAAATACACCCAAATACACCCAAATACAACCAAATATACTAAATACACCCAAATACACCCAAATACATCCAAATACATCTAAATACACCCAAATACACTCAAATACACCCAAATTCACCCAAATACAACCAAATATACACCCAAATTCAGTAAATACACCCAATATAATTCAACATTATCACAACATAATACAATTCAACATTATCACAATATAATTCAACACAATTCAATATAATGCAATATATTGAAAAAACAACCCAAATTTGTTCTATAATACAATATAAACATGAAATTTCATACCTAATTGGTTTGGGAGATGAGGGAGGCGGAGTGGAGGCCGGAAACCGTCGAAAATGGCGAAAGAAAATCGAGAGGAGAGGAAGAAACCGTCCGGCCGAGAAGGAGAAGTGGAGAAAGTGGGCTTCTGTTCGGCTGCATTCGAATTTATAGGAAGAACTATAGCCGACGAAATAAAAATTTCGTCGGCTATAGTCCAACTTTAGCCGACGAAATAAAAAATTCGTCGGCTATAGTTGGACTTTAGCCGACGACAAAACCCTAATGTCGTCGGCTAAAGTCCAACTATAGCCGACGAAATTGTTTTAGTAATTTCGTCGGCTAAAGTCCACCTATAGCCGACGAAATTACTACGAATGTTAGTAATTTCGTCGGCTAAAGTATATTTTATAATTATTTAGTAAGTTCATGCACAATTTATTTGTTTTATCTTGTGAAACGAAAAACCGACCGTCAGATATCATCATTATGTTGAAACATGTGTGAGGGGAAAATTTCAGCATCATCGGACACACGTAAGGGCTCGATCCGCACGGTCAATCCCGTTGGTCAAACCCCTAAACACAAACAAACGGTGATTTGGCCACCTAAAATACGTATTCTGTCCGGACCGTCAACTACAAATAGTTTCATATCGAGGAGACGCAACTAGCGGTATAAAATTTATACGAAAAATAACCGGCGGAGATAGGGCGTCCTCTATGGCGAACGAATAGAAAAAATGCAATGACCGCAAGTATTGGCACCGAAACTTATCGGAATTACGTGAAATTTCAACCGTAGACATATTTCATCGTTCCGGGCATATCTTATCTCACGACTTTTTTTTGTTTGAAGCATCTACGTATAGTTTGTTTTTAAAACGGAACATTTACTTAACACTTAGTCAATTAGTTATACAACATTAGTAGGCATACTTTGATTGTGACAATCCATCTTGTGAAACGGAAAACCGACCGTCAGATATCATCATTATGTTGAAACATGTGTGAGGGTAAAATTTCAACATCATCGGACACACGTAAGGGCTCGATCCGCACGGTCAATCCCGTTGGTCAAACCCCTAAACACAAACAAACGGTGATTTGGCCATCTAAAATACGTATTCTGTCCGGACCGTCAACTACAAATAGTTTCATATCGAGGAGACGCAACTAGCGGTATAAATTATTATTTTATTAATTTAACTTTAGCCGACGAAATATTAGGGTATTCGTCGGCTATACTTTAGGGTTTAGGGGTTAGGGTTTAGGGTTTAGCCGACGACATATTAGGGTATTCGTCGGCTAAGATAAGTTTAGCCGACGAAACATGTTATATTTCGTCGGCTAAAACTGTCAAATAGATAAAAAAAACAGTTGGTTTAACCGTACCCATAACAATTTCCTGCATATATAACCAACATTCAGATACATTATGAATTGTAGAGCTTGTACCATATAAAACGCATCAAATTACGTAGTACAAATTCAAATAACTAAGAAGGCTCGTAATCAGAATCATCCGATGAGTCTTCTTCGGTGTCAGAATTAATTTCCGGTAATCTATGCATTTCTACATCACAAGAGTCGTCGTCTGTTTCTTGATTTGGATCCACATCAATAAGGTGAGCGTCTAAATCACGAATTCGAACCGAACGACCCGGTTTAAAATTATTAAGGCGAATTGTAGAGGAGTCAGGAATATCTATTGCACTGTGTTCTTGATACGCAACATTTTCTTCCTCGTCTTCGGCCTCTCCAAGTGTAGCCGCCCGGTAAATGTTTCGAGGGTGCACAAGATTGACTACTTTCCACGCGTCACCCTTAACAAGGTCATCAAGATAAAACACTTGTTTCACCGATGTCGCAAAAACAAAGGGGTCATCTTCGTAACAGCTTGTGCCAGTGTTCACCGATAAAATCCCGTACTGATCGATCTTCATGCTCTGCGAGCTTCTAGTATCAAACCATCTACACTTGAACAGGTGCACGGTCATGCCTTGCCCATAAACGAGTTCCACCACTGAATCAAGAACACCATAATAATCAACTCCATTCCGGCCACCATGCGCCATAACCCCAGAATTCTGTGTTCTTCGTCTGTTGTCTCTCATTTCACATATAAATTGCACGCCATTGACCTTGCACATCGGGTAAACTCTTGACATTATCGGCTTCATAGCTAGAAGTCTTAGTTCGTGAGACCAATTTGGGTGACCATCAAATTGAATATGGTTCATCTGCAACCAAAGATTCAATGTATTATAAATTAATATGAATAATTATGCAATCAAGGAGACTTGCAACATACAAAATTGGAGAATTACATACCCAATCGCCAAAATAGTTCGCGAACTCCTTGTTGTGGTAGTCGAGATCACCTTGAATGTCTGGACAGTGTAGATGGATGTCTTTCCAGTATTCAACTTCTTGACAGTTAATCAATACCCACCAATGGGCTATGACGAGCTCATGGGGTTGCAACTTGTAGGACTCTGGTAAAATTCCATAAACTTCAACATCATTTGAGAGTATGGAAAGGTTAAACTTCGGTTCATCAACCGGCATGGTCTGTGGAGTTTCCTTCAATGCTCCTAGATACAACTTCATGTAGGTGACGCACTCGTGCGCAATATATGCTTCTGCTATACATCCTTCAGGCGCGGATTTGTTAGCCACATAAGCTTTGTAGTCTCCAAGTTGTCTGTAAATAAATAAATTTGTTGTCATATGTTACGATTATACAATGAACATGTACAATAAAAACATTAGGTGTAAAAAACATACCTTTCCATAGGATACATCCAAGTATAGTGTACTGGACCGGTAAGCAACAATTGCTCGGGAAGATGGATCATCAGGTGCGGCATGATGTCAAAAAAATTTGGAGGAAATATTCTCTCAAATTTACACATGATATAAATAATGTCCTGTTGCATTTCCCGGAGATCAGATTTTGTCACTTCCCTTGTGCATAACTTCTGGAAGAATCTTGACAACGCTACTAACGGCTCCACCACCTGACGGGGAAGGAATGGTCGAATGAAAATAGGGAAGAGCCGTTGTAGCAGAATATGACAGTCATGACTCTTTAACCCGTACATTTTATTGTCCCGAATGTTTAATCACCGGGCTATATTTCCTGCGTAGCCTGAAGGATACTTCACAGAACTCAACCACCTGAAAATTACGTTCTTCTGTTCAGGCTTCACGGTGTACGGAGCTTGAGGCATTTTTTTCTTCCCTTCTTTCAACCACAAATGTCTTCGTATCTCCATTTTTTTAAGATCAATGCGTGCCTTCGGACCGTCTTTCGTCTTTCCCTCCAAGTTCAGCACGGTTCCCACCACACTGTCACACACATTCTTTTCTATGTGCATCACATCTAGGTAGTGCCTGATCAACAACTTACTCCAGTATGGGAGTTCCCATAATATGCTCTTATGTGTCCAAAATTTATACCTGTCGGGTCTGTCAGGTATTGCCGCCACTATATTGGGATGATTGCTGAGCTGCCCAAAATCATACTCATTAAGCACTGCTAAAATTTCTTCCCCTGTCCATCTTCTAGGAGGCACACCAAGTTCTACAGTCCCATCAAATGCCTTGTCATCGAACCGCCATTCGTGATCATACGGAAGGAGAGTACGGTGACCCAATCTACATATCTTGTTGCAATGACTACTGCTCCCCTCATCGCTTAGGCACTCTGGACAAGCCTTGTATCCCCTAACAACGTTGCCCGACAACATCCCACGAGCAGGAAAATCACTAATGGTACCAACAACCATAGCATGCATCTGGAACATCTCGTGCATGAACTTATCATAAGTGGGATGACCAACGTCCCAAAAAAACTTAAGCTCTTCAATCAAGGGTCTCAAATACACATCGAGACACTTCCCTGGATAACCGGGTCCCGGAATCAACAAACTCAACATATTGTATTCCTTCTTCATGCACATCCATGGAGGAAGATTGTATGGTACCAAAATCACCGGCCATACACTGTATTGAAGACTCATGTTGCCAAAAGGATTGAACCCGTCGGATGAGAGCCCGAGCCTCACATTTCGGACCTCAGACGCAAAATTAGGAAACTCCCTGTCTATATGCTTCCATGCCTCCCCGTCAGCAGGGTGTATAAGGGTATCTTCGCCTTGCAATTCCCTATCAGCGTGCCATCTCATAGATTTGGCCGTGTGTGATGACATGTACAACCGTTCCAGCCTATCCCTCAACGGAAAATACCGAAGTACCTTCATAGGTTTCCTATTGCCTGCAGGAGTCAACTTATACCTGTCACTCTGACATACTGGACATGTGTCAAGGTCACCAAGGTCATTCCCTTCTGGATCTTTACCCCAGAAGAGAACACAATCATATCTGCATGCATGGATCTTGATGTAGGAAAGCCCAAGATCTTTCAGTATACATCGGACCTTATGATGAGTGGTAGGAAGACGATGACCGTGGGGCAGCATCGAAGCAGTGTACTGTAGATACTCATCAACAGCCTTCACAGTCGATTTTGTCTCAACTTTAATCTTCATAACGTCCATCACACTTTCAAGAACCGTTTTCTGACAACCGGGGTACACAGGGGTCTGTTGGAAAGCAAGTAGTTTGTTGTACCTGTCAATACCAGCAGTGTTGACAACTCTAGGGAAGGGCTGCACCGGGTCAGACATATACGGTCCTTCAGAGCATACACCCCTCTCATAAGGAAACATATCGTTGATGAAGGCCGTTGTTGGATCGTTGGATGTACTGCCCGTCTCAGAAAATTGCCCATGATCATGCGGACCCCTTGATGATGTTTCACCGTGATATATCCAACATGTGTACTTCTCCCAAAACCCATTACTTTGAAGGTGCTGCCAAACCTTGTCAATTGGAAATTGATACATATCGCTGCGACACTGACATTTAGTGCACGGACAATAGAAAATTGTATTCCCTTTAGCATTATTGATCACATATTCAATAAAACTAACAACTCCTTTAGCATATCTTTTGTCCCATTTTGGAAGCGAAATCCAACTCTTATCCATATCCTGAGAAAATAACATAATATATATGTATAAACGCTAATTAATTAAATTTACGAATCATTCAATTTATATTATATCTGAGTTAACGTACAATTAATATATATAATAATTACTAATTAATATATATATATATATATATATATATATCAACAACTTCATATATATTATCAAACCCAAATCGATCAACTCAATCACACTCAAAACACAATATAATCAACTCTAATTAAAACACAATATAATCAACTCTAATTAAAACACAATATAATCAACTCTAATTAAAATTCAAAATCAATGTGCATAACGAAAATAAAACTCTTAAATCAACTCAAAAACAAGATATATACATATACGTACCTATATATAGCGCCACAAACTAATTTCGGACAGATTTCGACAACACCCAACAATTTCGCCAACCCCAAAACTTTTTCTCTCGTTTTTTCTTTCAAATCAGCTACTGTCTAGATCTGGAAATATAAAGCATTTTAGCCGACGAAATTATATATATCGTCGGCCAAAGTTTTAAAATTTCGTCGGCTATAGTTCACAGACTATAGCCGACGAAAAAAACTATTTTAGCCAACGACACAACATTTCGTCGGCTAAAGTGGACTTTTAGCCGACGAAAATTTAACTTAGGCGACGAAAGTTTTTTTCGTCGGCTAAAAGTCCACTTTAGCCGACGAAAATTTTACTTAGGCGACGAAATGTTTTTTCGTCGGCTAAAATGGACTTTAGCCGACGAAAAAAAATTTCGTCGGCCTGCTAATTAAATATTCGTCGGCTATGATACTTATTCTGGTAGTGTTCTTTCTATAGCGGGTAGGGTTCAGTTTGTCAAATATATTTTTCAAAGTATGCTTCTACATAGCTTTTCTGTTTATCTGTGGTCTAGTTCTTTATTGAAGCACCTTGCAGTTCGTGCACGAAATTTTATTTGGTCTGAGGACGTAATAGTTAAAAGGTTGGTAACAGTCTCTTGGAAGCAAGTGTGTTGCCCAAGAAATGAAGCTGGGTTGGGTCTGCGTCATCTTCCAATTCTTAATAAAGCAGCACTTCTCACTCTAAGTTGGAATATTCTCACAACTTCTACTTCATGTGATGTGTTTGCACGCAGTAGGTTTTTGATCTCCCGACACATGAAATATAAGTATTTTGGTTCATCGATATGGCCTGGGCTACGTGTTTTTTTTTAATTTATCAACATTCAAGGTGGAGCATTGGTGATGGTAAATTAGTCTTGTTTTGGTCGGACAAATGGTTGAATCGTGTGATCATTGATAATCTCCAATTAAACTTAATCATCTCTCAAAGTTTTTTAAGTCACAGGTTGCTGCTTATATCTTCAAGCAAAAATAGGTTCTTCCCATTGGGTTTCGCACCGCCTACCCTATTTTAGCACAAGAAATTATGAATACTCCCCTTCCCACTGTTCCCGAGTATGATGTTCTTATTTGGGAAGACTCAAGTTCCGATACCCTTTCATTCTCTAATGCCTATGAGTTACTTCGACCTCGCTTTGGTGAGCAAGATTGGATCCCTAAACTATGGGGGTGTGGTACTCCACCCCGGTTCTCTATGCTTGCATGGCGTCTATTTCATAATAAATTACCTAGGGATAATCAGCTGAGAAAAAGAGGTGTTCTTGTGGTTTCGATTTGTCAACTATGTATGGTTTTTAGTCATGAGGAGACGCTGACTCATCTCTTTATCACTTGTAATTTTGCTCAACATGTATGGTAGTGGCTTGCTTGTTGTTTTGGTATCCACCTTCCTTCTTCAGGTACGCTTACTGATTTTTAGAGATCATTCATTAGTAAACGATTCTCTTCGCAATTGATGAATCTTTGGATTGTTAGTGGTCTTTTTTCTCTTATGGCTATTTGGAAGACTAGAAACAAGCTCCGTTTTGAGAATAAAAAGCCTTCTCTAATGAAGATTTTTTGCTCAATTAAAGCTTGGATCCGTTTTATTGCTCCACATATGGCTGGGCATTGTACAGGGATCTTGGACAATAAGTTACTAATAGGGTTACATGTCACTCCAGTGCCAAAAATTCAGCGGGTTTCGCGTCTGGTTATTTGGCACCCTCCGCTTTTCCCTTGGTTAAAACTTAATATTGTGGTCTTGCTAAAGGGAATCCTAGCCTTGCTGCTTGTAGTGGTGTTTTCAGGGATATGTTTGGGAATTTTATTGGAGACTATTGTCAAGGACTAAATCATCAATGTGTTTTTTTCTCTGAGTTAATGGCGGTCATTATTGGTGTTGAATTGACTTATCAATTGGGGTGGCATTATATTTAGCTGAAAATTGACTCCACCAGTGTACTGGCTTGTCTATCTTCCTCTTCTTTTAATCCACCATGGCCGCTGCGGATACTATGGATTAATTGCCTTGAACGAATTCATGTCATGAACTTTTTATATTCTCATATTCTTCTTGAGGGTAACACAGTGGTTGACAAAATAACGAGCTTTGGTTTGACATCATCATTTTTAGTTTGGTATGATTCTTCCCCATCTGCACTTCTCTCACGTCTGTCTATGGATGCAAAGGGTTTTGCATATCATAAGGAATGTTAACATGTCTGGGGCTGTTGCATGTTGCCGTATATTTTTTAATATCAGAGGTAGGTGCATCCTATTCTTTTTTTATTTATTTCGTTTAGGTCATGAGGATGGTTTTGGTGTTTCCCGTCCTTTTATTTGTATTTTTTACTTTTTAATAATAATCTTGACGTGGGGCTGAGCCTCCCAGAGTAGGTTGGTTCCAAACCCTATTTAAAAAATTAGCATAGGCAAGCTAGGGCTTCTGGCTGGGTTTGTGAACGAGAGCATGAATAAAGAGAATTTGAGTACCCAAAAGTATTATGAAGTACCTAATACATTTCTGAAACCAAAGAGATTTAAGTAACATTTTTTTCTCAAATCTGCTTGGCCTACGTTGAAAGAAATCTATTAACAAATATCGAGTGAAAGTATAAAGCTAATTACATTACATGTATTCAAAATGAAAACTAGTCATCTTCAAAAGTCTGTCAGCCGACGAGAAGATTGGAGATCTTCTCTAATGCTGCTTACGTTACTAGAGTGACGAGAAAAATCCAGGGCCGAGCGCTGATTTAGCCGCACCAGTTGCTGAACCACTTCTGATATAGGTGGCCGGAACTCCGGCTCTCGCTAATAGATACAAAGGATATATACAAGTTAGTAACATTAGAATCTTAATCAAGTTAAATCCTAAACCAGGGACAACATGCAGGTTAAAATATAAATCCCGAACAGAAACATATATAAGAAATTCACTGTGGAAGCTATCAAAGAGCGTGCTATAGCATGTTAGGGTATCATAAGTCTATATAGTTTGGCTAAAAAAATTTGGCGTGTGGTTGGGTTAGCTAGTGCCTTCTTTTGCAAAAGAGGCTTTTGGTCCGTGATAGTTGTCTAAGATTGGGGAGTTGCTCACCTGAACGCATAGGGCAATGATATCAGCAAACCGGGAGACTGACTTGGGATCGTAGAGGCCTCGCAGGCCAGGGTCGACCATTTGTGACAATTTGTCCAGATCATGGAGCTGTGGGGTTGCCCATTGGACAAGGGACTGCTGTCCAGGTGGTTTTGAACTAAAGAAGGGAAGTAACAGAGCTAGTTAAGAATGGCTAGACATTGACAAGCGCAAATAGTGAAGAAAACAAAGAGTGAGATACCAATATATGTAACGCACCTGTCGACTGGTTTTTGACCTGTGAATAATTCCAGCATCACTACCCCAAAGCTGTAAACATCACTCTTCATTGTTTTTCATTATCTTCGTGATCCTCATTTGGTTCCTTGGAGGTTACGTTACGGGTGGCTTGGAGTAATTGCTTGCACCATATTTCTCAGATGTTTTTTAGGGCATCTCATATTTTTAAAGAATGTAATCAAGCGGTTAATGCGCCTGCAAATACTTATGTAGTAATGAATTAAAAGAGAGTCATGGTTTACACTTTTTGTTACTCAAAATGCTCGAATCATGTCAATTGAAGCGAAGGCTTCGGAGATGTGCTTTCTGTCCTCGTTTATTTGCTCATACCGTTGTAAGATTTACTATTTTACCTTGATTTGTGCTGATGTTGTGTTGTCACCTGGAGCTGGAAGATAAGTCTTCTCCTTGGCTACTAACAGACCTATCTTCAATTCAATTTAATATAAGCCCCTTCAACTTTCCAGCTTCATGAAAATGGCTCTCTTGTAGTCAGTATAAGAATGAATATGAAGTGGTCTTTTCTGCCAGTTCAACTCTTCTGTGCTCCTAGTAGTTGCATAATGAACATATGGCTCTTAATTGTTCAAGTCCAAGTGAAACAACATTTTCTAGGAACAAAGTGCAGAAGTGAATGAAATTGAAGAGTAAAAGTAGCAAATGAAGAAGCAGTTGTAAGAAAAACTTAATATTATATAAGCTTCATGCCCAATACAAGTAACGTAGCGAAAAAACGGGGGACTAACCAGCGTTAAGCCTTACAAAAGATGGAGAGTTAACCAACGTTAAACTCTTTGATAGAAGTCTGGAATTTACCAGAAAATAAGAGAAAAACTCTTAATTGTAATAATTTGATTGAATAATAATGATGTGTCTCCAATACAACATAGAGATGCCTTTATATAGGCCCTATCACATGACTAAAACCTATTTACAATAGAACTAAAATAATAAAACATATATGAACTAGAAATCCTAGAATAACAAAGAATCTGTCTTTTCGCTCTACAAACACGATACATTCAAAAGAATAAATTATGATTAATTCTATCATTAAAAAGAATATTTGAATACCAATTTCTGATATACAAATTATTTTTCTTAATGTGACGTTGTTTCTTTCTTTTCGAGATTCTTTGTTGATTTCGGCTAGAATCTCGTCTTACATCAAAACATTCTTGTATACAATATGATGTATCTATATGAATAGATTATTCTTTCTGCTGCTATTACAGAAGACTTGAACCTCTACACGCATGAAAAAGAAGTAAAGAAACAATATAATGAAGGACCAAAAACTATCTTTTATTTGTTCCCAGTTGTATTGTTAATCCATGAAAGATGATCTGCTTCTGATTCAAAGGCTCAATGCCTTTTGATAGGCAATTGCACTAGTGTACGGTACTCTCCCAGTGCCCACAGTGGGAAGATATTTCTATATGCTGCATAGTGTAACATGGCATTCCTCATAAAAACTCCCATCAGTTCCTGTTGTGGGAAATCACCATCATCCAATTGACCATTCATCAACACCCTTGCGGCACGGTGGATAGGCTCTGGATCTCTCTCGGCCTGTCGACCATGAATTAGCCCCATCAATCCGAGGGCAGTTTGCACTAGATTTGTACTGTCCTGAGGTGTGTATTTCTGTATAAAACACAAAGCAGAATGACAATTAATGTCATCAGTTACTTTTCATGGAGAGAAAGAAGAGTTTAGGTATATAGCAGTGAAGTGGAGGAAGAATGGTACCTTGTTTGTGCATGAAGTGTAGTGCTCTCCCCAACCACCATCTTCTCTCTGTGAATTGAGCAAGAAATCAACACCTTTACGAACAGCCTCACAGTTCTCATAAGTTCTTCCTGCAGCCTCTAATCCTTTGATTGCGAACCATGTTCCGTAGACAAAGCAGATACCCCAGTTTCCGTACCATGAACCATCTGGGTATTGGATGCTTTCAATGTAGTCTGCAGCCCTTGTGATGAAGTTGTTGACCTCCTTCCTTCTGTGACCAGGGTACAACTTTCTAAACAAAACTAAAGCCTGAATAGAAGATGAAGTGCACTCGATGTATTCGTATTCAATGACAAGGTCCTCAAGAAATTCAACAGGGTTGAGCCACTGAAGAGAGAAAAGAAATGAAAATATACATGTTATGATACACACTTGGAAGATCAAAACTTTTGGAATGCTAGATAGATCGTATAAGTTATTTCGACCACCCTCGGGGCCTTCTCCGAGAATGCGCATCATACAGTAGTTAAGAAATGTGGTGAACATCATACTTGGCCCTGCAATGTGCAATCCCCAGCCACCATCTCATTCTGATGGTTGTATGTGTAGCGCAAGATTTCCTTCTTGTGCTCAGCAGAGAAAACAACATTGAGGTATCCTGGTATGTATACACTCATGACCTGCATATGAAGAAACATGTACAACAATTAGTCACTTGTGAAATGAATTTTCACCAAGACCCAATTTTTACTGTCATCTACAAAATGTATTACTGTAACAATTAATTGACTGCAGTAATTTACCAATGGAGGAAAGTAAAAGTTTGGGCCAGCATTCTCAGCAGGCCAGTGACCATGGGGTGACTGTAAGGCATTCCAGAAGGTAGCAGCCCTCCTGTATGCAGCTGTGGCCTGATCAGACGTGATTTTCCTCACCTTCCCCTATTCTCACTGGGGGAATCTCTGGCTTGAAGTTTCTCTCTCTTAGCATCTGCAATAGGGTAAAAAAAACAAGTTAGAACTTTCTATAAATTTGCATCCAGTATACTATTTCTTCAACTGTACATTTTGATTAGAACCCAAATACCAAACATGGGGATACCAAACATGAGGAAAGAACCACAATCTTGTACATTTTGTCATATTTGATCTTTCAAAAGTGGCACACTCAAATAATAAATGAGGGTGGCAAATATCGCTATCAATACATCACCACTTAGTCCATTTGCTAAGAATTAGATTATAGGGTTATCGTATCTCCCATCATCCCATGTATTATAGTATTTTGTATTTCATTATCAATAAGAAAAGACAAATGCTACCCACCCTGCCACCCAGCAACCTCATATTCTCATATTTTGGCCTGGTCTTGACCTTAAACCCATCAACTCTGTTCATTTCTGTGTGTTGTAATTGTTTGTTTTAGAGTATTTAGAATCAGGTTCGGATCTGAGATTTTCAGACCTGAGTCGAACTTTTAAAAATGAACCCTTAAACTATAGTATTTATTTAAATTTATTTTCTCTTTTTAAAAAATTCATAGACTAAAGATATAAACTCAAAATTTAACGACATAAAACATTAGAAATTTTTTTATACATACTTACACTACTTATTTTTTTTTAAAATAGTAACTAATGATTGTAATATAATGCTTGTTTTTTATTAAACTTATGTGATCACACAATGAGAAAATAAAATTTTAGGCCTTTAAAGGTTCAGAACCCTGAATCTATCAACTCTTGAGACTCTATTCAGGTACGGGTCTGCTTAGAATGTAAACAACTTGGTATTGAAGGCTCCGTCAAGACATTAGAACTTTGGGGTTTAGTTGAAGTAACCCAGATACATTAACCAACTCAGAGATCCCAATATAGTAAGTAGCTAGATTGTAGAACAAATGCAATCAATTATACAAGATCATAAGGCAATTATGTTTAATCGGGTTGGCCTAGTTAAACTGTATAATAATTAGGAGATTAGGTAGCTTGATTTATGTAATCTATTTCTCTGGAATTGTTAAAACTATCTTTTCAATAAGATATTTTAAGCTATGTTCTCCTATTTCAAAAAAAAACTATGGCCGTGTTTGTTTCCCGGAATCAACACATAAAGAAAGGAAAGTTTTTACTTTCCAATGTTTGGAAACGAATGGAATACGATTGGAAAGGAAAGTGATTACCAAGGAGGAGGAAAATAAGGGGGAAACTGCTTCCCTCCACCCATTACAAGGAACAACTTTCCATTCTAATTTACTGAATTTATTGTGCTAGCTTTTTATCAAAGTGCCTACTCTCCAACTCAACTGCTCCTCCTGTGTATCCAAGTTTTTTTCTCATTCTTTCTCCTTCTCAACACACTCAACTGCAAATTCTTTGGATTCTATCCCTATCAGACTATCTTTCTCTTTTCAAATTCGTGTTGTTGCGGCTCCTAACTCCATCCCAAGTATAAATTACCCAGAACTCCAAGAAGTAGATCTAAAGAACAGAGTAACACCCCAACAATTATGAATGAAAGAGACGGAGGCCAATTTATATCAGATGGTAAGTTTTATTTCAGAATCATTGATTTGATTTCATTCTTCCCTTTCCTCTCGGTTTCTTTTTTTACATGGGCTATTCTACAAGTTCATTTTGAGATAAGAAAAATTATGGGTTCATCTTAATTGGAGGGTCAATTGATTTGATTTTGTAATCTTTTGAATTGGAAGATGTTTGCTGCATATTTTTGAAATTTGGTGCATGTCAGAGGTGAAAGAGAATGAAGAACATATCTGAAACTTTGTGGGGGTTCTTCACTGCTACTCACCAACACCAGATGTTCTTCTTGGGTAAGAGGGTGTAATTGGAAAACAGATAGGATCTGTGTTTCCTTTCCCTTACCTCTCCAAACATTGGAAAGGAAATGTGACAGGAACTGCTATTTCCCTTTGGAATGGAAAACTCAAAGAATTGATTTCCTTTCCCTTCAATTCTG
The DNA here is from genome assembly GCA_951800085.1 of Comarum palustre. Lineage (NCBI taxonomy): Eukaryota > Viridiplantae > Streptophyta > Magnoliopsida > Rosales > Rosaceae > Comarum > Comarum palustre. The sequence goes on from OX637574.1 coordinate 9,022,887, forward strand.
TGAACCAAACGAGGCCTATGTTCTCCTTTGGTGAATGAGCCAACTTTGTTTGACTAATAAGAGGACTGCAAATGATAAAGAATAGAGAAGCCAACTCATCATTGAGACTTCCCCAAGTTCACAAAAGATGACCATTGTGGTTCAAGAAATGTTAGTCGAGGATTTTGGTAGAGAAAAAAATATATATTATGATTTATATGTATGATATAGTCTTACCTGTAAATCTAAGGAAATTAATAACGTAAATTCGTTAGTGCGAATTGGACTTTTGCCATAAAATATGATGCTCAATTACCTTTAAGTACATGTGTAGTGCAAATCAAAGTTCGTATAATCACCAATGTAGTAATAACGCAGAACAAGGCATGTGTATATATATATATGCTTAAATTTAAAAATAACTAGATTTCATCGTTCACTTTCACAGTGGTAAATACCCTGTACATATACAGAACCACAAGTTTGACTACTTCTCTCCTACAGGTTTGGTTCGTTTTTTTTGTTTTTTTTTTCAGCGAGAAAATGTTGACTGGTGAGTGATGAGTGTGTAATTGTTGAGAAATATATCCCACATCCGGAATATGGGACCTTGTCTGTGAATTTATAAGGGTTTGGGCTACTCTCTCAATTGCCAATTGGTTTTGGAGTTGAACCCCATACTATATCATGGTATCAGAGCGGGTTACCCACGTACACGTGTGAAGCCCAAAGGCCACATGAACTTCACGACCACCTAAGTTGTTATCCACGTGTTAGGCTTAAAGATTCGCCACACGTGTGGAGACGTGTTGAGAAATATATTCCACATCAGGAATATGAGACCTTGTCTGTGAGTTTATAAGGATTTGAGCTACTCAAGTTGAACCCCAGACTACTTTATCAGTAAGACGTGTTGAGAAATATATTCCACATCAGGAATATGAGACCTTGTCTGTGAGTTTATAAGGATTTGAGCTACTCAAGTTGAACCCCAGACTACTTTATCAGTAATTGTTGAAGCAGGTCCTGCCATCTCATCTCCTACCAACACTGACGGGCTTGACTTTTCCACGCAAAGGGGGCACAACCATTCTTGTCCTTTTCATACGAATCACCATGCTCGATCAGTACTATATTGTCTTGCAAATCTTATGGTAATTAGATTAGATTATACCAGCTCTGTTGTAGATTTTGCCTAAACCCAGGAATACACATAAACTAACAATCGCATTGACACGTCCATAGTATGAAATTTCATGTCAGATGCCAGACTGTGGTGGACCTATTACTTTCGGGTTTGAAAGTGTGACTTGTTACCTACATCGTCCATCATAAGATAATATCGTTTAATCTATTATTTTTATTGATTAAACAAAAGAATTCATTTATTGATGATGTTAATTTCATGTTTGGTCCTTTATTTTGTATACGCTACATATATATTACAGGGCGAGCAATATTTCATGCCTTTTTAGGCAATGGAACCCGCTTGCGGTATTCTGCGAGTGCCCATAGTGGGTAGATATTCCTGTAAGCTGCATAATGTAGCATGCAATTCTTCATGAACACTCCAGTGATTTCCTGCCATATCAAGTCGGTGTTTAGTTAAAGGCATGGTTAATTACAAGACTAGGTACCACACAGAACATATATAATATATATGTTGTACATATGTTCTTCACTACTACACGAATGCAAGTTTATTTTGTTATGCAAAGATAGATACCTGCTGGGGAAAATCACCATCTTCCAGCTGAGAATTGATTATAAACTTTGCTGCACGATGAAGAGGTGCCGGGTCTCTTTCTGCCTGTCCCGCATGAATGAGAGCCATCATAGCCCAAGCAGTATGTACTAAGTTGGATCGGTTGCCTTCTAAAGGAATGTATGTCTGTATCAACCAAGTGAGAGAGATATTGAGTATGTTCAGTTTAAGAGAGATCAAGAAACTCGAAGTTTAAAGTAGTTGATTAGTTACCTTTTGTGGACAAGAAAGATAACTCTCTCCCCAACCACCGCTGTCTCTCTGTGCCTTGAGTAGAAAACTAACCCCCTTGCGCATAGCTGCGCTAGTTCGGAAAGTCTCGCCAGCAGCTGCTAATCCTCCTAGTGCAAACCAGGTACCATATGTGAAGCAAACTCCCCAGTTTCCATACCTGTTCGAATGTTTACAAGAGTTTATTTCTTAGTCAAGTTTCTCTTATAATTTTTTTCATAACTCGAGATTGATTGCCAAGAATAGAAACATACCATGAACCATCCGGCATTTGTATATTTTCAAGGTAGTGTATAGACTTGGTGATGGAATGTTCAATCTCTTTCTTCCTGTGTCCAGGGTATAGCTTCTTAAACAGAACTAAAGCCTGGATTGCAGATGAAGTGCACTCAACATATTCATACTCAATCACAATGTCAGCGAAGAACTCTGTCGGATTTAACAGCTGAGGAAACGAAACAAGTAAGAATTTTCCAACTGATGGAACTGAATGATTTCCACATGATCAACAAGTACGCATGATTTCGATTGATAAAATTCTTACTTCTAACCACTCTGCTGCCCCGGCTGGTTCCCATGCTGATAGACCACCATTCTTGCTCTGCAATGATTGGTAAAGTCGAGCATATTATGAGTACATAGAGATTAAATCTAGATCTGCAATGAGCTACAATGGAGTACTTAAAACAGCTGAAGTTTGATTAAAATCTAGGAAGTAAAGCAGCTCTCGGAGGGTGAAGGAATTTGTATATGTCTCACTTGTAGGGAAAGTAGAACGTTCACAGAATCATACAAGCGCTCAGGTTCCATTTTTTCACCAACTATCTCCGATGGCATCATTGACAAAAGAAGACAACACTGTGGAGGTGATTATGCATGGTGAGACATGGCGTTATAAGTAAGAAGCTATGTTGGAAACTGACATGAAGCATTAGAGGAAAGTTTGTTACCTTTAAACCTTCTGCAGTGCAATCCGAAACTTGCCATCCATGATCTTGATCTGAGAAAGTCCACGATCCCTTAGAAATGTGGCGGTGCATGCTCTTGAAGTCACCAGATGGGTTGTCCTTGACCTTCAAAATAGAGTACAGAGTCATTGTTTGCAAGACTAACATTTATATCTGAAAACATGACAAGTGACTTCGTTAAGAACAAGAAATGAACCTGAGATTTCTTGATAAAGTCATGTCCTCTAGCGAGTGTTGGTGCAATCTCGTCCGTTAGATTAGTAGCAAGCAAAGCTTGAATGGCAAAACCAGTATCCCACTGTTGACTGCCAAAACTCTGCACCATAACATTTCATTAATTTTCAAGGAGAAAACAATAATGGACAAAAAACATATATGTTTTATCTTGTTGTGTACTAACTTGCATCTTCATCCCATCTTCAGCAACCCATAAATAATCCGGGATCCTTGCGAGATGCTTCTTGAAATAGTCCCCATTTGGATCTTCAGCCCAACAGGCAAGCATACATAACACCTATTTGTTCAAATACCAGTAGAATAGGAAATGAGTTAGTATTACGATAAATCATGATGTCCAATATGACAAGGAGAATATGTTCTCCATACACATTACCTTTTCCACACATCCAATGGTAATGTATCGGCTGTTCTCATCTTCGTAATGAATATGCTTCATTGTCACTTCAAGAGCCTTTTCTCTGATCAACTTGTTAAAGGGCCAACGAGTAAGAAGAGGCTCTGTGGAAATGTAAAGGCTATCCCAAAGGAGATCTTGTATCCAAGGATGAGGGTAATAGATATCCTCCTGCAATTAATAAATAATTTAGTATAACTAGGTACTAATTTATATATGGTTAAAATTTGAATTAAATTAGGTTGTAGAACTCACTTCGGCACATAGATGGCGTACTTTCTTCCAATTGACTTCATTGTAAGGTTGAATGAAAAGTTCTTCCCTCAATTGAAGAATGAGAGGTGTAATTGGGCCAACAAACCTTTTTCCATATAGGTATGACATTGGCATGTAAACCATCCTACAATAGCACCACATTTTTGCTGCATTTGTATGATTGATGAAGTTAGCAGAATCAAAGTTTAAGTTAAAAACAACAAAACATATAAACGAGTATTTCTTGTGGCATTTCGAAATGGAAAATGGAAAGAAATGACCTGAGCTAAATACCTGGATGCATAGGAAGAAATGAAGGAAGAATCCAAAACTCTGGGGGCATAGGGTTGCTTCCTGACCAATCAAACAACCCGAGTATCTACACACAAAAAAATCAATTTCACAGTTATAAGCATATGGCGTCTGTGGCTTTGAGCCTATTGCAAGTAGTCTCCTACAGGCAGTCACCAAATAGTCGAATTTGGTCTAAATTAGCATGAAGAAACAAATGAATTACTGATCAACATCATTTGTTGAACAAAATGGCAACATCACTGATCCTTACCGAAAGCCAGGTCTTTCCCCAGGAGGGCATGTGTGTGACACCACCATGGTCAAGAATCCACTTTCTTGCTCTTGAATAAGCGTTGTCTTGGCCACCATCATCAGGTTCTTCTCCGAGAATACGCATACAAATATAGCTGAGACCTGTGCTGAACATGGTGCTGTGACCTTCGATGTGTAATCCCCAGCCACCATCTTCATTCTGATCATACAGTAAAGATTAGTTAAAGCTCGAAATGGAAAGATTCTGGTCATATTTATATTGCCACAACAAATGTTAAAACCTATGTGTACGTACCTGATGATAGTAAAGGTAACGTAGAATTTCTTTCCGGTGCTCCTCAGGGAATACGCTGTTGAGATGCCCCGTAATATACATACATATAACCTGAAAGTTTACAGTAGAAAGTAGAAACTAAACTTCAGTTTGTATAAAAATTATGAAATAATAATAAAAAGATAAAAATAGAAATTAACTAATACTTTGCATTAAGCTTAGAATTAATTTTATGTTTTTCAGATGTAGTGATTGTCAGTTCAGGGTGCAAACTTTGGTTAGTTTAACATAGTATGACTTGAACATGTTGATTGTTTAACATAGTATGCAATGATCGGAACTTTGGTTTTTCAAGATCCTCATCAAACCGGCATCGCCATTCCTCAGTTTGTTCTGAATTTGCATGCACATACACGTACGCGGGGGTATACGTAATAATACGTTTCTCTTCAATCTCTGTGCACGATATTCACAATATGGTACCTATAGTATACATCAATGACTGTAATTTATAGCTATCTAGAAAGAGAAGCAAAGAACTTACTAGAGGAGGAAGGAAAAACAAAGGGCCGGCATTTTCCGCCGGCCAATGGCCATCGCTTGCCTGCAACGCTGAGAAGAAGTTGACTGACCTTCTGAGTGCATCTGTGGCTTTTTCACGTGTAATAACCTCGCCATCTTCCACTTTTACTGGAGGAATTGTCTGTTTGAACTTCTTTTCCCTTAAGAACTGTAGTTACAGTAGTTAACAATCAATAATATGATCTTGTCTTGAGCAGATCGATTTGATATTATGGAGATATTAGTTAGTCAGAAAAGCCAAATGACAGACTTAAACATGAATGGCAATCATGGTATAGTAGTGAAGTCAAATTAAAACATTTTTGATATTATTGGGTGCATGGTTACTAGCTCATGGGCATCGTGAACACTAGTGATGATCGATGCATGCGTACCTGCACTTCACTTTGGCCGACATAGAACTTCCTTTCGAAACAATATGTTTATGTTAATGATCACTGAAGATCTAAAATAATACTCAATTTAATGACTAATGAACCGTTCTTTTAACTAGTTTATATTTCGATGACTACTCGGTTTTTACGTAGTGTAACCGACACTGAATGGTTCTTCATGGAGAAGACATGAAGTACGAAAGGACATTAGGTCATCCCATTCCATTGTTGTGTATCAAGTACGTACCTGCATCCGCCAAAGAAGGTCACCACTGGGCTTAACCTGATACCGATTGTTGTAGAACTCCAGACGAGCAGCTTCAACCTCAGCTCGCTCTTCATCTGTCCCGGCATCGGGATCGAACTCCCACGTCTGCCTTCCGACGAAGTTGTTTGTGCTGTAAATGTAAGGCGATGAATCTTCCCCTCCTTCTGCAACCTTAAGCTTCCACATTTTGGAACGCGTACGCTTCTGTACGTTGTTGCTAGCTTCAGAGAACTAGTACGTATAGCTAGCTCAATGGCCTTCCTTATATAGCTCGCTAAATGCGTACGATTGTTGACAAAACCATATTGGAGTGTGAAACGAAGTAATTGTTCCCAGTTTTGCTATCGTCGATCTTAGAGATCGAGGCCACATTTTTCCTAAGACTTGGGACTTCGGAGTCCATTAGGACCACTAAAAGCTTCTTTCTTCGTTTAATACAAGGGATGGACGTTACCTAAAAAATACTTCATATACTAAACCTGGAATAACCGATCAACTTTTGCAAGCTATCTCAATCTTATTATTGTGGAGAATACTGACGTGCACGTACTACTACCACTACATGTAGCGTATTATTGTGGTTAGTCACATTCTGTCCGGAAAATATGACATGCAAGTTATTGTATACTTGACTATGTTGTTGTAGTGTATTATTCGAATTTTTTAGTCATATCTTAAAAATATGACACCCATGACATAGATATATATTGTTGCAGTGTAGTGGTGTAAGAAATATACAAGATATGTTGTAGAATAATATTGAGGGAATGAATAGAATCAATCTTTATATAGAAACTCACTCTAAGTACAATGGACAAATCCTTCATGGATTGGGATAAGTCTATAATGTAAACCTATTACAACTAGGGCACATGCATAAGGCCCATTGGGCTAAGCCCATATACAAGGCATGGACCAAGACACACATATATATCAAATATCCTAGAACACTCCCCCTTGTGTCGCGTGTCTTCATGCCGGAATGGTGCTTACGGTGTTGCCTCATCAAAACCTTGCCAAGTAACAAAAACCCTGTGGGAAAACTAAACCTTGGTCGAAGGAAAAAGAGTACAACGCACCAACTACTCCATTGAGAACTCGCCATGTGATGCTCCCCCTGATGTGTACTTCAATCGGATTTTCCTGATGAATGGTGCATTCCAACATGCTTCTCAAGAGTGGATGTGAGTCAAGACTTAAACAAGTCTGCCATGATCAACCACAAATGGGGATCAATGGTCTTAGCGGTGTATGCAATGTTACCTCGTTAAAAACCTTATCAGGCAAAAACCCAGTGGGACAAAAAGCTGTGACTAAGGGAAAAAGAGTGCAATATGGTTGACACAAACAACCACACCCTTCACATTTGACCATGACATGTATATGATAGACTTTCTTTCAAATCTGCATCTCCCCCAGATCTCAAGATCATTCATAGGGCGCTTCCGGATCCTTAGTGACCACGGAGCTGTTTTGACAACTTGGCATATGTATGCTCTTTCAACATGTCTCAAATGTGGCATTACTCAGTGCCAGCAGCTATGTGCACGGTGCTTAGCAGCTGTATGCATAGCGCTCAGAAGCTGGGTGCACAGTGCTCGGCAGCTGGTGCACAGTGCTCGGCAGCAGGTGCACAGGTGCACGTATAGTGTCTGGCAGCAGTGCACGTGTGCACAGATAGTGCACAGGCAGCGCTCAGGCAGCGCGCACAGGCAGCGTGCACAGGCAGCGTGCACAGGCAGCGCGCACAGGCAGCGTGCACAGGCAGCGCACAGGCAGCGCGCCATATGTCCGGCAACTCGGCCACTAAACCAACAGTTGCCTAGATCATGATTCCGCTTCCGATGCCTCTCGATTCATGCATGGCTAGCGATGACATAGGCAATAACCTTGATAGGGTTACTTGATAGGGTTACTTGCATGGCTAGCGATGGTTACTCTCTTATGCCATAAGGGAGTCTGAGACTCTTGTTCTCACTACGCTAACTCACAAAGGTTTACTTGATAGGGTTTACACTTGCGGTGTCGGCAACACCTGCCCAAGGACCTATCCCTTTGTCCGGGTCGCATCTTCCCATTTTAGGTCAATACACTTTGTTGACATATCAACAAACGTGTGGTTCGATAAACTCATCATCCCACGTCCTCATGTACACTAGTGTAGTCATTGTAGAGATCTCTTTCTATGAATTGGATTTTGACGTTGAGGCGTCCCCCAACGATAGTCACAATTCAGACTAACATGAGACGGAGTGAGTATCACTGATCAATGGACCAGTAGTGCCAAACTCGCTTTCTCTCTCAGTGCAAGTGTATATCGAACCCAAGGGCCTCAACCTAACCTTCAGGGAGCCACAAGGCCTAGGACACCATGTTGCCACATTATGGCGCCCTCACATTACCACACAAGGTGACGGCGTCAAGACCATCTCAATATGGCCGAGCCATGGCATCAAGACCACCTCAATTCGGTCGAGCCATGTCCTCTTGGTAGGACATCATTCCTTACAGACATATGCAGCATTGATCTCGTCACTATAGTTCTATGGGGATCATGTTGAGACTTAGTGGTAACCAACCACGACATTCACGTCGTTCCCACTTGAACCCTGGTGTTCGTATCTCCCCCTAACGGCGGGAATACAGTCTCAAAGTGACAATCCGCTGTGTAGCGGCTAAGGAGATCGTCTGTCAAGGAGCTTAAGGTGGAGAGCAATAAAATGACTCCTATCCATCCTTAGAACATATTCATCTCATGCGACACATCATCATTGGGCACTGTGGCAGTCCAATTTGGCACATTGTGGAACTCATGGCTTGGAGATCCGTTACTATCCCGCCGAGTTCAAGGATTACAACTTCATGTCAATCCTAGCACACAGTTACGAGCTGTCGTGCATCAATGCAATGATGGTAAGTCGTGGACGAATTAATACATGTTTGCATGTCCCTCTTCAGGGATGGGTAGTGAGCCCATAGATACATAAGCAGCATGTGGTAGACGATGGTGCAACACATGACCAGTGTGTTAGCCCTTCAACCAACACCATAAAAGCGTATACGGTATCCATACGTTGGTTGTATCGGTCTACAAAATCCCTCTTTGGATTTTCAATAAGGATGACATCTTTTGTGGCATAGCATAAGAGGATCTTTCACCTTACTTAGCTAAAGATCAAGCTTTACACAACGAAAACATGAGTACTGTGCGGCTGCCGAGGACATCATGTCGGCGCACAAACACAACATACAATCATGGTGTAGTTCGTTGTTATCGGGGGAATGGATGCCCAAGAATATCAAACAATTCTAGCTCGCATATCTCACCCGGTATGACCAAATATCATAGCTTGTCTGAGTCAATTGTCCCAAATATACTTATTGGCGACACCTTAGGACTCTTGCTCATCTCCATGATGCTCTTAATCGACAGTCATGAGAAGTATACACAAAAGTCTTAATCATTCTCATCATGGTAATCGTTGGTGTGTATGTTCATAACACACTTCAATGTTCGATTGCCTCTCTCACAATAAGGAGGGCATTTGTGACTTGGATCATCGAGCCAAAGGCATCAAGAATTGATTCAACCATATCATAAAATGATAGTGAAGATCCAATAACTTAGTCACAAAAAGGATTCACAATATGTGAAGAGTATGCAGTTTTCGTGCAGTATGACCTATACTCACTAAAACAGCCATAACTCTTTCGTCTGGATGGATATGAATGAACCGCTTGAACCATTGGAAATTAGATTCACATAGCTTTCCAATGATATAAAGTGCTCGTTCTAGTTCATCCGGAGTTGATCTGGGGGCTCTGACGAAGTTAAAGGACAGTAGGATACAGTCTGCTATGAACGAGCCGCTTAAACCACTGGAAACTAGACTCATGTAGCTTTCCAATGATATAAAATTCGGCATCTAGTTCATCCGGAGCCGTTCAGAAAACTCTGACGAAGTTAAGATACAGTAGTTTCAACTTACTGTGGTCGCAGATTTAGACATGATTAAGCTTTCAACTTTAAAATGGCATCGCAGGAGTTATCCTCGACCCAAAAGTAAAGCGTACATATGACATTACAAGTCTTCAACGTCCATGAAGGACGGCATTTGGTAACAACAACATGGGGGATCCAAAATCAAGGGAGTAGGTAACCTTTGCCAAGGTTAACCACGTCATCTGATGATGGAAAATCTGCTGTTAGGTGAAGACTAAACCACGAACATCGACACACCTTTATAAGGCTGTGCATGATCATGTCATAGTGTGAATACACTTATCGAACCAACGATTTCATCGAGGTCTCATTTCGTTTGGAGAAAATCAAAGAGCCCTTCATGACGTCAAATGTCAGAGGCATCCATTTGATGTTTCGTACGCCCTTTTGTACGTTTATTTGTATGCATTCATTCTTTTGCTCAGGATTGTGTGGGTAGTCCCACCATCTGTAAGGCACTCAATTTCATCACATAATATACCTATCGAACAAGGTAGATACGTGAGAAAGAGACATAAACACCGAAGGCAACAATCGAAGGCAACCTTGTGCATTGCAGAATTCCTGGCAGCATGACCTTTGCTCACTCAAACAGTCATAACTTCTTCGTTATACTGGATATGAACAAACCGCAAAAACCATTAGAAACTAGACAAATGTAGCTTTCCAGTGATATATGGTTTGCGTTCTAGTTCATCCGGAGCTGTTCAGAAAGCTTTTCGGAAGTTTCTGTTCAGAAAGTGGCAGATTCACTGTTTTTGTTTTTGGTTGCCCGCATTTGCAGCTTGCACGTATGCCAATGCACTAGGCACTTGGCAACATTTGGCAGCGCATTGCACCTACACATATGTCATTGCATTAAGCACTTGACAACATTTGGTAGTGCATGAGGAGCCACACATATGCCGGTGCACCGAGCACTCGACAACATTCGGTGGCTGCACAACCGCTGGCGCCCATGGCGCACGGTATGGGGCAGTGGGGGGGAGCTCGGCAGCTTATCTCAAGTGTAGAGCATGAGATGCACAGAGCTTCGGCAGCTGCTGCACAGAGCTTGGCCCTGGTGCTCAGTGCTCGGCAGTCGGTGTCCTGTGCACGTCCTCGAGTGTTCTGTGCTATGTAGCTCACTTAGTGCTTGTCCGTGATGTAAGTGCACAACCATTGGTGATCAGTGCACGGTTCCTTGTGTTCAATCCTAACATATGGTGCTTAGTGCTCAACACCTAATGCACAGTGCACGATAGTTCATGTGTAGAGCACAAAGCAACAAACACATAACTAATCGACATGTGACATATAAGTGGTGGCATTCCTCACACAACATGAAGCAATTGACACACAGGGGCGGCAACTGACACACAATATTGGCAAAAACAATCAAGGGGCAGTAGGTAGCATACAGGGTTAGCAACAGACACGTTGGGCGGCAACAGGCGCGTGACTATCGACAACTGGCAGCCAGGTGCACATGGGCTCGGCAGCGTGCACGACAGCTCGGCAACCATGCCAGCAGCTTGTGTAGCGCTCAGTAGCTCCTAGGCAGCGCTCAATAGCTGCATGTCTTTAGCATAAAACAGTGTTGCTCAGCTTCTAATCTCCATTCGAGACTTAGAGCGGCATTCAAGGGTCAATATGTAAGTGAGCGGCAAATTTCCTCGCTCATGCATACAAAACCAAACTATGGAGACTCGAGAGTGGTCATCTCGCTTTATAGGTTGGAGGTGCAGCGTAGGAAGCAGTGGCTAAATCTCGAGCAAAATCTATGTGATGCTCGGCAGCTGGGTGCTCAATGGTGTGAAACTAGCACTCGGCAGCTATGCAGCACTGGTCCTCTATAGCTAGGCACTAGGCGCACTACAGCTGGCAGCTAGGCAGCCTGTGCTCTGCAGCGTGGCGGTGGTGCTCTGCAGCTAAACGCTGGGCATCCTACACCGGTAGCTGATTCTCCTACCATATTCTCAACAGGACTTCTACCCGGAGAAATGTGCTAACGTTGATCAAACACAACGCGGGTTCAATGAATGAGATGATTCTCTAATTCCGAACTCTCTTTAATAGCATAACACAAACCAACGTTGGATACCTCACAACGTGGACCTAAAAACATCTTCGGTGCATGGTGCACGGCAACTAGTGCTCGACAGTGCTCGGCAGCTGCCCTAGGCAGTGCTCGGTAGCAATCGGCAGTCAGCGCTCGACAGTGCATAGCAATTAGTGTGCAAGGCTTCGTCAGCTGGTACTCATGTGCACATATAGTGCCTGGCAGCAGCGCACGTGTGCACATTCAGTGCCCGGCAGTAGCGTGCAGTAGCGCGCGGCAGCGCCTAGGCAGGTGCACATACAGTGCCTGGCAGCAGTGCACACGTGCACAGGGGCAAGCCCTGGCAGCAGCGTGCACGCGCACAGGGGCAAGCCCTGGCAGCAGCGTGCACGCGCACAGGGGCAAGCCCTGGCAGCAGCATGCACGCGCACAAAGGCAGGTGCACATACGGTGCCCGGCAGCACCGCACGCGTGCACAGGAGCAAGCCCTGGCAGCAGCGTGCACGCGCACAGGGGCATGCCCTTGCAACAGTGCTCAGTAGGTACACGCGGCAGCACAACAGTCAGTAGGTGCACGAGACAGCACAACGGTCAGTAGGTGCGCGCGCCAGAGCACATCACTCGGCAGCAGCGCACGTGTGTCAGGGCACAGCGCTCAGTAGCTGTGCACGCGCCAGAGCACAATGCTCGGCAGCAGCGCACATCGAGCAGCATGTGGGATAGTGGTGCCGGTAGTCAAATGCACATGTTTTTGGATTTTCATAATAACCTGTAAAGACAAACGTCCCAAGCATAGAATGGGGATAGAGAAGGGAGGAACGGATTTTATCCTCCCCGAGGTTATTGAACTTTGAAATTACTCAAAAGTAAAGCTTACTTGCTAGTCTGCCAAATAGACTGCATTTATATAAGCTGCTCCAAGCTTCCATGCTCAAGTCCATACGCGTTCGCGCAATTCCATTGTGAATTGTCGCGCGGGGAGAACCCGAAACACATGAAAAACATATGGTTAGTTAAACTTTCCATAAAAACAGTAGCAAATACATTGAAAACATTAACCATATGAAAGATTTAGGGAAAAACTAGGAATACAACCCGTTTTTCTCAAGGAAAAGTGATTCCTATGCGCGTTGCAGTGATTGTAAGGGCCAGTTCACCAACTTTGACTCCGCTTCTGGAGCTGCCCTTTTGACTGAACAATCCTGAATCCTTGCGCATCTTCTGTCCAAATTTCATGGGAATCGGACATCGGGAAGTGCCTGAACCGGTTGCTTGAACAGTTTGGCCGGTCTGGGGATTCCGGCGGCCGGTTCGGTGACTTTCCGGCCGGTTCTTGGAGTTCGGCCGGTGGCGTTGGAAGCGTATGAGTCATATCTTCAACTTCTCTGTTGGTGACGAAAGCCAATTCGGAAATTATTCTGTCGATATTGGCGTTTGAAACCTGAGACAGATTTTAGGGTTTCTTGGTGCGCAGGTGCACAGGAGGTGCACAGGGGGGTGCGCGCGGTGCCCAGGGGGGTGCGCAGCGGTGCCCAGGTGGTGCACGGTGGTGTGCGCAGCGGTGCACATGAGGTGCGCTGTGGTGCCCAGGAGGTGCGCAGCAATGGTGCGCGCGGTGCGCGCTGGTGTCCGGTAGGTGCGCGGTGGTGCACAGGAGGGTGCACGTCGGTGCTCGCGGCAGTGCGCAGGCAGGGGCTGCCGAAAAAAAAAAATTGGGTTTTGGGGTTTTTTTTTCGGTGGCCTACTTGCTCTTTTTAGGGTTTAGAGCTACGTGCTGATAACATGTTGTAGAATAATATTGAAGGAATGAATGGAATCAATCTTATTATGAATAGGGAGGAGCTCTTTATATAGAGACTCACTCTAAGTACAATGGACAAATCCTTCATGGATTGGGATAAGTCTATAATGTAAACCTATTACAACTAGGGCACATGCATAAGGCCCATTGGGCTAAGTCCATATACAAGGCATGGACCAAGACACACATATATATATATCAAATATCCTAGAACAAGATAGATTTTATTGTTGGGGTATTTACAAGCTACATCCAAAGCTAGATTTCAAATTTCTGACATCCTTCCTCTTCTAGTTCTAGCTGTAAAATAGATATGAATGAATTTTCATGTAGCACCTGTTTGGTGTAGAATTTGCAGTCCTTCAAACAACCGGCTTATAAATTTGTGATAGGCGTGCCAGTACCTTTGGGTCAGGTACAACCTTGAAGTTAGATGCTGCTCGCGTCCCTCTTCTGACTTCTTCTCACAGCGACCGTGACAGACGCCGATCTTCTTCCTCTGTGCTGAGTTCTCTCTTCAGACCTACAAGGGAAAAGTCCCTCTAGGATTTTTCTCCAACCTTTGCGGATGGCCGAATCTTACTTAGTATGCAATGAAACTAAGCAGCGGGTATCAAGATATGCAGGATATGGACTGGCGAACGGATTCTCCAGAACTGGTTGCGGGAGTAAAACTGATCAACGGATTGAACAGGGGAGTAGTGATATTTCAACGGATTGAAACCTGTCAGACTTAACGGATTAAGTCCCTTGTGCAGCTTGACGGATCAGGCTACGGTTGCTGACGGATCAGGCTTGGATGCTCCGGAGAGGCTTGAAGACTTTCGCGTGGCGAAGTTGTTGTCTGTTTGTTGGTAGATGTAGTTGTGTTTTTCTTCTTGTATCCTAACCCCTTTATATAGTGAACACTAGGGTAGATATTTACTTGTGAATCAAGGCACGGCACCATACTGCTAGGGTTAAGAATCCTTCTTGTAATGCAAGACAACCTCTTAAAGCCCAATCCTCTAAGCCCAACACTCTTCTGTTGGTAACTTAACCTCTTGTGACCACGTGCTTTATTTCTTATGACACTCTCGCGAACGCTTTTCCTCCCGCGAGCGTGTTTCATTAATACATAGCCCCTTCCGCGAGCGCGTTTCCTTCAGCGAGCAAACTATCTCCCTTCGCGAGCGTGTTTCGTTCATGTGCTCCTCGCGAGCGCATTTGACTTTCTGAGCATTCTCTGACCTTCTTGATCGTAGGTATCGGTCCACTTGCTTTTCCATAAATGGGCTTTTTACTTTTGGATCTAACATTGCCCCCCAGCTCTTGAGATTAAGCCCGTTTGCGGAAATCGAAAAGAGTTATACCTAGGCATCGATTTGAACAAAAGCAAACGTCCTTTCATTATCAAACTCCTCAGAACACTCAACCATCATTTCCCTCTGCAACTCTTTTCAAACCCCTCTGAAACAAACCGCCGCCGTTTCTGCTTTCCTCCACTGTCTCCAAATCAATGGCACCCAAACATACTTTCTCTGCTGTGAAAACCTCACCCAGAACCCCCTTTGAACATGAAGCTAGAGACTTTGTACAAGCCATGGCCGATTTCCAACCTGCCCAAAGACCAGAACACTCCTGGTTGAAAGTTAAACCTGACAATTCTTGTGACCTGGGTCCTTGGGTCAATCTTTTTCCTGACCAATATCGACTGCCTTACCTTCAACATGCCTCCCAAATTCCTCCTTTAGTCTTTCGCGAGGATGAAACCTCCTTCGCCGATTGGCAAAAATCAGACGCCCAAACCAAAATTGGGCAATGGCCGAACACCAATGATGCCGAGATCCAATGGTATCAACAACGCCATAGTAAAGATCTCGCACGATGGCAAGCCGTTGGAATTGCCGACTCCATCGACCTTTGTTTCTCCCTGAAGCCTGGCTGCAACAGAGCTCCCCTGACAGCAGCAATCTGTTTTTGGGATACCTCTTCCAATACCTTTCATCTCCCCGCAGGCCCGCTAGGCATCACTTTACTGGATGTGTATACGATTACTGGGCTTCCTTTCTCCAACGCACCAAACCCTCTTAACGACCTCGCGTTGGAACATCAAATCCCTTCTGATCAGCCTCGCCTCAACTCCTACACCGCATGGGTCAGTCGCTATGGGAGTTTTGATGATGATCTAAGTGGCCTAGCATTCCTGGAATTCTGGCTCCTCAAATATGTTGAATGCAGCGCCACCAACAAACCCACCATCGCTTGGTATCCCTCTCAACCTTCTAGAGCTAGCTACTGGGTTGTTATACCGGGCGTTACACTTCTTGTCCTTAGAACCTTTTAAACACAAGTCTGTTAGTGGTCCTCTTTGGATCTTAGATTTGTGGCTACAAACCTACTTTCCTATTTTCCGCTCTTCTTCTATCACCAGCTTCCTGGAAAACAAGGTCTTAGGCCAAACCATTGTATCTGCCTCTCATCCTCCATCCATCAGCTATTTACGCTGTTTCCACTATCTATATAGCATGAAAACCTTGCCTTCAGATTCAATCACCCTTATCTGCAGACGCACATACCCTTCACTTGTAGATGAAGGTTTTGTTCATAGTGACCGCCAAAACGTCCAGCAACTCTTTTTCTTCCTACGCCTCCTCTCCACTCGCGACCTCAAACTACCAGGCAGGGCAGGAGTCGAAATCTACGCACCCAACTTCTTCGCCAGACAGTTTGGAATGCACCAAAAAATTCCATACCCCCCATTGGCTAGCCGCAACCATTTCACTTCGTGGCGAGAAACTTACAATGCTGGGACCGATCCTGAATCCATTCCCTCCCGTTTCAAGGACATCATACGGCCTGTAAATACCTATCCCAGCGGTGGGGTACGTCTAAGCCCTGTCGCCACTGATGAGTTCACTCGGTGGTGGACTTCAATTAATGAGAACAAATGGAACTCGGATCACCTGCCAGCTTTCAGAAAGATCTTCCAGCCATATCAGAAACACTTCCGTCATGCTGAAGATTTGGCTGTGTTCGCTATTGAAGGCCCTCGCCAAAACGCTAAACTTTCCTTGGTTCCTGAGGTGCGAACAGAAATACTCCCTGCCCCCAGGTATTTTTAAGACTCTTCAACTGTAATGATCAAATTCCTGATTTGTATACATTTTCCTGATCACCTTCTTTCCTTGCAGCGCCCTCAAAGAACCAAGAAATGTGCAAACAAGATTGGAGGTCGCCCTCTCAAGAAGCTAAAAACAAGTCTTCCTATAGAAGAAACTGTTTCTCAACCCCCGGTATGGGTTCATTCAATCTAAAACCTCGTATGTTTATGTGGACCAGCCAACTAATCCTATAATTTCCCTATAGGTGGATCAGCCTATGCAATCTAGCCCTGAAGCCGTGCGATCCCCTGAAGAATATGGTCAAAATCCTGTTGTCTCCAGTGCCCCAAACCTAACTGTTTTGGCTGAAGCAACCTTTACCGTGGCCCAGGAAGCAACTCCTTCTTCAGTCAACTTGGCCCCTGAGATTCCTACTGAAGCAGCTCCAAAGGTATCCCCTATCTAATCCACTCAATTGGAAATATCTTGAAAACCTAAGCTCAATTATGCTTCTTATGTTTCAGGAATCAATCCCTGTATTTGAAGTTAGTTCCTGCTCCGGGTCAGACTCAACAGTTGCCTCTCATGATCTTGCCACTATGATGGGAGAAATCTGTAAAGGAAGTGCTAAGCTCGTCCCTCTCCAGACTGTTGCTGCGAACGAGTCAATCCCCTGCGAGACGGTTTCCTGCTCGCCACAGAGTATAGTGGCTGATGCTCGCGTGAAGAATATTCCTCCCGCGACCGAAAGTCGCGCGCAGGTCCTTCCTCCAGCGAACGAAATCCCTCTCGCGAGCGAAACTGTCCCCGCGAGTGATAACCGCTCGAGTGATACTGCCCAACAAGTTCTTCAGACTGAAACTACCTCAAAGGTAAATCTCTTCTTTTTTCTACAGCTTTTGTTTGTAACCTTACAAACACTAACTGTTTCTTTGCTTGCCAGATTCCGGAGTACCTCCCAGTTACCTTTTCTCCTAGTCATGCCGTGCCTTCCGTTATAGAGCAAATTCAGCAAATGCTGAACCCTTTTCAAGCAGACCACTCAATTGCTGATGCGAAAACATTCCTTCGCAACCTGGAGCACGAGGATCTTCTTCATCCACAAACTAGAATCCAAGTAGAAGATGCAATTCGTATCCTGAGAATCCAAGCTGACGAGAGGCTCTTGAAGAAATTGCGGTGCCTATGGGAATTCATAACCGGTGCTGCAACTCTGTCTGAGCGTGTCAAAGTAACTCGATTGGAGGCCTTTCAGCATCGTCAGCAAACTGAGCAACTCCAAGCTGAACGGGCAGCCAAAGCTACCAGTCATGCTGGACTTGTCCATAGCACGACTCATTTGCTCCCTAACCGAATTGCTGAACTTAGACGGCAAAAACCAAAATTGAGGCTCAGCTAGCAGTTGCAGAGGAAGAGGCCGAACAACACTTAGGAGTCTTGGAATAAGAAAAGAATTCCTATCAGACTCTTCAACAAGCGATTGACAAGGTGGACGACAGAGTCGAAGATTCCCTGATTAACGAAGAAAATGCCCAAAAGGCCCTCGATGCTGCCTTAGCTAATGTTAAACATATCAGTAAATTTATTTAACTGACCCTTTGTATCAACTCTGCTCGCGAGTATAACTTTGAATGCAAAAAGTCTTTTCAGATTAATTCCATATCTTTGACCTCGTTGAAAACTGTCCCACGCTTTAACCGCAACGTTGCACCATTAACTTGCGCATTTACCGCGCATTTACCGCATTCAACTAACTCAGCACGCGTGATAAATGCTTGGCCAATGAATGAACAGCAAACCATCCAATCCTTTAGGTGAAAACCTAGCATTTTGCTTATAAATAGTGACCAACTCTTCCCATTACCTTCAGCAACCAAAACATGGCTTCTCCTTACAGTTTCAAAGCAGTTCCTCAAGACCTCTTTCTTCAATCTTCCCATCCTTTAGGCTTCACAACCAAACCTCAAATCCTGGGTAGGCTTCACAACCTAACCTCAGGCATAAGATCTGATGTGCCTGTCTCAGAAGTCTCTTCAAACTGCACCATTGGAACCAAATTCCACTTGATGAGGGGATTGACTTCTGATATGGGACCGAAGAAGGCTTCTGTGCCGACAGGATTCCTCTGTCAAGCCTATTTCGTATCCGGTCTGCTCAAGTCACTCCAGTTCCACCATCGCCGGCTCACTTTCAACATGCTGGCCGCGCAAGGTGTGAGATGAAACTAAAACTGTAAAAGTTTGAGGAGAGACTTTATGAAAAGAGTTGTAATAGATTATTGTTCAAGCAGCTCTGTTCTTGTTCAACACTGTATTTGTTGAAATCAAATGTATCTATGAGTATTATGAATCAATAAACACCAATTGTTTATGTTCAATGTGTAAACCACAGGTATTGGTTCAAAATAAATCAGGGCTTGAAAAACACAACTTGTTCTTCCCCAAAAATTTCGAAAAAACCACATTAATTGGTTCATGTATAACTATGGTGCCCCCCAGTTTTATCAGGTGCACAAAAAGCAAAAACCTCGAACAGGTTAAGCGTCGAGTAACATGAATGAAACTGACAAAACCCCAGTTCTGCGATAAGTCAAACGAACGAACCCTAAGGCCCCAAACTCTGTCCCCCTGCCTGGGAAACAAGCTGTTCTGTGTTCTGTGGAGGCAAAGGATCGTCATAGGCCCAAACACTTGGAAAATACTGTTTCAGATGCCTTCCATTAATAGGGTTATTATGGACTTCTCCATCCAAATCTCGCAAATAGTAAGCACATTTGCCCACGATCTGGTCAACTACAAAAGGCCCCTGCCACGTGGGAGACCACTTACCCCTGCCGCGAACATGCTCGCCAAAGGGAAGTACTGCTTTCCAAACTAAGTCGCCAACTCCAAAACTCCTGCCACGTGTCCTGTCATCATACGCGCGAGCAACTCGTTGTTTTTCAACCATAATATGATCTAAGGCTTCCAAACGAGTAGTATCCAATTGTTCGTGCTCTTGATACATGGCCTGAACATTATCCTCCCCTACTAACTGATGTTGCTCGCGAACCCTTAAAGAATTGACATTTATCTCCATGGGTAAAACTGCATCATGCCCAAACATCAAGCATTACCAGAAAAAAGACTATAGCCGACGAAATATCTAAAAACAGGCCGACGAAATTTTTTTTCGTCGGCTAAGTTAAAATTTCGTCGGCTAAACTAATTTTTTCTTCGGCTATAGTTAAATTTTAGCCGACAAAAAAAAATTTTGTCGGCTAAAGTGCTTTTTTCGTCGGCTATAGTATGTGAACTTTAGCTGACGAAATTTGAAAAGTTTAGCCGACGAAATTAGGGTATTTAGGAAAAAATACCTACCGTCAGATATGATCATTATGTTGAAATATGTATATAGGAAAAAATTTAACTTAATCTGACAACGTTAAGGGCTCGATCCTTACGGTCAATCACGTAAGTCAAACCCCTTAATGCACGGAAACGGTCATTTGACCGTCTAAATTACGTATTTTGTCCGGACCTTTAACTGAAAATAGTTTCAAATCGATAAGACGCAACCAGTGGTATAAAAATTTTATGAAAAATAACTACCGGAGATAGGGCTACCTCTAGGGAGAAAGAATGGAAAATTGAGTTAACCGCAATTATCGGTACCGAGACTTTACCGGAATTACATGATTTTTCAATTATAGACGTATTTCACCATTCCGGTCATATCTTATTTCACGACATTTTTTCGTTTGAAGCTTCTACGTATAGGGTTTAGGGTTTTACCCGACGAAATTAGGGTAATTCGTCGGCTAAAGTTAAATAAATAAATAAAATAAATAACTATAGCCGACGAAATTAGGGTAATTCGTCGGCTAAGGTTAAATTAATAAATAAAATAAATAACTATAGCCGACGAATTACCCTAATTTCGTCGGCTAAGGTTAAATTAATAAATAAATAAAATAAATAACTATAGCCGACGAAATTAGGGTATTTCGTCGGCTAAAGTTAATTAAAAATTCAAATTTTTTGGCGGGGATTTTTAAAATTTTAAAATTTTTCGGCTAAAATTTTAAACTTTAGCCGACGAAATTTCGTCGGCTAAAGTTCAAAATTTTCCATATCTTTCATTTTTCTCCTCCTCCTCTTCATCTTCCCTCCTCCTCCTCATCTCTCCTCCTCCTCCTCTTCATCCTCCTCCTCTTCATCTTCCCTCCTCCTCTTCATCCTCCTCCTCTTCATCTTTCGTCGGCTAAAGTTCAAAATTTTCCATATCTTTCATTTTTCTCCTCCTCCTCTTCATCTTCCCTCCTCCTCCTCCTCATCTCTCCTCCTCCTCCTCTTCATCCTCCTCCTCTTCATCTTCCCTCCTCCTCTTCATCCTCCTCCTCTTCATCTTCCCTCCTCCTCCTCTTCATCCTCCCTCTCCTAACCTTCTCCTCCTCTTCATCTTCCTTCCTCCTCCTCCTCCCTCTCCTAACCTTCTCCTCCTCCTCCTCCTTCAAATCCCTCCTCCTCCTACTTCTCTAAATTCTTCTCCTCCTCCTCCTCTCCCTCTCCTAACCTTCTCCTTCTCCTCCTCCTCCTTACTCCTTTTTCGGTGTAAAAACGAAAAAGAAGTAAAAATTTTAATCAAAAATACAATAAATTAAAAAAGAAAAAAATATGAAAAAATTTAAAAAAAAAAGAAAAAAACTATAGCCGACGAAATACCCTAAAATTCGTCGGCTAAAGTTTTAAAAAAAATAATAATTACAAAAAAAAAATTATAAAATTATAACTTTAGCCGACGAATTTTAATAAAATTCGTCGGCTAAAGTTAAATAAATAAATAAAAATAATAGCTAAAGCCGACGAAATTTAATAAAATTCGTCGGCTAAAATTAAAAAAAAAATAATAATAACTATAGCCGACGAAATGCCCTAAAATTCGTCGGCTAAAGTTAAATAAATAAATAAATAAAAATAATAGCTATAGCCGACGAATTTTAATAAATTTCGTCGGCTAAAGTCCAGAAATTAAGCGACGAAAAATTTATTCATCGGCTAAATAAATGACTTTAGCCGACGATGAACAGTAATTTCGTCGGCTATAGTGTTGGCTGACGGATTTTGCCCGACGACTTCTTAGCCGACGACGTGTCGTCGGCTAAGACTTTAGCCGACGAAATTTAAGGTTTAGCCGACGAAAAAATTTCGTCGGCTAAAGTGGTTGTTCTGGTAGTGAAGGCATAGGGTGTAGTTCTTGTAGGTCACCGCTTGGATGTTCGATACGCCTACAGAGTATGATCAAGCTCATTGTGCCAATCTCGAGGATTATCAGTCAACATCTTTCTCAAAATATTGATTATGACTTTGTTGCTAGCCTCAGCCTGGCCATTCGCCTGAGCGTAATACGGTGTGGAATGTAGAAACTTAATCTCATAGTCTGCAATGAAGTCTTCAGTTTCCTTTGCTAGGAATGCGGCCCCCCTGTCTGCTACTAACACTCAGGAATGCCATACATACTAATGATATTGCTGAAGATGAAGCTGCAAACTGTACGAGCAGATGCATCTTTTAAGGGTACAGCCTCCACCCACTTTGTGAAATAATCTGTGGCTAACAGGATGTACTTATGCTGTTGAGACGAAGCTGGATGAATAATTCCTATGAAATCCAACGCTCATCCTCTTGCTGGCCAAGGTTTAATAATGGGTTGCATGGGCACATCTGGAACATGCCGCACTGGTCCATGCGCCTGACACTCCTGACATCCTTGAGCAAACGTAATGCAATCTTTTAAGGTCGAAGGCCAAAAATAACCATAACGACGGATAAGCCACCGCATTTTTGGTCCAGCCTGGTGTGAACCACAAACTCCTAAATGTACCTCTCTCATCACTCGCTTGGCTTCTTTTCCAAAGATACATCTAAGATCAACTCCATCATCTCCTCTTCGTAGGAGCTCGCCACCTCGTAACACATAGTTGGTGGCAAAGTATCTGACTTGCCTATCCACTGGAGCAGATGGATTATCCAAGTAATCAATGAGTGGCTGACGCCAATCTGTATCGATAGCCTCCACTGTAGCAACATACCACTCATCCGCGTCCACCCTCCGAGCCATGAAGGAAGGTAACGTTCTCCTTTCAACCTTTAAAATCCGCTCGCAGACTCCATCAGTTAATGTTATACCAGTGGCAATTTGTGCCAACTCATTCGCTGCAAAGTTGTGTGCCCTTGGGATATAATCTAAAGTGACATCACTGAATTGTTCCAGTAGCTCTGTAGCCCTTTCCTAAAACGGTACCAAGGTGAATGTTGTACACTTGTATAAGCCCTAAAGCTGATTGATCACCAACAAAGAGTCGCCAAACACACTTACCACTGTTGCCCCCATCGCGAGCAACATTTCCAATCCGATTATTAACGCTTCATACTCGGCCTGATTGTTGGTACATTTCCATTCCAGTTGGAAAGAATAAGCGTGACGAACCCCCAGAGGACTTACCAGAGATATCCCAGCACCAGACAAACTTTCAGTGCTGCTTCCATCAAAGTATAACTCCCAAGGCTGCATTAAAATAGCTACTACGTCTAACTCTCTGTACTGCAAGTCTTGTTCCACGGGATGATGAAGCAAGAAATCTGAAACAGCCTGTCCAGTTTGTGCCTTCAAAGGTGTATATTGTAGCGAGAACTCAGACAATGCTAATACCCATTTGCCAATACGACCCCTGAGAATAGGTCTAGTCAGCATATATTTTACCAAGTCTGTTTGCGCCACCACTACTGTTGTGAAAGATAACATATAATGACGTAACTTGCAACCAGCAAAATACAACGCGAGACACAACTGTTCCATGTCATTATATCTGGTTTCTGCGTCGATTAATGTCCTGCTAAGGTAATATACAGCATGCTCAACCACCTTATCGTTATCTTGGCGTTCATCTTGTGCCAAGAGCGCAGCAATTGATGTTTCACATGCTGAAATGTAGAGCTTCAAAGGGTGACCAGGCCGTGGAGGCATCAGAACTGGCGGCGAAGTTAGATACTGCTTTATCCTATCAAACGCTTCCTGATGACTCGCTTCCCAACGAAATTTCGTATCTGCCCTCAACTTCAACAGTGATGTAAAGGGTTGAATTTTTCCTGCTGAGTTCGAGATGAATCTGCGCAAGAAGTTGATCTTGCCCAATAACTGCTGCAATTCCTTCTTGTTAGTTGGAGCTGGAGCTTCTATTACCGACTTGACTTTGTCCGCTGGAATCTCGATGCCACGCTGATGAACCACAAACCCTAGGAAATCGCCTGACTGAACCCCAAAGACACACTTAGCGGGATTCATCCTGAGTTTATGTTTCCACATTCTCAAAAAGACCTTTCTCAGATCCTCTATGTGGTCTGCCTTAATCTTGGACTTCACTACCACATCATCAATGTAAACCTCCAATATCTTTCCCAATATGTCATGGAAGATAAGGTTCATCGCCCTTTGATATGTGGCGCCAGCATTCTTAAGCCCAAAACGCATGACTTGATACTCGAATGCTCCTGTAAAGCCTGGACATCTAAAAGCTGTCTTGTGCTTGTCTTCTTCCTCCACATGAATCTGGTGATATCCTGCGGTACCATCCATGAATGACAAAAGCTCATGCCCTGCTACTGCATCAACCAACATGTCCGCCATTGGCATAGGATACACGTCCTTAGGTGTGGCTGTGTTTAAGTTTTTGTAATCCACGCACACCGTCATCTTACCATTCTTCTTTCTGACTGGCACTATGTTGGACAACCATTTAGCATACTTGGCAGGTCAAATAATTCCAGACTTGAGCATCTTTTCTACCTCTTCCTTTACTGAAGCCGCTGTATCGGCATGCATTCGCCTAGGTTCTTGCCTGACTGGCCGATAACCTTCCATAATTGGTAGTTTGTGACAAACTAACTCTGGTGCTAGTCCAGGCATGTCTTCGTATTTCTCTGCGAAGCAATCCTTGTATTCGAGTAGCAACTCAATGAGCCTATGCTTTTGTTCAGGCTCCAAATATACACTTATCCCAACCTCCATTGGTTCCTCTAGGGTCCCTAGGTTGACTTTCTCTACTGGATCCTTAACCTTAGGTGGAGTATCATCCAAGGCTGCCGGAGCTGGTTGGATAATCTCCTCCTCCTCTTCATCATACTCCAAAACATCATCGTTAACGCATTCTACTGCTGCCACATGTTGGTAAGCCTCTTGCTCTTGCCTAAAAATAGATAATCTCTGGTGCAGGGAAGCGTAGGCTTCCCACTCCTCCTTACTGAGTTGTGGCTTCATTGATTGTTTTGGGGTAAAACCATGGAGATTGGTCTACTGGCGTCTGCTTGGAGTTGTGCCAATCCCCATTGTGTAAGTTCAGTGGAGGTCACCCCATATGGATGTCCTTTCTTTGTAACACCACTGATTTTCAAAGGCCTCATATCTTCACTGTAATAACTTGCCTCAACAAAGCAAGCTGCTACTGAGAATGGTCTAGGGTCGGCCTTGATTACTTCGGACTCGTCAGTCTCTGGGTTCCAGATAGCAAGCTCTTGATGGAGAGAAGATGGAACACAACCGGCTTGATGAAGCCAATCCCTGCCCAGAATCATAGTATAAGGAGCTGTGCATTCAGCCACAAAGAAGGTCTGGTACATCTCTGATGGACCAACCCTAATTTTTAATATCACCACTCCTAATGTCTGGGCTATGTTACCAGCAAAACTTTTTACCTTCATCTTGCTTTCCAGAATCTTTTCCTTTGGGATCTGAAGATAATTCATAGTCTGCACGGTGAGCACATTTACAGCGGCCCCTGTATCCACCAATATCTTACTGACCCTTTTGTCCATCATGTCAGCAGACACGTACAATGGTCGCAAATGTTGCCTCATGGCGAAGGTGGGCTTGGAGAACAAAACATATTTCTTTCTCAGCTCAGAGTCCATACCTACCTTATCTTCGCTCGCGGCAAGCTCTTCCCCGCGAGCAGCTGATTCCGCCCTATTCTCTTCCTCTGACATGTTGAGGAAAACCTCAGACGAAATTGGCTCATCCAATGCGTACATAGAAGGTAAGACATACACCATATTGCAATAAGTGTTTGTCTCTTGGGTTGGCATCGTAGCTTCGGTTGTCACGTAAACCTGGGCAGACCCTGATTGGTCTGTGACCATCTCACCGTGTTCATTTTCTACGTAAAGCATGCTGCATGGCAAACTTTTATCCATGCCCCCAGTTTCCTCTTCGTCTTCCTCCATCTCGTCTTCTGTAGCACGAAATGCACCAATTTCTGATTCCTCTTCTGCACGGGCAAACGCTTCAGCCATTTGCTCTACTAATGAAACCTCTGGAGAAGGTTTCTGCTGCCCAACCTCAGTTATAGGTTCAGCCTTATTTGTTTCTTGAGACCCTTGACGCTGAATTGCTTTTGGTTTCCATTCAAACCTCGTTTTCGACATCTCCCTCTTATCTTCGTTCTTAGGACCTTCTGAGATCCTAACCCTTTTTGCTGGAGACGCCTCAGGTGTCTCAATAGAGATGGAAGTAGATGTTTTACCCACCACCTTTTGACCTACGCGCGACCAAACTGACCCCCGTGTGTGTTGACTTTTGTCGACGCCAACCCTTGACCACACAGACTTTCGCTCGCCGCTATTTTCTTCTCGCGAGACTCTCTTCTGTCCGCTATGCTCCGTGGTAGCAGTCTCGGGGATACTGCGAACGTTCCTGACAGGGCAATAAGGTCTAGCTGACAATAAATCTAGCTTTCGCTTTAACTGTTCTGGAGTCTCTCTGATTTGGTCTGGGCTGACCAGACCCTTATCCAACACTTCCAGAAGCCTCTTGGTCTTGCCATATCTTCGCTGCACATTCCTAGTCTGAGTAGGAGTAACCTCTACCACCTTCCCTTTTTCTCTGATCATCCAGACGTTGTCCTTAAGTATATTCCTGGAAGCTGGCGGTATGTAAGGTTTAGTCACGACGTCCTGTGGGCTGACCATTGGCTTCTTCCCCTCCATCCTTGCCTGGCGCAAACGAAGGTAGAGGTTGGAGTCCCTCTGACTAAGACTTGCTGATCTTATCACCCGTTTTGGACTGTATGGCTGATACGCTTCGGGGGGTGTAATAACAGCACTCCTCTTTTCCTGTCGTGGCTCTTCAGCAATGCCACACTCAGTTTTACATCTGGCACATAACACGACTGCTGATGCACCTTCTCCTGACTCTTTCCGCTTAACAACTTCCTCATCTTTATTTCCAGAACTCAGGTCAAGAGTCAGCTTTCTGTTACCCCGCACCAGATCAACTACAGCAATATCTGCTACTGCTGGATCACAAAAGGTAATTGACCCCTCATTGACCCACTGTTGTATTTGGTCTTTGAGCTGCATGCACTGAGAAGTCTTGTGAGTCCACAGATTATGATATTTACAGTAAGTCTTACCAGCTATTGCTTCTTCTGGGGGGTAGACTCCCCATGGGATAGCCACCTGGTTGGCTGCAATCAGCTTGTCCAGAATAACATGAGCCCTACTAGCATCATAGGTGTACTCTTTGAACTTTGGTTTCACTGGCAATGGCTTCTCCTTCTTCCCATCACATGGCACTAGGTCAACCATGTTGATTGTAGGGAAAGGATCGATGTCCACCCAAGCTGCAGTATTTTCCTCATTCGCTCCAAGTTTTCCCTCGTTGATCCAAGTCTGGATAATATCCTTCAGGCGAATGCACTCTGATGTATTATGGTTCCAAAGATTATGGAACCTGCAGTACTTCTTTCCCTTGAGCTGCTCCTGGGTAGGGGGAGGTCCAAAATCATTCCTCACTTTCCCCAATGCTGTCAAATCCTCCAGAATCTCCAGCGCCTTGTGTGCATTATACGTATAAGACTCGTACTTCGGTTTGGCAAAAGCGGCGAACGAAATCTTTACTGGCTCTTTGGATATTTTTAGCACCTGGGATTTGATGGGCTGTCTCCCTGCTAACTCCACTGCTGCCACTTCTTCCTCATATCCCATCATGTACGGGTCTGCATAAGGCATGGCTTGTGGAGCCGAATAGTAGGGATCCATGTGGGAATATATCGCCCCTATTGTCTTATGCCTTGCTGGAGGCATTCTGGGCCTCAGCGTTCCTGGGATGAGAGCCAAATTGTTCCTGGAATTATTTGCCTCCTCGTCTAGCTCATTCAGGAAGTACTGGTAACTGCCAACCCTGTTCATTAGGTCAGCCATGCTAGAGAACACTCCATCATGGTGTTTTGCTCTCTGCCTCTTCTCCAACCCCTGGATTGCAATTTTGATCAGGTCAGACTCTGGGATTGGAGTCTTGCACTTGGCCTGCTGTACTTTGAACCTCTTGAGGAACTCTACTGATGACTCCATAGGCTGCTGATACATAGCGGTCAAAGACGACAAGTCAACCTCTGGCTCCACAGTTCCAAATGTGGTTCTAAACATGGTCTCCATCACGTTCCAGTCAGGAACTGATCTTGGTATCAACTTGGTGTACTATGTCAGTGCTGACCCTGACAATGAAGCCCCAAACGTGCGCAGCTTAAAAATAGTATCCGCGCCATACGGTCCACACTCACCTGTGAACCTTGCGATGTGGGTGGCTGCGTCTTCAGAGCCCTCCCCTGAGAATAAGGTGAATCTTATCTGTCGATAATGTACTGGCCATAGGCTCTCAGCCACCCATTCTAGATACGGATGCGCGTATGCAGTGTTCACAGCAGCAACAATGGGAGTTGTCCTTATTGCTTCCTGTATCATATTCTGAACTGCATCCCAGTCCAGCTGAGGTCTCCTCTGAATAGATGTAGGCGAACGACGTGGTTGTTGCCTTGGAGCCCTCTGTCTCCCTCTAGCTCCTCCAGGGTTCTGGTTATTGTGCACCGCTAACTGGTCATCACCCACACGAAGTGGACCAAATCCCTCTCGGTGCACAGTTCTTCTATCCACCTGGTGATCTACTTCTTCTAGCAACTCTTCTTCTGGAGGCTGTTGGTGGATAAGCTGTTCAGTTCTCATGGCATTTAAAGCCTCCATGAACATATCCATCCTCTTGTTCAGCACTTGCTGATTTTCATCCATCTTAGTTGCTAAATCCTTATACCTTAGGTCCTGAGTCTCGGCCTTTCTGTCCTGCTGTCGGGCTCGATCCCGGACCTCTTGGAAACCTTTTGTTAGGTTTTCCAATGATGAGCTTAGTGCTCCTACTTGATCAGCAAGGTTTTGTGATTGACCTTCTTTAGCCATGGCACCAAACTTGCTAATTGCTTGCTCTGTAGATAACTTTCTACAATAAGCCGAATTGTGCGGCTTAGCGCTGATGTGTTCCGGTTTGGAACAAAAAGGGTACTCCTTTTGGTATTCGCCGAAGCCTGTAATCTTGACACAGTCCCACCGGGTGTGCCAGATGTTTGGTGTAGAATTTGCAGTCCTTCAAACAACCGGCTTGTAAATTTGTGCTAGGCGTGCCAGTACCTTTGGGTCAGGTACAACCTTGAAATTGGATGCTGCTCGCGTCCCTCTTCTGACTTCTTCTCACAGCGACCGTGACAGACGCCGATCTTCTTCCTCTGTGCTGGGTTCTCTCTTCAGACCTACAAGGGAAAAGTCCCTCTAGGATTTTTCTCCAACCTGCAATGAAACTAAGCAGCGGGTATCAAGATATGCAGGATATGGACTGGCGAACGGATTCTCCAGAACTGGTTGCGGGAGTAAAACTGCTCAACGGATTGAACAGGGGAGTAGTGAGATTTCAACGGATTGAAACCTGTCAGACTTAACGGATTAAGTCCCTTGTGCAGCTTGACGGATCAGGCTACGGTTGCTGACGGATCAGGCTTGGATGCTCCGGAGAGGCTTGAAGACTTTCGCGTGGCGAAGTTGTTGTCTGTTTGTTGGTAGATGTAGTTGTGTTTTTCTTCTTGTATCCTAACCCCTTTATATAGTGAACACTAGGGTAGATATTTACTTGTGAATCAAGGCACGGCACCATACTGCTAGGGTTAAGAATCCTTCTTGTAATGCAAGACAACCTCTTAAAGCCCAATCCTCTAAGCCCAACACTCTTCTGTTGGTAACTTAACCTCTTGTGACCACGTGCTTTATTTCTTATGACACTCTCGCGAACGCTTTTCCTCCCGCGAGCGTGTTTCATTAATACATAGCCCCTTCCGCGAGCCCGTTTCCTTCAGCGAGCAAACTATCTCCCTTCGCGAGCGTGTTTCGTTCATGTGCTCCTCGCGAGCGCATTTGACTTTCTGAGCATTCTCTGACCTTCTTGACCGCAGGTATCGGTCCACTTGCTTTTCCATAAATGGGCTTTTTACTTTTGGATCTAACAGCACCCTTAACACGAAGATACTATAAGAAAATATCACTAAATCCATGACTTTGTTATATTTAACAACGTGAAAAATCTTTAATATAAACCTCTATTATTGGATCAGCCGGCGGCTTCATCCCCATTACTAGGAGCTGAGACAGTTAGTTCAAACAGGGGCACTGCAAGCAAAGAGCAAGTGATATACGACCTGTCGGAAAGTTGATTCAAAGTTTCAAACATGGCCGGCTCAACTCAAATGAAACATCAAGGGCAATTAATATAGGAGCTGCCGGTCTCCAAGGATTATAAACATGGGGACTGAAAGAGATATATATATATGGCCAACTAAAATGGAAAACAAAGCTATCGAGCTGCCGGTCACAGGGGATTATACATAATTCATTGAAAATATCACAATTGCAAATAAGTGCATCCAATCTATGATATCTTGGAAATTATATAAAATTATGAATTATTGTGAATTATGTCAAAGAGCATTGCTATAGGGCCTAAGGCCTAAGATTTATGACCTTAATCTTATATGACATGTTATGTTGTATAGACACGTCATTAATTTTAAAAATCATGTCATATCAACTATATGTAAAAATACAATAGTATCACACTACCAGAATAAATATCATAGCCGACGAAAAAAAAATTACCAGGCCGACGAAATTTTTTTTCGTCGGCTAAAGTCCATTTAAGCCGACGAAAAATAATTTCGTCGCCTAAGTGAAATTTTCGTCGGCTAAAGTGGACTTTTAGCCGACGAAAAAAACTTTCGTCGCCTAAGTGAAATTTTCGTCGGCTAAAAGTCTACTTTAGCCGACGAAATGTTGTTTCATCGGCTAAAATAGTTTTTTTCGTCGGCTATAGTCTGTGAACTATAGCCGACGAAATTTTAAAACTTTGGCCGACGATATATATAATTTCGTCGGCTAAAATTCTTTATATTTCCAGATCTAGACAGTAGCTGATTTGAAAGAAAAAACAGGAGAAAAAATTTTGTAGTTGGCGAAATTGTTGGGTGTTGTCGAAATCTGTCGGAAATTAGTTTGTGGCGCTATATATAGGTACGTATATGTATATATCTTGTTTTTGAGTTGATTTAAGAGTTTTATTTTCGTTATGCACATTGAGTTTGAGTTTTAATTAGAGTTGATTATATTGTGTTTTGAGTGTGATTGAGTTGATCGATTTGGGTTTGATAATATATATGAAGTTGTTGATATATATATATATATATATATATATATATATATATTAATTTGATTATATTAATTAGTAATTATTATATATATTAATTGTACGTTAACTCAGATATAATATAAATTGAATGATTCGTAAATTTAATTAATTAGCGTTTATACATATATATTATGTTATTTTCTCAGGATATGGATAAGAGTTGGATTTCGCTTCCAAAATGGGACAAAAGATATGCTAAAGGAGTTGTTAGTTTTATTGAATATGTGATCAATAATGCTAAAGGGAATACAATTTTCTATTGTCCGTGCACTAAATGTCAGTGTCGCAGCGATATGTATCAATTTCCAATTGACAAGGTTTGGCAGCACCTTCAAAGTAATGGGTTTTGGGAGAAGTACACATGTTGGATATATCACGGTGAAACATCATCAAGGGGTCCGCATGATCATGGGCAGTTTTCTGAGACGGGCAGTACATCCAACGATCCAACAACGGCCTTCATCAACGATATGTTTCCTTATGAGAGGGGTGTATGCTCTGAAGGACTGTATATGTCTGACCCGGTGCAGCCCTTCCCTAGAGTTGTCAACACTGCTGGTATTGACAGATACAACAAACTACTTGCTTTCCAACAGACCCCTGTGTACCCCGGTTGTCAGAAAACGGTTCTTGAAAGTGTGATGGACGTTATGAAGATTAAAGTTGAGACAAAATCGACTGTGAAGGCTGTTGATGAGTATCTACAGTACACTGCTTCGATGCTGCCCCACGGTCATCGTCTTCCTACCACTCATCATAAGGTCCGATGTATACTGAAAGATCTTGGGCTTTCCTACATCAAGATCCATGCATGCAGATATGATTGTGTTCTCTTCTGGGGTAAAGATCCAGAAGGGAATGACCTTGGTGACCTTGACACATGTCCAGTATGTCAGAGTGACAGGTATAAGTTGACTCCTGCAGGCAATAGGAAACCTATGAAGGTACTTCGGTATTTCCCGTTGAGGGATAGGCTGGAAAGGTTGTACATGTCATCACACACGGCCAAATCTATGAGATGGCACGCTGATAGGGAATTGCAAGGCGAAGATACCCTTATACACCCTGCTGACGGGGAGGCCTGGAAGCATATAGACAGGGAGTTTCCTCATTTTGCGTCTGAGGTCCGAAATGTGAGGCTCGGGCTCTCATCCGACGGGTTCAATCCTTTTGGCAACATGAGTCTTCAATACAGTGTATGACCGGTGATTTTGGTACCATACAATCTTCCTCCATAGATGTGCATGAAGAAGGAATACAATATGTTGAGTTTGTTGATTCCGGGACCCGGTTATCCAGGGAAGTGTCTCGATGTGTATTTGAGACCCTTGATTGAAGAGCTTAAGTTTTTTTGGGACGTTGGTCATCCCACTTATGATAAGTTCATGCACGAGATGTTCCAGATGCATGCTATGGTTGTTGGTACCATTAGTGATTTTCCTGCTCGTGGGATGTTGTCGGGCAACGTTGTTAGGGGATACAAGGCTTGTCCAGAGTGCCTAAGCGATGAGGGGAGCAGTAGTCATTGCAACAAGATATGTAGATTGGGTCACCGTACTCTCCTTCCGTATGATCACGAATGGCGGTTCGATGACAAGGCATTTGATGGGACTGTAGAACTTGGTGTGCCTCCTAGAAGATGGACAGGGGAAGAAATTTTAGCAGTGCTTAATGAGTATGATTTTGGGCAGCTCAGCAATCATCCCAATATAGTGGCGGCAATACCTGACAGACCCGATAGGTATAAATTTTGGACACATAAGAGCATATTCTGGGAACTCCCATACTGGAGTAAGTTGTTGATCAGGCACTACCTAGATGTGATGCACATAGAAAAGAATGTGTGTGACAGTGTGGTGGGAACCGTGCTGAACTTGGAGGGAAAGACGAAAGACGGTCCGAAGGCACGCATTGATCTTAAAAAAATGGAGATACGAAGACATTTGTGGTTGAAAGAAGGGAAGAAAAAAATGCCTCAAGCTCCGTACACCGTGAAGCCTGAACAGAAGAACGTAATTTTCAGGTGGTTGAGTTCTGTGAAGTATCCTTCAGGCTACGCAAGAAATATAGCCCGGTGTGTAAACATTCGGGACAATAAAATGTACGGGTTAAAGAGTCATGACTGTCATATTCTGCTACAACGTCTCTTCCCTATTTTCATTCGACCCTTCCTTCCCCGTCAGGTGGTGGAGCCGTTAGTAGCGTTGTCAAGATTCTTTCAGAAGTTATGCACAAGGGAAGTGACAAAATCTGATCTCCGGGAAATGCAACAGGACATTATTTATATCATGTGTAAATTTGAGAGAATATTTCCTCCAAATTTTTTTGACATCATGCCGCACCTGATGATCCATCTTCCCGAGCAATTGTTGCTTACCGGTCCAGTACACTATACTTGGATGTATCCTATGGAAAGGTATGTTTTTTACACCTAATGTTTTTATTGTACATGTTCATTGTATAATCGTAACATATGACAACAAATTTATTTATTTACAGACAACTGGGAGACTACAAAGCTTATGTGGCTAACAAATCCGCGCCTGAAGGATGTATAGCAGAAGCATATATTGCGCACGAGTGCGTCACCTACATGAAGTTGTATCTAGGAGCATTGAAGGAAACTCCACAAACCATGCCGGTTGATGAACCGAAGTTTAACCTTTCCATAGTCTCAAATGATGTTGAAGTTTATGGAATTTTACCAGAGTCCTACAAGTTGCAACCCCATGAGCTCGTCATAGCCCATTGGTGGGTATTGATTAACTGTCAAGAAGTTGAATACTGGAAAGACATCCATCTACACTGTCCAGACATTCAAGGTGATCTCGACTACCACAACAAGGAGTTCGCGAACTATTTTGGCGATTGGGTATGTAATTCTTCAATTTTGTATGTTGCAAGTCTCCTTGATTGCATAATTATTCATATTAATTTATAATACATTGAATCTTTGGTTGCAGATGAACCATATTCAATTTGATGGTCACCCAAATTGGTCTCACGAACTAAGACTTCTAGCTATGAAGCCGATAATGTCAAGAGTTTACCCGATGTGCAAGGTCAATGGCGTGCAATTTATATGTGAAATGAGAGACAACAGACGAAGAACACAGAATTCTGGGGTTACGGCGCATGGTGGCCGGAATGGAGTTGATTATTATGGTGTTCTTGATTCAGTGGTGGAACTCGTTTATGGGCAAGGCATGACCGTGCACCTGTTCAAGTGTAGATGGTTTGATACTAGAAGCTCGCAGAGCATGAAGATTGATCAGTACGGGATTTTATCGGTGAACACTGGCACAAGCTGTTACGAAGATGACCCCTTTGTTTTTGCGACATCGGTGAAACAAGTGTTTTATCTTGATGACCTTGTTAAGGGTGACGCGTGGAAAGTAGTCAATCTTGTGCACCCTCGAAACATTTACCGGGCGGCTACACTTGGAGAGGCCGAAGACGAGGAAGAAAATGTTGCATATCAAGAACACAGTGCAATAGATATTCCTGACTCCTCTACAATTCGCCTTAATAATTTTAAACCGGGTCGTTCGGTTCGAATTCGTGATTTAGACGCTCGCCTTATTGATGTGGATCCAAATCAAGAAACAGACGACGACTCTTGTGATGTAGAAATGCATAGATTACCGGAAATTAATTCTGACACCGAAGAAGACTCATCGGATGATTCTGATTACGAGCCTTCTTAGTTATTTGAA
The DNA here is from genome assembly GCA_951800085.1 of Comarum palustre. NCBI lineage: Eukaryota > Viridiplantae > Streptophyta > Magnoliopsida > Rosales > Rosaceae > Comarum > Comarum palustre. Next base: position 9,058,014 of record OX637574.1, read on the forward strand.
TTTGTACTACAATTTGATGTGTTTTATATGGTACAAGCTCTACAATTCATAATGTATCTTAATGTTGGTTATATATGCAGGAAATTGTTATGGGTACGGTTAAACCAACTGTTTTTTTATCTATTTGACAGTTTTAGCCGACGAAATATAACATGTTTCGTCGGCTAAAAGTATCTTAGCCGACGAAATATTTAGCCGACGAAATATAACATATTTCGTCGGCTAAACCCTAAACCCTAACCCCTAAACCCTAAAGTATAGCCGACGAATACCCTAATATTTCGTCGGCTAAAGTTAAATGAATAAAATAATAATTTTATACCGCTAGCTGCGTCTCCTCGATATGAAACTATTTGTAGTTGACGGTCCGGACAGAATACGTATTTTAGGTGGCCAAATCACCGTTTGTTTGTGTTTAGGGGTTTGACCAACGGGATTGACCGTGCGGATCGAGCCCGAACGTGTGTCCGATGATGCTGAAATTTTACCCTCACACATGTTTCAACATAATGATGATATCTGACGGTCGGTTTTCCGTTTCACAAGATGGATTGTCACAATCAAAGTATGCCTACTAATGTTGTATAACTAATTGACTAAGTGTTAAGTAAATGTTCCGTTTTAAAAACAAACTATACGTAGATGCTTCAAACAAAAAAAAGTCGTGAGATAAGATATGACCGGAACGATGAAATATGTCTACGGTTGAAATTTAACGTAATTCCGATAAGTTTCGGTGCCAATACTTGCGGTCATTGCATTTTTTCTATTCGTTCGCCATAGAGGACGCCCTATCTCCGACGGTTATTTTTCTTATAAATTTTATACCGCTAGCTGCGTCTCCTCGATATGAAACTATTTGTAGTTGACGGTCCGGACAGAATACGTATTTTAGGTGGCCAAATCACCGTTTGTTTGTGTTTAGGGGTTTGACCAACGGGATTGACCGTGCGGATCGAGCCCGACCGTGTGTCCGATGATGCTGAAATTTTACCCTCACACATGTTTCAACATAATGATGATATCTGAAGGTCGGTCTTCCGTTTCACAAGATAAAACAAATAAATTGTGCATGAACTTACTAAATATGAATAAAATATACTTTAGCCGACGAAATTACTAACATTCACAGTAATTTCGTCGGCTATAGTCCAACTATAGCCGACGAAATTACTTAAAAAATTTCGTCGGCTATAATTGGACTTTAGCCGACGAAATTAGGGTTTTGTCGTCGGCTAAAGTCCAACTATAGCCGACGAATTTTTTATTTCGTCGGCTATAGTTCTTACTATATATTCGATTGCAGCGAAACAGAAGCCCACTTTCTCCATTTTCTGAAACTCGGCCGGACGGTTTCTCCTTCTCCTCTCGATTTTCTTTCGCCATTTTCGACGGTTTCCGGCCTCCACTCCGCCTCCCTCATCTCCCAAACCAATTAGGTATGCAATTTCATGTTTATATTGTATTATAGAACAAATTTGGGTTGTTTTTTCAATATATTGCATTATATTGAATTGTGTTGAATTATATTGTGATAATGTTGAATTGTATTATGTTGTGATAATGTTGAATTATATTGGGTGTATTTACTGAATTTGGGTGTATATTTGGTTGTATTTGGGTGAATTTGGGTGTATTTGGGTGTATTTGAGTGTATTTGGGTGTATTTAGATGTATTTGGGTGTATTTGGGTGTATTTAGTATATTTGGATGTATTTTGGGTGTATTTAGTATATTTGGGTGTATTTGGGTGTATTTAGTATATTTGGATGTATTTGGGTGTATTTAGTATATTTGGGTGTATTTAGTATATTTGGATGTATTTTGGGTGTATTTAGTATATTTAATATATTTGCGTATATTACAATATTAGCAGAAGCATATTGTTCATTTTTTATTTTATTTGGTATATTGTTCATTTTTTATTTGGTATATTGTTCATTTTTAATTTAACAAAATATTAATTATTTTATTTAGGATGAAAGGATTATTCAGCAGATCAAAGAGTTCGAAGGGCCGGGGTGAATCGTCAGAGGGAACGTCTAGCAACCCTCGAGGTTCGTTTCAGGGCCCAATGACGGCCCGACGGGCGTCTCTTCTGGAGCCGACACATTCCTCCAGGCAGCCAGATGGCCCTCCCGCCTCCAGGCCTCCTAGCGCCCCTCGCTCTTCCGGCCAGCCGGACGCCTCTCGCTCCTCCAGGCAGCCTAGCGCCCCTCGCTCCTCTGGCCAGCAGGACGCCCCTCGCTCCTCCAGGCAGCCTAGCGCCCCGCGCTCCTCCAGGCAGCCCAGCGGCCCTCACTCCTCGAGGCAGCTGTGGCCTCCGACTCAGGCGGAGGTGTCTGCACCACGTATGCCTGAGATACGTAGGGCACCGGCACCGGGCCCTAGTGCATCGGAGGGTGGGTCTTTCGGGGTACAGATGCCGCCGCCTCTTCTCTTCCTTCCGCGCTTCATACCGGCAATACCTGCAGTCGATGACTCAAGGGCGCCGATTTATCCACTACCCCCCCAGGTGACCCCATCAGCGGTGTACCTGTTCGTGCCGTTTGCTACAGAGTTAATCTCTGCGAGGGTATCATCGTCGGCGACAGAGTCGGAGTCCGTCGCATCCGCCCCAACGCCCTCAGGTAATGATTATATAAGTAATTTGTTATGTTATAATGTTATAATAAAATTAATTTACTAATCATCAATTTATGATAGGTACCGTCGGAGCCAAGCCGACAAGGAAGAAGAGAGGTCCGGTCACGGGGAAAGCTCTCGAGAAGACAGTGAGTACATCGGGAAGGATCGTCATTGATACTGACGAGGATGAGAACGTAGTATCGGGCGGCAAGACGAGGATGTACTCTGGCCGAGTGGGAGCGCTTATTAGGGATAGAGTCCCTATGTTGTGGTCAGACTGGGGCGAGGTCCCACAGGAGGTTAAGGACATGGTCCACAACGCCATGTCGGTAAGTATAACAAAATTCATATTTAATATTATTTATTACATTGTAGATTTATGAACGTCTAAAGGAATAAATGTTTAAATGCAGGTGTGGTTTGACGTTCCCGAGTACCTGAGGAACACCTGGGCGGACGTTGTGCACGGGGGAAGGTACGTTGCAAAGTTAAGGACAAAAAAAAACTATGTTTAATTTATAATATTTATATTTTTTTTGGCGTATTACAGGTACAAGGAGTGGAAGAACGAGTTACGGACCCACTGGACTACACATGGGAACGAACGTTCCGGCACCCCCCTTGAGTTCCAGTTCAGGGAGTACGAGTGGCGTTGGCTTCTGATATCGGAATTCAACAACCCACATAAACAGGTAATTAAAAATAATTATTTATTATATTGAATTATATTTAATACGTTTTAAAATATTTTACTAATTCGATTCCTTTGTAGGCCGTTTCCCGGGTGAACGCTCAGAACCGGCAACGCAACATGAGGAACCATCATGCCGGTTCTAGACCGTTCGCATCGTTGATGGAGGAGGCGGCCAGGGAACATCCAGAGGTCAACCAGTACGTCTATACGTACGAGAAGGCATATCCTGACTCCCAGGAGGATATTGTAAGTCGTTTTACGTTTTAAAATTTAGTAAATTATATGTATATATATATATATATTTTAAAATGTTAATTAATTTTTTTTTCCTATCAAATTAGGCGAGGGTGAGGCAGGCTAGTGACGAGGTGATGGCTGCTATAGTCAGGGAGACATGGCCTGACACGCAAGAGGAAGACATGTCCGAAGCCATGTCCCGGATCGACAGTTCGGATCTCAGCGTTGGGGCCAGGATCATGGGCACAGCCTTCCCACCGCGAGGAAATAACTTCTACTGTCGGGGCCTGGGAAAGAAGGGCGAGGGGGTACTGAAAACCACTCCTGGGTTTCAGAAAAAAGGAGCCTAGACCAGCAGCAGAACGACTCAGCTTGAGGCGGAAGTTCAGATGTTACGGGAACAACAAGCCGCCCAAGCAGCATATAATGCCAAGAGAGAGGCCGCCCAAGCAGCATATACTGCCGCGAGAGAGGTCGCCCAAGCAGCATATACTGCCGCTCTACAGGAGTACACTATAGCATGCCATGCCGCCCAGCAGACACAGCAGCAGCAGATGTACCAGTACATGCAAGATTTTATAGCTGCACAGCAGTAGGGACTTCCGCTTCCGCCCATGCCCCCGCCTATTGTCTTACCTCAGCCGCCGCAACCTCCCCAACCTCCCCAACAACCTCATCCTGGAGCAGATATTGATTTAGACGATATCGATTTCATTTAGTTTTTTAAGTTTATGAACAATTATTTATTTAGTTTTTTAGGTTTATGAACAAATATTAATTTACTTTTTAGGTTTTATGAACAATTTATGAATTAAAAATTTAATGCAAAATCTTTATGTTACTTTAGATGGTGTGTTGTTGTTGGTTATAAAATTGTTTCTGTAATTTGCAGCTTGCTTGGATGGTAATGTATAAATTTTGTTTGGGTTTCTAGTATAAAAAGTACTATAGCCGACGAAATTTACCATATTTCGTCGGCTATGCTATTTTTTTTTTTCCAACAACCTTTAGCCGACGAAAGTGTGCTAATTTCGTCGGCTAAAAGTATTATGGCCGACGAAAGTGTGCTAATTTCGTCGGCTATTCTCTATTTAATTTTTATTTTTTAAAAACTTTAGCCGACGAAATATTAATATTATTTCGTCGGCTAAGTGTTGGATTATAGCCGACGAAATATTTATATTATTTCGTCGGCTAAGGTGTGGATCATAGCCGACGAATTTTTTTATATTTTTTCGTCGGCTAAGGTGTGGAGTATAGCCGACGACGGCCTTTATTTCGTCGGCTATAAGCATAGCCGACGAATTATAGCCGACGACTTCTTAGCCGACGAAAATGGTGAACAGGCCGACGAAAAAATTTCGTCGGCTAAAGTGCTTATCCTGGTAGTGTCAATTTCAAATCCAAATTAGGCAATAATTATATCAAATTATTGTTTCATCTACATGATTTAGTTACCTTTTTCATCTTGTTTGATTTAGTTACCTTACATAAATTATATTAAATTTATTTCTTAAACGATTTTACCACTATAATAATTCAAAATTATGAAATTAATAAATTTTATGAATCAAAATTCAATTTCAAAATTTTTATTTCTTTTTTCTTTTATTGTTAGAAGTACGATATATATATATAGACACACACATTCAAATGAATTCATATTTTCTAACAAGTATATTTTTAAATATATATATATATATATATATATAAAGATAGTTAAGTTAGAGGAGAGATAGTTAAGTTAGGATACACTACCAGAAAAAAGACTATAGCCGACGAAATATCTAAAAACAGGCCGATGAAATTTTTTTTCGTCGGCTAAAGTGGACTTTAGCTGACGAATTTTTTTTTCGTCGGTTAAGTTAAAATTTCGTCGGCTAAATTGCTTTTTTCGTCGGCTATAGTTAAATTTTAGCCGACATAAACAATTTTCTTCGGCTAAAGTGCTTTTTTCGTCGGCTATAGTATGTGAACTTTAGCCGACGAAATTTGAAAAGTTTAGCCGACGAAATTAGGGTATTTCATCGGCTAAAGTAACTTTTAGTTATAAAATTGCACTACGGATATTTCGGTGTCCGATTGACTATTGTGATACCAATCTGGAAGCAGAACGGCCGTACGAGTAAAACTCATCGCTAATGCCATGACATACGGGCTTTTTTAGCCATCCGAGTTCGTTTAAGGCTTCAAAATGAAGTTTTTCTAAACACTTAACACACGAAAATGTCCATATCTACACCTATATGAGGTATTTTGGCCGAACCTTCAACACAACAAACACTCACCATAATGAGGCGCAACTGTCCATCTAAAAATTTTGAGACATTTACCCCTCCATGATAGGCCTCCCCCATATAGATAAAATAATGGTAAATAGTAGGCATGTTGTGATTCCGGTCATCAAAATTCACAAACATAAATACGACCGTCAGATATCATCAATATGTTGAAATATATCTCTGGTAAAAAATTCAACTTTATCCGATAAGTTTAAGGACTTCATCTAGACGGTCAATCTCGTAAGTCAAACCTCTATATTGTATTGACTGCAACTATCGGCACCGAGACTTTACCGGAATTACGTGATTTTTCAACCGTAGGCGTATTTCACCATTCCGGTCATATCTTATTTCATGACTTTTTTGCGTTTGAAGTTTCTACGTACAGTTTGTTTTAGAAACGAAACATTTACTTAAAGCTTAGTAAACAAGTTATACAACATTAGTATGCATGTTGTGATTCTGATGATCAAAGTTGAGAAACAAAATTTCGACCGTCTGATATGATCATTATGTTGAAATATGTAAATAGGACAAAATTTAACATAATCTGACAACGTTAAGGGCTCGATCCTTACGGTCAATCACGTAAGTCAAACCCCTTAACGCACGGAAACGGTCATTTGACCATCTAAATTACCTATTTTGCCCGGATCTTCAACTGAAAATAGTTTCAAATCGATGAGACGCAACCAGTGGTATAAAAATTTTATGAAAAATAACTACCGGAGATTGGGCTACCTCTAGGGAGAAAGAATGGAAAATTGAGTTAACCGCAATTATCGGTACCGAGACTTTATGGAATTACGTGATTTTTCAACCATAGACGTATTTCACCATTCGGTCATATCTTATTTCACGACTTTTTTTCGTTTGAAGCTTCTACGTATAGGGTTTAGGGTTTTAGCCGACGAAATTAGGGTAATTCGTCGGATAAAGTTAAATAAATAAAATAAAATAAATAACTATAGCCGACGAAATTAGGGTATTTCGTCGGCTAAGGTTAAATTAATAAATAAAAAAATAAATAACTATAGCCGACGAATTACCCTAATTTCGTCGGCTAAAGTTAAAAAAATAAATAACTATAGCCGACAAAATTTATTAAAATTCGTCGGCTAAAGTTAATTAAAAATTCAAATTTTTTGGCGGGGATTTTTAAAATTTTGAAATTTTTCGACTAAAATTTTGAACTTTAGCCGACGAAATTTCGTCGGCTAAAGTTCAAAATTTTCTATATCTTTCACTTTTCTCCTCCTCTTCATCTTCCCTCCTCCTCCTCCTCTTCATCTTCCTTCCTCCTCCTCTCCCTCTCCTAACCTTCTCCTCCTCCTCCTCCTCTCCTCCTCCTTCAAATCCTTCTCCTTCCTCCTCCTCCTCCTCCTCTCCTCTTCTCCTCATCTTTCGGAGTAAAAATGAAAAAGATGTAAAAAAATGTAATCAAAAATACAATAAATTAAAAAAGAAAAAAATTATGAAAAATGAAAATAGCTATAGCCGACGAAATTTTAATAAAATTCGTCGGCTAAAATTAAAAAAAAAAACTATAGCCGAAGAATTACCCTAAAATTCGTCGGCTAAAGTTTAAAAAAAATAATAACTTTTGCCGACGAATTACCCTAAAATTCGTCTGCTAAAGTTAAATAAATAAATAAAAATAATAGCTATAGCTGACGAAATTTAATAAAATTCGTCGGCTAAAATTAAAAAAATAATAATAATAATTATAGCCGACGAATTACCCTAAAATTCGTCGGCCAAAGTTAAATAAATAAATAAAAATAATAGCTATAGCCGACGAATTTTAATAAAATTTCGTCGGCTAAATTCCAGAAATTAAGCGATGAAAAATTTCTTCGTCGGCTAAATAAATGACTTTAGCCGACGATGAACAGTAATTTCGTCGGCTATAGTGTTGGCCGACGGATTTTGCCCGACGACTTCTTACCCGACGACGTGTCGTCGGTTAAGACTTTAGCCGACGAAATTTAGGGTTTAGCCGACGAAAAAATTTCGTCGGCTAAAGTGGTTGTTCTGGTAGTGATAGAAAAGTAATTTTCTTATGATTAATTGGAATGGGCATGAGAATTCTTTTTTCATTGAAATGAACATTAGTTATCTAAAATTAGTACTAAATAGACATTTATTGTTTTCTTTTTTTTCTAATTACTGATTTCTTTCATTTTTATTTTTGTTTTAAACAATTAATTTGATTTTTTTCTGTGTTTTTTCATTTCTTTTTTCTAATTATAAATTTCTTAATTTCCTTCTATTTCTTCAAAAACTATATTGAACTTTTGTGTGTACCTTTAATCTTATATATACATATATCTAACACTAATTTCATTTCTCTCTATTTTTGTTTTTCTTTTTCTAATTACTGATTTCTTTCCTTTTTATTTTTTTTCAAGGATTTTATATTTATTTTTTGTGTGTACTTAGTATGACAGCTTTTGTTATTTTTGTTTTTCCTTCGATCATAGTGTATATAAAATATGTTGATAAAGGACCGAAAACAAATTAAAACGTATATTTTATCCAAAAAAACAAAATATTAAAATGTATAATTTTTTCAATGCCCGACTCAATGGTGTAGCTAGAACCGTAACTTAGAATGGTCAAAATTCATACATTAAGAAGGTAAAATTTGTAGTCAACTTTACAAAATGACACAATTTTTTTCCTAAAAACACAATAACACAAGCTTTCAACAATTTTCGTGTCCTATACAAATTAGAGAAAAAAATTGTTGTTTGGAACCTGCATGTTGAATTATTGTATGTTTTTATACTAAAATTAATGTTGAAAGGCCATTAAATCATTTTGAACAAATTTTGAAAATAGAGATGCACAATAAATAAACAATAATTAACCATACAATACTAATTATAGAGATTGATTGTCCATTCCAATGAAAACATATTTGACATGCTCATTCTAATTAATCTTATTGAGATTACATTTTTACCCCTAATCTACTCTATTTACCCCTCTCCTCCATCACTCATTCCAGATCGAACTCTTCTCTCTTTCTCTCTTTCTCTCTTTATCTCTCTCTCTCTCTCTCTCTCCTGGCCAACGTCGATGCCAACCGTAATAGCTCTCCTCTGCCTACAAAGTCGGATCTCTTCCACTTGGACTCAACCGCATTAGCTTTCCTCTGCCTGCAAAGCCGTTAAGTGCACCATATTCTCTCCTCCATCGTGCTGTGCCATATGTTCTGTCTCTCAATCACATATATGGTTTGAGTTTTCTATCTCATCTTCAACGCGTCGCTGACGCAGACGCCACATCGGTTCAACATCAGGATGCTGGAGTGAAAGAGCACGAAAGAGGCACTGGTAACAATGAGGGAGTGGTTGTTGTGGCCGAGGAACTCCGGGCCGAAGACTTGAGCCCAGTAAAAGTTTACTAAGGGTAGTAAACTTTATTTTTTGCATGTAAGTTGATTTTTCATTATTTTTAATGTGTATAATCGGTATTGAAGATAATGTTTTGCAAGTTTACTACCTCTGATACAAGTTTATTAAGGGTAGTAAACTTATGATTTACTACCAATGCCTCGAGTTTTTTCATCTGTTCGAGTTTACTACCTTAGTAAAAGTTTACTAAGGTTAGTAAACTTTATTAATCACATCTAAGTTAATTATTTCTCTTCTGATCTCTTCTCTCTCTCTAAATATCACTCACAGATCCTTCGTCTCCACCATCTCTATCGACCTCATCCTTGCCTCCATCATCTCTGACAAGCTAATCCTCCCCTTCACCTAATCTTTGTCTCTTCCTCGCTGGTTGCTGCAACACTGAGTCCGAAGAGCAGGGTCAAATCCAGATTTGGTCATGTCGTCTGCAAGCCGGCGCTTGGAAATGTCGATACTAGAGTTAGTATGCTTAGATTTAATGAAATACTAGGGTTAGTAGACTTGGTTTTGAAGTATACTGGGGTTAGTAAATTTTGTTTTGATGTATACAGTGGGTTATTAGACTTGGTTTGGATTATACTGGGGTTAGTATATTTGGTTTTGTAATATATTAGGGTTATTAGACTTAAATTTGGAGTATACTTGGTTAGTAGTCTTGGATTTGATGTAGATATAGCCTCAATAAACTTTATGTAAAAGTTTATTGCCCCTAGTAGAAAACAATCCGGTGAAATTTCGGCTTCCGGTAATTTTCTGACATCCGGTGACAGGAGTCCAGCGGTTGGTGACCTGATACCGGAGTCCGGTAACCAGAGACTGAAGATGCTCCAGCTTAATATTTTCTCTCATTTTTTTTCTTCAAGTGTGTATAACAAACAAGGTTAAATTGTCTCAAAAAATATTATTTTATTATGAATTGAATAAATATTTTTGTATTTATATATTAGTAAGTACATCTTGTATTGAAATGAGTATTTGACCTTTTAATTCATTGGTTTGAGATTTGACTTTTCTTATTTTGTGCAAATAGTCATTCTCCAGCGTAAGGTAATAATTTGTATTAATCGAATCTATGAAGCATATTAACAACATCATTCTTTAATATTCATATATATATATATATATAATGAAACATAAATAACCCTTCTTCATTTGGAGAAAAATCTTAAATAGGCTTTTTTATATATATATAAGCCTATTTAAGATTTTTCTCCAAATGAAGAATGGTTATTTATGTTTCATTATATTAATATTGAATAACAATTAAGACTAATTAAAAGATTTATCAAGTTTGAAAGGGGTCAATTGACTTCTCTCGCCGTTGGCTGGCTTCATCATTGGCCCCAGTCAGGTTACAATCTTGCATCTGTCACTGTTTTCTTGAGTAAGCTTTGTTTGAGCCTAATTAACATTGGGTCCGGAACTAATTAATTAAGAGTTTTGGACAACGTTTGGGCCAATACCAATGGACCAAAAATAAACCATTTTAGGTTTTGGCTCGGGGTAATAAAAGTAAGTGAGACAATGTCCTACGTGGACAATGTCATCTCGCATGTATCAACATGACTCTGGTGATTGAGTCTGCGCCAAAGACTAGTAAGTTTTCGATAAGTGACAAGTCAGTACCAGCGACCTAGCAAATTCCACTTGTGATTGGAACCGCGTCGTCTAGTTGCTTTGTTGTCAAGTAAAATGAAACTTTGTGTTGCTATAGTAATAGAAACCTACTCAGATTGGTTAGTTTCATCTTTATCGGATTATTATTCGAGTTATTAATATATAATAGGACTCAGAGATCAGACAAACTTGACTCTAAAGTCTGACACCTTAGCAAGATAAAATCGGTTCCCCTGAACCATCCTTAGTGCACTGCGCTAAGCAACGTTCTGCTCCTCTTCCTAGTGAAACCTCTGCTCACCTAACGTGAGTGTCGATAAAAAGTATACGGATATTTATAAATTATTTCTTCCGAGATAACGCCTGAAACCTATCAGCTAGGAGGTCAGCATCCGTTCTTTTTCTCATCTGTACGGAGGCACGCCCCGTAATTTCTCTAGATTATGTAATTTACTTTATGCTATTTATATTTACCGAATTTGCACTGTCATCCTCCTTACTAGGAAGTGTGGCCAAAACATTGGCACGTCTAGTGGGACAGAGAGTAATATGTCTCTCTTTGCTCTCAACATTAGGAAGTCAGGCGGTTCGATATACGACAAGTCGCGCGCCAACTGTCCTAAGCATAAAATTCTGCAGTTCAAGCCCCACAATAACGCAGCTTGTCAAGCTCTGAACTTTGAGCAAGCGTTGGAAAAATTTGGCAATCCATTTTACGAATCTGAGATGACTAGATCGTGCGTTGGCCCAGTCTTCAACACAGCTGGTACACCCATGAATGCTGAAAATCGAGTTCAGAGGGTGACAGACCTAAGAGCAACCCTCTCCAAAGTTCTTGCGCTAGAGAACGTCAGGAGAAACGAGACGTTTAACAATGCTGATATCGACGTCCTCGTCGAAAGAGTCAATGTGTTGGTTGAAGCAGAAAAGACCATTAACTCCCTCATCACGAAAGTCAATGGCCTCGATGATGTTGAGGCGAAAATTGACGGCCTCTCACAAGTCAGTTCAAGGCCGATGTAGTTACTCATGCTGCATGACAAATGGCTTTCAAACAGTTCTAGGAAGATTTTGGCTTCGCTATCGGTGAACATATCAAACATTAGGGAATAATCAAATGAGCGCTCGACCGTTTTGAGGAAACCTTAAGGTCCACAAACCTTTCTCGATGAGCAGGCTGAGATTTTGAAGAAGCAGCAAGATGTTTCTTTCTTTGGCAGCAAGAACAACCAGTTCCAGCTAGCCATGTTCAGGGAAGAGGTCAAGAATAGACAGGAAACCATAGACTTGAGGCTTCTCCAGGATGAAGAGACGGTCTGTGCTCAGCCTTAGAAGAACGATGCGCTGGAATTTCCGTTAGAGAGAAACGTTGTAGATCGAGCTCCAAAGTATAACTCGCCTAATGCTCATTCACGGGCTCATCCTAAGATGGGAGCTCAGAAGCCCCCACAATGATGCATTATCAATCCCTAATGGAACAAAAAGGCTTTTGTCTACACCCCCTTCAGGGGCCCGTAACCCGAACATGACATAGAAAAGAACTGCTAGCCTCTTCCCTAATGCTGAGACACAATATGACCCAGTTCTAACCTTGACTACAACGCCTCCCCGAAACAAAACCTTGGCGGGGAAGCTCTCCACAGTAGCTGAATGATGGTACAAATTCATCTTCAGTAACAATAGCGGATTTACGCCAGCTCATATCTAGAATAGTGAAGGAGCAAACCGGACGAGATGACATGAACCTACGCTATCGCGCCCCTTACCCAAACAGTGTGCAGCAATACCCTTTCTCTCAAGAGTTCAAAAATATCGTCTTTACGACATTCTCTGAGAAACCAAGGAAGACGCGGCAACGCATATGGGGCAGTTCAAGGTCCAGTGTGGTCAATATGGGAACAACGACATCCTAATGTTGAAGCTCTTTAGGATGTCCGTATCCATGGCAGCTTTCATCTGGTATTCAACAGTAAAACCTAGTTAGATAGCTGGTAACAGTGCATGGAGACAGGCGTTGCTTTCTTATAGCGGTTTAAGATCCAGCAAGCGAAGTGTGACTATCTCTTGCCTGAGCAGGAGGAGATTATGCTCGCCATTAGGGTACTTGAGAATCGTAAATGTATGAAACACCATGGGAAATGCTTCACCTCCATAGGAGATCTCACCAACAAGGTTGGAAGTTATGAGTTGATCTTGAACTAAGTTGACGAGAAAAGTAATGTCTCTAAAGGAACATCAGTCCTTGTGAAAAGCCGAAGAGGGCGACATAGGCGCAGTCAAACTCATAGGTAACCCGACTGCTTATAAGCTGAAAAATTTGAAGGTTGTGCGAGAGCCAATCACAGTCCAGCCCTTTGCATGGACCAAACCCGAGCATGAGACTTATACATATGATGCCAAAAATGCCCATCTAGTTTGAAATGACTTGATCGAGGCCAAATACGTCAAGCTTGATCATAAGATCCCCACTAAGGAGGAGCTGAGGGATAGAAAGTACTATGCTTTTCATGACGTCTAAAATTATGACACCAAGGATTGTATCAAGCTTCAGGATCAGTTACAAACTTGGCTAAACATCGGTGAGCTCCGCCTCAAGACACCTAGCGGCGTCGCCTCGCTCGTAGATGTCAAACCTTTCCTGAACACAGTAGTGATGGTCGAAGTGAACTGGGATGACTCTAGAAAAACTGATCCTCGGTGATCGTCAAAGTGGGCCCATTCTGAAACAGTAGATAACAGCTCCTAAGCTCGAAGGTATACATATAAGGTCGATCTCGCACAAGAGGTACTAAAAGATTTAATCGCTTACAGACTAGTAATCGCTTATTCCTTGCCATACATTGAATACAAGAAGGGCCGCCAGAATAGCAAGATCCATAACAGTTGGGCACATCGAACCTCCGATTGCCAGCAACTCGAAGAACAGATCCAAGAGTGGCTTGATGCCGGCTACCTCCGTTTCGAAAATAAGGACTGCTTTTTGGGTAGAGTCCTGATACGTTGTGGGTTTCAAGTGCCTCTAAAGCCTGACCCGTCATTGTCACACAGGGCTCGCCCAAGAGGATAGAAAACTGCTTCATTCCAATGATTCATTAGGTCTCAGCTTTGGAAAGACTAGGGGAAATGGTCCTCTTAGCGACCTTCTAGGCCATGAACCACGAGAACAGAACAACAAACGCCCTCCTCCCTGAAAGTCTGGCATCCTCGACAAATCGAGGTCAATACTACCCCTACTACACCCAGTGATGGAGAGATTCTGAAAATGCATATCATGTCCGGTGACGAAGACATGTCTGATGGCGAATATCATGAAGATGAGCAAGGCGAATACCAACAAAACGACCATGAAGCCCAGGACAATGTCGAGGCCTTTTATTGCAACATAGTCACCATGACCTACGTTGTATGGAAACGGAAGCGGAAACATAGAAGTAAAGCGTTCGGAAGCATGGAAGCGGTTTTTTTTTAAATTGTTGGAAGCGAAGCGTCGTAATAATATATATATATATATATATATATATATATTAATGAATAAGTTAAAATAAATACATTTGTTTAATTTAAAGATAAAATGGACAACCCTTAAATAAATGTTGAGATTAAATCAAAGAATTAATATTGTTGGTACCATTTTCTATTATAGGCACTCATGTACATGATTTGGTTTAGTTAATTTAATCAAAACCAACTACATTCATCAATCCATCATCACTAGCATCATCACAGGCTGAAGACTTGCCTTCACCAGAGCAAAACCTATGTCGCACCAACTTTCTCTTTGTCCCAACCGTTGTAGAAGACTTCTTTAGCTTCATCCTCTCCTTTTTCTTCTTCCCGACATCGGGATCTGCTATCGATCTTAGTTGATCTACTTGCTTCGCCGCAGCCGTGTATGATCCTAAAGAAGTTCGAGCTCAACTCTGCCGGCTAGATATATAAGCAGCCTAAGCTCCTTCATGAGGAAATCACTGTCGTTGTTTCACCTCGTCCTCTGATATCGACGCCGACAAGGTTTGGTCGGTTTCATGTTGGAATCGTGCATCCAAACAGGAATCACGGCCTTCTGGCATGCTTTTGAATCCACTTTTTTCAGGAAATGCGCTTCCGAAGACTTCCCTGCACTTCCGATTCGCTTACGCTTCGGAAGAGGGAGCAGAGAGAAGGTTTCGTGCAACGTTGACCATGACGGACTGATCGGCAGAGACTGATCTCGGAGGTGCTAAGGTGACAGCCCTTAGCTATGCTTGATATAATTGGTGATACCTAAAGAGCAGGGCTCGTTCTCTTTCGAGTGTGTCATGATCTTCTATATTTCTGAGAAGTATGCGCTTCCCGCATAAGAGACCTGCACAACTGATCGGCCAGACGATATACACGTTAGTCCGATCAGTTTTATAATAATGAATTTCTTAACCTTTAAATAAAATTTTCAATATTTTATTATAATATCTCATAAAACACTAATAAAATATTTTAAAAAAATTCCAATCATAAGTTGAATTACATGACCAAAATATGCCTTAAAACAATAAACTAATATAATCAAAATATTAAATCCCCAATTTTTTAGATATTATTGTATCATATTTATTATTTTATGAGTAATATTATATTTAATAAAAATAATATTAATAGTTTAAGACCGGTCGGGTCATTAACGGATCAGATCAACCTAGATTTGTATCCGATCAGTTTAATAAACGGGTTAACGGGTCAAGATCATTAACGGTTCAACATATTAAAATGTTTATTCAAAACCGTTTAAAAACCACAGATTTAGAGTGGGTCCGAATCAAAATATGGTCCGTTTACAAGTCTAATCCCTTGTACAAAAATAATAATGGAGATGGCCGACGGGTATATTACGATGGCTCTGACTTAATTGCAGTAAGGTACGAGGGTTACAGGTGAAGATCGCAATCGGATAACTACGTATAGGTGTGCTATATAAAGATCTTGATTCACGTATTGCGGGATTTTTTAGATATTTCGTCGCGAGTGAGATGTAACGATGGTATTGATGAAATGATAAAGAACACAAATAGTAGTCATGTATACTACATCCTCCGCCGACACTTATAGACAAGACAAAATGAACCAAAGCATGCTAACTAGGTCCGTTGCCTGAAGTGAGGAAAGTATTGGCTTCACAAAAAAACAACACAATTTGTCTTATGGTTACGGATGAAATAAGATGAGGATATTCTCAAAATTGTCTTGAAAAAGATACAAGAGCAGCCCTCATCCTACCCTCAATTGGACCCCGTTAGGCGTCTTCATATTTGGTTTAATTGACTTTGCTTAATCTTGCTTATGTACGTTTTTATGCATTTTGGACTTTTGCTTTTGTTGTTTCGGCTTCATCTTAAGAAGACCTCATGCATCATATATACATTTAATTAGCAGCAGGTTTAACATCTCTCTATGCATCTAGGCGTGTAAAGCCTATTTCTTTGCCTCGCGGATGCTTTCTATCACATGTTCTCTATACCGATGATTTATTTATATATTGTAGAGGGGATGCTGCCTCCTTAAAAAATCTGTCTTTATTTCTTGAGGATTACGGTGCAGCTTCAGGTCAGATAGTGACAAAGACAAGAGCACATTTTATATGAGTCATACTCATATAGTCGTAAACGTGTGCACCGCTTATTGGGGTATAAATCCGGTGTGGTTCCGTTTACATACTTGGGAGTTCCCATTTTTAAAGGTAAGTCTCGACGCCAACATCTTCAAGCAATCGCTGATAAAGCCAAGACTAGATTAACTAGTTGGAAAGGAAATCTTCTTTCTATAGCGGGTAGGGTTCAGTTTGTCAAAGATATTTTTCAAAGTATGCTTCTACATAACTTTTCTGTTTATCTGTGGTCTAGTTCTTTATTGAAGCACCTTGCAGTTTGTGCACGAAATTTTATTTGGTCTGAGGACGTAGCAGTTAAAAGGTTGGTAACAGTCTCTTGGAAGCAAGTGTGTTGCCCAAGAAATGAAGCTGGGTTGGGTCTGCGTCATCTTCCAATTCTTAATAAAGCAGCACTTCTCACTCTAAATTGGAATATTCTCACAACTTCTACTTCATGGGGTGTGTTTGCACGCAGTAGGTTTTTGATCTCCTGACACATGAAATATAAGTATTTTGGTTCATCGATATGGCCTGGGCTACGTGTTTTTTTCCTTTAATTTATCAACATTCAAGGTGGAGCATTGGTGATGGTAAATTAGTCTTGTTTTGGTCGGACAAATGGTTGAATCGTGTGATCATTGATAATCTCCAACTTAATCATCTCTCAAAGTTTTTAAGTCACAGGTTGCTGCTTATATCTTCAAGCAAAAATAGGTTCTTCCCATTGGGTTTCGCACCGCCTACCCTATTTTAGCACAATAAATTATGAATACTCCCCTTCCCACTGTTCCTGAGTATGATGTTCTTATTTGGGAAGACTCAAGTTTCGATACCCTTTCATTCTCTAATGCCTATGAGTTACTTCGACCTCGCCTTTAGTGAGCAAGACTGGATCCCTAAACTATGGGGGTGTGGTACTCCACCCCGGTTCCCTATGCTTGCATGGCGTCTTTTACATAATAAATTATCTACGGATAATCAGCTGAGAAAAAGAGGTGTTCTTGTGGTTTCGGTTTGTCAACTATGTATGGTTTTTGGTCATGAGGATACGCTGACTCATCTTTTTATCACTTGTAATTTTGCTCAACATGTATGGTAGTGGCTTGCTTGTTGTTTTGGTATCCACCTTCCTTCTTCAGGTACGCTTACTGATTTTTAGAGATCATTCATTAGTAAACGATTCTCTTCGCAATTGATGAATCTTTGGATTGCTAGTGGTCTTTATTCTCTTATGGCTATTTGGAAAACTAGAAACAAGCTCCGTTTTGAGAATAAAAAGCCTTCTCTAATGAAGATTTTTTGCTCAATTAAAGCTTGGATCCGTTGTATTGCTCCACATATGTCTGGGCATTCTACAGGGATCTTGGACAATAAGTTGCTAATAGGGTTACATGTCACTCCAGTGCTGAAAATTCAGCGGGTTCCGCGTCTGGTTATTTGGCACCCTCCGCTTTTCCCTTTGTTAAAACTTAATATTGTGGTCTTGCTAAAGGGAATCCTAGCCTTGCTGCTTGTGGTGGTGTTTTCAGGGATATGTTTGGGAATTTTATTAGAGGCTATTGTCAAGGACTAAATCATCAATGTGTTTTTTCTCTAAGTTAATGGCGGTCATTATTGGTGTTGAATTGACTTATCAATTGGGGTGGCATTATATTTAGCTGGAAAGTGACTCCACCAGTGTACTGACTTGTCTATCTTCCTCTTCTTTTAATCCACCATGGCCGCTGCGGATACTATGAATTAATTGCCTTGAATGAATTCATGTCATGAACTTTTTATATTCTCATATTCTTCGTGAGGGTAACATAGTGGTTGACAAAATAACAAGCTTTGGTTTGACATCATCATTTTTAGTTTGGTATGATTCTTCCCCATCTGCACTTCTCTCACGTCTGTCTATGGATGCAAAGGGTTTTGCATATCATAAGGAATGTTAACATGTCTGGGGCTGTTGCATGGCCGCTGCGGATACTATGAATTAATTGCCTTGAATGAATTCATGTCATGAACTTTTTATATTCTCATATTCTTCGTGAGGGTAACATAGTGGTTGACAAAATAACAAGCTTTGGTTTGACATCATCATTTTTAGTTTGGTATGATTCTTCCCCATCTGCACTTCTCTCACGTCTGTCTATGGATGCAAAGGGTTTTGCATATCATAAGGAATGTTAACATGTCTGGGGCTGTTGCATGTTGTCGTATATTTTTTAGTATCAGAGGTAGGTGCATCCTATTCTCTTTTTATTTATTTCGTTTAGGTCATGAGGATGGTTTTGGTGTCCCCTGTCCTCTTATTTGTATTTTTTTCCTTTTTAATAATAATCCTGACGTGGGACTGAGCCTCCCAGAGTAGGTTGAGTTCCAAACCCTATTTAAAAAATTAGCATAGGCAAGCTAGGGCTTCTGGCTGGGTTTGTGAACGAGAGCATGAATAAAGAGAATTTGAGTACCCAAAAGTATTATGAAGTACCTAATACATTTCTGAAACCAAAGAGATTTAAGTAACATTTTTTTCTCAAATCTGCTTGGCCTACGTTGAAAGAAATCTATTAACAAATATCGAGTGAAAGTATAAAGCTAATTACATTACATGTATTCAAAATGAAAACTAGTCATCTTCAAAAGTCTGTCAGCCGACGAGAAGATTGGAGATCTTCTCTAATGCTGCTTACGTTACTAGAGTGACGAGAAAAATCCAGGGCCGAGCGCTGATTTAGCCGCACCAGTTGCTGAACCACTTCTGATATAGGTGGCCGGAACTCCGGCTCTCGCTAATAGATACAAAGGATATATACAAGTTAGTAACATTAGAATCTTAATCAAGTTAAATCCTAAACCAGGGACAACATGCAGGTTAAAATATAAATCCCGAACAGAAACATATATAAGAAATTCACTGTGGAAGCTATCAAAGAGCGTGCTATAGCATGTTAGGGTATCATAAGTCTATATAGTTTGGCTAAAAAAATTTGGCGTGTGGTTGGGTTAGCTAGTGCCTTCTTTTGCAAAAGAGGCTTTTGGTCCGTGATAGTTGTCTAAGATTGGGGAGTTGCTCACCTGAACGCATAGGGCAATGATATCAGCAAACCGGGAGACTGACTTGGGATCGTAGAGGCCTCGCAGGCCAGGGTCGACCATTTGTGACAATTTGTCCAGATCATGGAGCTGTGGGGTTGCCCATTGGACAAGGGACTGCTGTCCAGGTGGTTTTGAACTAAAGAAGGGAAGTAACAGAGCTAGTTAAGAATGGCTAGACATTGACAAGCGCAAATAGTGAAGAAAACAAAGAGTGAGATACCAATATATGTAACGCACCTGTCGACTGGTTTTTGACCTGTGAATAATTCCAGCATCACTACCCCAAAGCTGTAAACATCACTCTTCATTGTATAATAAGCTGATGGCTTCGTGCATTCTGGTGCATTGTATCCCATCCCTAGGTTTTGGCTAGTACGCTGAAAAATAGAACAAAAACTTCTAATTTCTTGTAAAGCAAAGTTGTAAACAGGCAATCCTGAAGCATATTGATGCAAAGCGGTAGTAGTTTACCTGATGAAATTTTGCCAAGCCATAATCAGAGAGACGAGGATTGAGTTCAAGGTCTAGAAAGATATTGGATGATTTGATGTTCTTGTGAAGTATGTGTGGAGAGCAAACCTCATGGAGGTGCCTGAAAAAAGTTAACAAAAAATTTGTTATTGGACAGTAATAATGCATCACCAATTTCAAGTGCAGGATATAGTTCACTTACTCAATAGCACGGGCGGTGCCCATAGCAATCTTCACTCTTGTGTTCCAAGTTAGAGGATTGCTGTAGTCATCTGACTGGTGTAAGAACTCATTAAGTGAGCCATTCCTGAAATACTCGTAAATTAACATGTGGTGCCCTTGTTCTGCACAATAACCAACAAGTTCCGCGAAATTGGCATGACGAATCTTGGAAATCCCCACAACCATGTCAGAAAATTCTTGTGGTGATGTGCCTTGAAACAGTGAGGAGTCAATCTTTTTAACAGCCAAAATCTGACATGCATATGACATTGAATTATCAGTAAAATTACAGACATCTTTATCAAGATAGTACTGTCTTTACCACCGATTAATCAGAATATGGAGCACACACAGATCCTAATATCATCAATTACTGGTAACCAACTACAGAGTGGAAAGCGCATTAAAAGTTTACTTAACATGAACCAATATACAAGATTAAGCGGCAACAAGAAAGCAGGAATTATCATGTAGTCAAGAAAAGATGTCTACCTTCCCACCTTCAAATTTAGCCTTGTAAACACGTCCAATTGTTCCCTGTCCAAGAAGACGAGCTGGTGCAAAATTACCTGTCGCAATCTGCAAGTCTGCTAAAGCGTACGATACAGCTTTCACAGAGGTACTTCTTCTGGCAAATGATTGCAAGCGGCCAGAGATGGAGTTAAAACCAGTTGATGGAGATTTTTGAACAGGCTTTATGTCAATAATGGCTGTAGGATGAGAAGACTTCAAGCCTGTCACAAGGATATCATCCAGTTACTTGATAGCAGTCCCATTTCGTATATAAGACTAGTAAGGGAATTGCAATTAGACAACTAGAACTATTTCAACAAGTAAATTAGCAAATCAAAACAAATTTTTCTAAATCCAAGTTTTCTATAGTTTTTACCAAAAACAAGCGTGAAGAAATTGAATTACCATCATAATCAGAATGCATGTCTTTGGTCAAGTCCCTAGATGAAAACATAGAGAAGGATTTCTGCCTGTCAAGCCTATCGTCCTCAAGGAGATGTGAATTATTATTACGACGTTTCTTTCTGGAGAAAGAGAAAATTATAATTCCAAGCAGAAACAATACGCCGAAAGCTATCCCAGCTATTGTCCATCCCGTAACTAGTGAAGACTTCCCCCCGCCACCACTGCTGCCTGACCCTCTATTACGGTTTATACCAGGAGGAGAAGGTGGAGATGGCCCAGATGACCAATTATTTCTTCCATACCTTCACATACATGGTCAATTTGTCAGGAATAAATTGTAACAACTGCATACTTGCTCGGATTTATTTCAAAAGATACTCACTTTATGTTTATGCTCTTCAACTCATTAGGGACCCAACCAGTAAATTTGTTATTTTCAACATTCCTGCAAGCATAATAATTGTGTACATATATTACTAACTCAACTCAAGAAGGGAGCTTGCAGAACTTGACAAACTTAAGTTTATGAACATAGATGTGAATCATCGAATGCCCTTCACCAAATATACTTACAATTCATCAACTGGAGTGTACAGGAGGACATTTATCGTCCCAGTAAATTGATTGTTCTGCAGATACCTGCATTGAGACATAAGATGGTGGACTGCACCTTCAATATATAGATTTAGATTTAAGTATGTAGTTACACGCTTCTTACAATGTCTTGAGGCTTGAGAGCTTTGCAAAACTCTGAGGCAAGTTGCCAGTCAGTGAGTTGTGAGATAGATCCCTATATATCATTCCAAGATATGATGAGTTAGTTAACAGGCATAGCCTAGTTTAAAAGGAAATGTTCATCATTATAAATAAACAGGAAACTACGTCAGCAGAACTTACATCTTTTTAAGTTTAGTAAGTTTATTGAACATATCAATCAACTGTCCATTGAGCTTGTTATTACCAAGATTTCTGCATGCCGAAAAAAAAACATTTTGACATTGGAGGGACTTAGAGGATTATGTCTGCAAAGAAAGAACTTTCACTTACAGAGTTTCAAGGTCAGAAATCTGTGATACTGAATATGGTACGGTATTTGTGAAGCCATTGTTAGAAAGATCTCTGCACATCCAGGTCATGAAGTATTAGTATTGACATGAATTAAATGAAACTGGTGATACCATATATGTTATATTCTACAAAATATTTGCACAAGTACTTACATATATTTTGCATTTGGAGGCAGTTGATATGGTATATCGCCACTGAATTTGTTCTTGCTTAAGTCACTGTACTATGACGAACAAATGCACAGAATTCAGGTTAAAAGATAACAAAATGATCAATTAATATGCCTACTCTTATGAACTGGGCCTACAAGTAGGTGACAGATGATAAGCTTCCAAGCTGGTACCCCATCGTTCCACTGAGATCAAAGCCAGACAAGTTTCTGCAGTAGTTTAAATAAGCGAAACATGTAGATTTCATCAGAGATTTTCCGCATAGTTATAGTATCAAATAGAATAAGGTAGAAAATGAGAATTACATTTCAGTTACAGCTGAGCCTTTGCATTTGATCCCTTTCCAAGAATCACCACAAGGGTCACCTCCACTTGATTTCCAGCCACTTAGTTTAGATTTAGACATTAAGCTATTATACATCGCATTAAGGGCAGTGACTGCCAGATAGAGACAAATATTAGCATATCAATATGGAGAATATGTACCTACCTAAAATGCATCTTTCATGAAGGCAACTCAAAGAAGAACCAACAACAAGCATTCGATCTTTTTTTTGCCAAGAACAGTACTTGGACAAATAAAAAGCATTCAAATGAATATTCTGCAATGATAATGCTTCAAGCCATTTATATGCAAAGCCTCCTTTTGCCGATAACATTGTATTCGAAAATTTGAAACCAACTACTATGAAAGCAGAATTACCATCTAAATTTTAATGGTTTCAATTTGAAAAAGGAAATTCTCATTGCATGGGACAATGGTAATCTTATATTTTCATATATAAGACAAATTGACATATACTTTTTAAAGAGACGAACAATTAATTGTACAGGGGAAAACTGAACCTGCATTCCAAACTGCAAGAAACTATTAATGCTTGAATATGCAAACATACCATCTTGAGTATTGGTCTTCGAATAAACGCAGACGGTGCAGAATCCAAAGAGAACACCCCACAACACAAGAAGGTTGTGGAACATCCTTTCCGGCACAAAATAAAGAGATCAGCAAAACCCAGAAAGTGAGAAGAACAAATAAGATGGGGTTTTGATTGGTGAAGAAGAAATCGTTATTAAACCACGAAACAGGAGAAGAAGGGATCTGTTTTGGAGAAATGTTGTTTTTCCTGTGGGCTTCTTGGGTTGGCTGGTGACAGAAAATTTTCCGAGTTGGCCAAATTTAGATGCAAGAAAGGAAGAGCTAAGCATTAGAAGAAAAAAATAAAAACAGCTATTTTAACAGTCAGAGGCCGAAAGGTTAGCACAAAATGAGAGCCTCCCAAATCTCCAACCTTTTAGCAGCTTTAAATCACCCGCGTTTTTCAACTGTTATTCAAACCAGACTGCAATGGACTCCCCTTCTGTAATTTCCATTTCTTTCTTCTTTAGTTAAAAATTTGACATTACGGTCCATATTTAGGTATGTGTGTTGATAATTATCTATGTAAACCAACGTGAGAAGACCCTTTTCTGCAATTGTAACGCGAGAACAGGCTAAGTCAATCTAAATATGCTTAGAGACCGTCTACCTGTCCATGTTTACGAGTTTTCACTCACGTTGTTACCTTAGATAAAAGTTGTTTAAACGCATGTGGATTAGCCTAAAACTAGAATTAAACATAGGGAGCTTATAAATATAACTTCCTCACCCATGTTCTATGTAATTCTCGTATTTTATTTCTGTTGTGTGCATTGTTCATCCATCTGCATAAACTTGTATCACAGCAAAAGCATATTTTATTGACACTGTTGTTTTTTGGGTACAGTACATTATGAAGGCATATATCACTGTCTGTATGACAATGAAGTACACTTCCATAGTTGATATCCCAGCGCAACTACAGAATTAATGTGAAATTCTACAGAAGCTAAGAAAGTAAAGTTTTCTGATATTTCTGAAAGAACGATAAATAAAGAGTGGTGCTATTAACACTCATTTTTGCTATTAACACACTTATCTCTTTTTCAATCAATCATCAAACAAATTTTAGTAGCAAACTTGTAAAAAATGAAATATGTGGATAGAAAAAGAGATGAGATGTGTTAATAGTAAAAAGGGTGTGTTAATAGCAACGTCCTAAATAAATAGTACGCACATTCTTTTTTTTTTAAAGCACTGAGAGTTTTTAACAGTAACAAGAAAGTTTAACCAGAAGAGACATCTATTACTTTGTTCACAATCAGGCTGCTGGATCATTCTCTCATGGGTAAGACCAAATGAGCTGTGCCAGCAAACAGGCGCAGTTGAACAGGGTTCAAGCATTATTCAACTTATTAAGGATTGGTGTGGTAAGAACAAAATTTCCCAAAAGACTAAGGAGGTAAGTCCAATGTACTTTGAGCAAATTGGTTTGACTGGTGAGTGGTGACTACTGGGTTTAGTTTCTGAGTAGTCGATGACCCTGTCGATAATTTACTAAGCCCTCCCAAAATTTAACTGTGATGCCAACATTGTCATCTGCCTGCAATATTCCCACTTTGACTTGATGAAGCACCACGCTTATTCAGTTTGGTCAGGATATATGTCATGGCAACCTTTGCACTAGACCACGGGACAAGCAGACCACGTCCCCGAGAAGCAGCAAGCCATTTGCTAGCAATTTCTTTGACGGTCTTCTCGACAATTTCCTCTCCCCACCAGTAATCGCTCTGTGAACAATAGGTTCTGCAGGGGTTGCTCCGGTGCTATCTGTGGCCTCCAATCCAGGGGGGCCTATGCGAAGAACACCAATCAATAATAGAAACAGGTTTAATAGCATGGTGATGCGAAATTTCTACAAGATTACATTTTTCTATTATATCAAATAAAGGAAATCACTCATGAATACTAGTGAACTATAGATACAATTCAGACATTTCCTTTATAAAGTATCTAATGGTTCAAGCAAAATCCTGTTTGGTGCACTCAAAAAAAAGATTTCCATACGTCTAAAAATATTGGCAAGATTTAGGACCCATGCTGTTCACTGAGATTTGCCAAGAAAACTAAAAATGACATGCAACGAGGCACACGGAGACACCGTTTACCTTTCAGTCACAAATTTTGGTTTATCAGTGTCCCATCGAACAAAATACAAAAATATGCACTATATGAGAGTCAAACCTCTAACCTCTCAATGAAAGATCTAAGACTAATCCACTAGACCACCTTGATCACATGTTAATATTGCACAAATATTCTATATATTCACAGATACTTTTTATTTCAAACGGATTATTTGTTGGAATAAAAAAAATTAAACAGGCAATGGTTTTACTCACATATGAACTTCAAGGCTGAACTCACTTAACCAGCTTGAAAATTCCCTTAATTTTGTAACCTACCCTTAAATGTATTTATTAGAGTTGTGAAAGCTAAGATTATAAGCCACTTATTTTATGTTATAAACATTGTAAAGTCTCGGTGAGTGATTGTTTGATTTCATATATCTAGAATGATAATTTTTTCTAGTATAGTCGATGAGACTAACTATCATGCAACAACTTGAAAACATAACACTCGTCGTGAACCAATATCATTGCAAATATATTATTAATATTATTATTATTATTTATGCCTCATTAACCGAAAATTTCTGGCTACGCCACTGCATGCAACGAATACATTACGCACTATCCATCTTACTAATGTAGTAGCTCCATATGCCCCATGAGAATGCCAGTTTTGCCAGCTCTACGTTTAAACCAGCATCTTCCTGGTGATACATTTTGATCTCACAGGCATTTCTACCAGGTACTGTAGAAGAAAACTAAATCATAACACTAAACACATTTTGCTTCAAACTGACATAAAAAGTCCACATTTCAATTTGTAATGCAGTCTGCCAAAATGTCAACCAAATAAGCCCTCAAGTGTTACAGAAATTCTTCCTTTATCCACCACCAGTACATAAAGCACAACTATAGTGCCTTTCTTACAACTGCAAGCATTTATAAAGACAGAAAAACAAACAAAATATTACCTTTTCTGATTCGCCAACAAGATCTGAAAGTAGTAACACGTACATACTTCTTCTGTCACTGTGCTAAAGAATGTTCACATTCCTGTCGTCACAAAGATTGGAAAAGAAAATATGATTTAATTCACTTAATTGGATCAGAGGTAGAAGAGTCTTAATATGATCATGAGAATCAAAGACCAAGCATGGAGTACCACCACATGAAAAATAAAATCTGCCCACGACTGTTTTCGCAGAAATGTAAAAGAACAAAAATTTCAATATTAGTTACCTTGACAAAACAGTAAAATGTTTTATCTTTCCCCTCCCACAATCTTCAAGCTAATACATATTCTCTTGGTGTCAAAAGTGGAAACTTCTTTATTGTCCTGCCAACTTCAACCCCATTGTTTTTGTCCACATGTAACTTCATGCTCAATCAGCATCTTATCCCATTGCTTTCTGTAATCATTGTCCATGTAGGTCTCTCAGCAACTCAGGAGAGCAGTCTTCAAATATAGTCACACTCAAGTACTTCACAAGACCAACCTGAAAGCAAGGACAAAGATACATCAACTCAGTTTGATTAAACTCATTTGTTAAAACCAGTTGAGTCAAACTGGTGAAACTAGTCATATGTCTTATCAATGAGTTCAACCCACGATTAGATGCCTTGGGAATTCAGGATAATGAACTCAGGCAACAACAATACACAAGAATCACATTTAAGTGATTTAACTACACAGCTATGATATCTAACAAAGTCAAATTGTTCGTAATTTATAAGTAAGCTGAGATTTCCAAAACCTAAACAGATTAAGCACAGGATGAATCACCTTAGGCTTGCAGCACTTAGTGCTGTAGTAAAAAGATCATTTCCTTTTTCTATGACACTGTCCCATTTCTCAGTCTGTCCAGTCTTCTCATCCAAATTTTCAATCAGAAACTTCAAATCCACATCTGTTACCAATTCCGAGACTCTGCAGAAGCCAAAACAGCCATCACTCAATCAATACATCACAGTTCATCTCTCAGTAGATGGCTTCCCAGAGGAAGTCATCTACGGAGCTAATGGCTGTTAGTCACTAGTCCCGCCTCCCAATTTAACAAAACTTAGTTCCAAACTACCAATCAACCCCAAAAATCCGAACTTTCAACACAAATCAACAAGAACATGATTTCAGCTATAACTGAGTCAAAAGAAAGAACATACTGAGTCAAATCAACACCCAATCATTTCGGCTATAACTTTGTCTTACTGTGGGGAAGCAAGATAAAATTACTGATTGCAAAAGTATCATGTTTAATCCTGTTGGATACAAATCGACGGTGAAAAAAAAACTTGTTAAGTAGAGCTGTTTTGTTTTCAAATGCTAAATTGAGTCGTAAATTGTATTGAGCGGATATTAGAGCTTTTCAAATCATTTTATATTAAAAGGTAATCGAGGGTAGTTTATAATGTAAGTAGCAATTGATAAATCATGTTCAACCACCCTCGAATGTTTAACTAATGATGAAAAAAATATTTATTAGTTTTTTGTTTTCGAACATTAAATTTACAATCTAGGTAAACATAATGGAGAGGAGGTTGTCAAGGTCTTTGAAGGGATAGTGTCGCTTTTGAATCAATTTACTTTGTGTAATTTATATGGATAGTAAGTAACAAGGTGAACGGCAAGAGGAGGTTGTTAAGATATTTCGATTAAGTGACAATATATAGTCAATTCATTCGATTGAATCATTTTACAAGTGATGAAAACGAAAGTCCGTTTTTAAGAGGATCAAAAAATTTCACTCATATATTCACCGTGACTCAAACCTATGACTTCATCAACAGATAATGGATGCAATTACCACTACGCTATAACCACTAAACCTTCAGTCTTAGAGAGGTAATCTACCATTCTCAGTTGCTATCTAAATGTCATTAAAGTTAACAGCTTTATTTCTGGTCAATCATTTATAAATGAATGCCTCTTGATTTGTTCATGTGTATAGTGACGTAGATCACGGCTTTGCAATAAAGTAGCTCCGGCGAGCTCTTCGGGTTGGCAGCGCAACCGCCCTTGGTTCATGAATTGTGTTGCTCAAGAGAAATACTCTAATTCCGGCACAGCTATCAATGACAGTATTGGCAAGCAATAAAAGATGACACTAAAGTCCAAGTACTGATCTTAAGAACATGTAGCTGACTAGTTCCCAAGATCAATCCCTGAGTACACAAAACACTAAAGCCTTGATGTGACGACCCAGTTTGTCATCTCTCTAGAAACCACAAAATGAGATTTGTATTGATATCACTGTCATGGATAGGAAGATATGCATCAACAAATTTCTTAACGACTCCACAGCACAGACCGAAAGTCCGAAACAGTGCCATTCAAACCACACTCCCAGTTGCATAACCACCTCTTCCAACCACAAGTAATTGAGAGAAGAGAATAAAACGAACCAGAACCAGAACCAGAAATGTACCTTCAGATATGCAGGCAAACATCTTCCCATATCCATACATGACTGGAATGATATAGGGAAGACTTGTTCTCCCAAAGATAAGTCTGCAGAGCCTTGCTAAAAATGCAATTGATTAAGCATCAAGAAGAAAACATAACATTGGAGGTGTTTCCATTTCCTTCATATGGTCTTTTCGCTGCATATTATTAAACTGCCTGTAAAGATAATAAGCTTTACATAGCCAAAACGCCAATATCTTCAAGAAACTACTTTCACCCATGCAAATCTTATGGAGCTACTGACTACAGTTGAAAGCAAAAACACCCAGGACGCATATGATACATGACGCCCGCCATCAGCTTCGTCAAACTGGTAAAAAGCTCTTCTTTCAGATACTGATGCACTTTTTATGAATACAGAGGCATCAGCAACCTAATAACAAGTTAATCAAAAACTGATAGTATTCAAGTTTCTGTCACATACATTCTGAGCATTCTCGTCTCCCTAACTGATCTGAGAGGAGACAGACACTGGAATTGCATCTTCAAGTTTCACCCTAGTCCCGATGGGACCCTCAGAAACAGCAGCACCTTCTTTAGTACCCTCGTCCAAGAGAACCACTTGAGCAAAACTCTTCGACATGTGCTTGATGAAATCAGTGGGAATTTGAACGGTACTTCTATGCTCATTTTCTCCAACTACACCTACTGCAATCAGGCTGGCTTGCTGTCTGGCCTTCCGCTCTTGCATTGCCGTCTGCCGATCTTCATAAAAATCAAAATCATCTAGAATGGACATTTCCGTTTCATAATTCTTGAAAATATTTAACATCTCAATTCCCTGTTCCAGTTTTACCTGTGCATATAGGAGCAAATTCAGGGTTGTGAGCAAAGCTGGACACACCCAAAAAAATACCATGCTTAAAGATTGTAATACAAGTTACTTTTCATCAAATTAATTTTAAAACAGATCACATGGGGATATACCTCCTTGGGGGAAGGAGACCAAGGGTTAATAAAGGGGGAAAGCTAATTAAATGCACAGATTTAGGGTTTGTAAGACTAGAGACTAGGATTAAAGATGAAATGTAAAATCAAAATGAAAATAAGGGCACTTTGACAAAGAGCATCTCCAACACATTTTAGTAAGAATTCCAGGGATTTGGCTTTGCCAAAAATGTGTAAAGATAGCATCTACAAAACTTCACTTAACTTAATAGCCATAGGATTTAAAATAATAAAATAAAAATAAATAATGTCCAAAGACACAGGCATCCCCAATTTTGCAACTTTTCAATAGGCAGCTCACTGAATCACTTCAAGTATTCAGAAAACAAACTATGTAACTGAGTCTTAACTGGGTGATGGCTATTGTTGAAAATAAGAACTAGAAGCAAATTACTATATCAAATAGCGAAAGTATTTCAAAAAAAATTAAAAATACAAATTATGTCCAAAGACAGGCATATCCCCAATTTGGCAACTTTTCAACAGGCAGCTCACTGAATCACATCAAGTATTCGGAAAATAAACTATGTAACTGAATCTTAACTGGGTGATGGCTACTGTTGAAAATAAGAACTACAAGCAAATTACTATATCAATTCAATCATAAAAGGTGGGAGTTTTCATAAAGTGTCACCTCTTGAGTATCTCGACTATTAGTCACTGGCTTGTTATCATTATTCTCAAGAACAATGTGACGGAACTGACTGTTTGGGACATCCTTAATAACATGCCATTTGACAGTGAACTGCCCACTCCATTTGTCTTGCTGCCAGTAATCCACACTCTTGTCAAAATCAACAGGTCCGACCATTTCAGCCACCCCACAGAACTGAGCACTGGCATTGACCTGAGAATCGTAATAATATAAGGATAAAGTGAGCGATGATTCCATGAAGGTGAAAAGTGTAAAGGAAAAGGAAAAGATGAAACCAATAAATAGTATTCCTAAAAAGATAAAATATTTACCGAAAACAAGAGAAAAATTGGGCAGCTGTCATGCTTCTCTTTGGCTTCTTGATATGCAGCGTCTAACTTTCTGTTACCATTTGGTGTGCTAGCCCAGACACCGTATTTTATACTCTTGTGAACATTATCTTCACTGTAAGATTTGATGATAAAGAACTTAGCATCTTTATACTCTGATACAAAATCTGACCGGTTGTACGTTTCGTCCTGAACCTTGGTTGTAGGTGTATTAAGTTTAGTGCTCTCCACTGAGTTATCAGCAATGAGTTGTGCCTTTGGCTTAGACGCCCTTGGTCCTCGGTTCTGCTCACAAAGTATATCAAGGGGAGCATTACAACTGCATATTGGGCCGGTGCCTCTAACATGCCTCTTGCTATTCTCAAATGATAGAAAGCCTCGGTTGTTGGCTCCAAAACTGGAAAAGGATCCACTTCCAAGGCTGGAGCCCTGATTAAAGCCACTGGGAATATAGCCTCTGTTATAAGAGTTTGAGCCAGATCCAAAACCATACATAGACCTTGGGTGTTGAGAACCCTGAGATGATTAAAAGTCCATAAGTAATTAATTTCAGCAAGTTTCAGATGCGACTTCAGTTAAAATTGTTGCCACAGGTAGTGCAATAATAAAAGATAAGTTGTAGTTGAAGACTTGCATCACATGAAATGGAACATGACAGTGATCTAAAGGGTGCACTGTACACCTGACCTCCAACATTGGTAATACCCATAATTATTTAACTCCAGAAATTCATTCACTGTTGAGTTTTAGGTAATGAATAGTTGTACTCGGGGTTTTAACTAGAACTCACAAAAATTTCAGGTACTGATTTGGATTTCATTGGGTCCAAAGAAAAAAATAGTTTCCCTCGCAACTGGTCTTTTAAGTCATGGCTTACATATTTTACTAATATAGTGTACTGATATTATATTAAGTTCCCTTAAGATTTAGAAACACCACAAATCAATATTTCAGACTATGATGATATCAGAACTACGAGATGCATAGATGTTATCCGGGTACACCAATAGGAAAACAGAGAGCAGACAAAACCAACGCACACAAAAGCAATAGCCAATAGAACTACTGAAAATGAAATATTCAAGTAAATTACCTCAAAGATAAGACACCATAAGTTAATTTATGTTACCAGAGAATTCTAATTCTATAACAATTTATTCAACATGCTAGTTTGCTTCTGGTGAGTAAGTATAAGGATACAGTTAACTTCCATAATCTGATTTCAAGCCCCCAAAAGTTAAGTAATTCATAAATTCTATTTAAGTTTTTCAATAAAAGTGTATCAATTTTGACTTGCAGTAATATACAAGCTCTAACTTCCTTGAATACTTTAGTAAACAAGAACAACAAATTGATGAGATTTCAAACTAAGTCATTAGAAGATATGCACAGGTATAAGAACAAACCATTCCGACATTCTGCCCAAATGAGCCAAGTGAGCCAATTGGCTGTGGAGATACTGCTGGCGACAAGGGAGTATATGACCTCTGCATGTCCAAGGGTTTTGACCAGTCTGACCAAAGTCCTCCAGATCTCAATCCATCAAATCCTTGCTGCATATCATGATAACCAAAACTACCTGGATTTCCAGGAAAACTGCCGCTACCATAAGAGCCCGCTGGAGAATAACCAGGTCTTGGTCCAAAAAGCATGCTGTCACCTTGATGATCAATACTAACTAAGGTGGTGAGGTCTGACTGTGAAACTGGAGTCGGTGAAGTAATATATGGCATACTTGGAGGTCCTAGCTGCTGATAATAAGGTGGTCCTGAAAACGGAAATTGCTGGGTGGAATATAACTGTCCATCTCCACCTCCTGAAGGCATAGGTGTTGTGACCGGAGAGTAGGGCCCATATGGCATTTGCGGATTGTAGCTATACCCAGAATGATAGACAGGAGATGGATGATTCTCATTGTAGACACCCTAATGCAGATCAAGTATTGAAGAACATTACTAAGTAAACCAAAGAAAACAAAACATTTATATGTGAACGGGAATCCAGAATGTAAATGCACTCACAGGAGAAGTAATCTCCAAACCTTCCGAATTGAGGTATGGAGGATACTCGTCCCACTCACCAGTTCCATTTTCATAACCTATATCACACATGAGACAAATGTATGTAAAGTTACTTTCTATACGTGACAATAACAATCAACAACTAAAAAGGACTGCAACAAGAATTTATAACCTATATCACACATGAGAGAAAAATGTAAGTAAAGTTACTTTCTATACGTGACAATAACAAGCAAAAACTAAAAAGAACTGCAACTAGAATTTATAACCTATATCACAGATGAGAGAGAAGTTTATGTAAAGTTACTTTCTATACATGACAATAAGTCAATAACACAACTAAAAAGGAGTACAACCAGAATTTATTATTACCATTGCCTCCTTAAACAACTTTAGTTAACATAGCCACTAAACAATAATAGGTTTGCTATGAAATTTCAAAATTTCAAAATCTAAAATTTATATTCAACCTCCCAAAAGAAATACAAAGATTCTGATTGGACTACTGAGCCGAAGCACAAAGGAATATAGATTCTCCCTACGGTGCAGAATCACTGTATGTTAAGACCTAAAAATTTCGACTCGATCCAGCTGTGAATGGTTTAGTTTGGTGATATCAGTCCAGATCCATAGAACTATAAGAGTTTAAGACTAACCTCTATAGTAGAAGGCCTGCTGTGCCTGAGGGGAATACACATTAGGTGGAAAAACAGTGTGATCCCCACCTACGCCAAAAGAACCAGGTTGAGCTACTGCTTCCCTTGGATGACCTATTGGGCCAGCATCCTGAGAAGGATTAGGAGAAATTGACCTCTCATTTTTTGCTACAAGAGTCTGATAACATATAAATTGAAAATGGATGTCATGCAAAAGAGGAGAAAAGAAATAATACTAAAATTCAAATTATACAGTAAATGCAAAGGATCCGAAGAGCATTTAGTGGCATCAGAACTACCTGCTCCTTCATGGTATCAGGTTCAGCAGGTTTCTCTTCTGCATCCATGATCAGTACGCTCAGTGACTTAGAAGAGTCTTAGAAACACAGGGAGTACAAATTATTGACCAACCAAAGCAAAAATCGGGCATAGGAAAACTCGAAGCTATGAATATGTGCGCACATATCCACGCATGCACACCTATGCACCCATGATAAATAGAAGTACATGAATATATTTCATAGCCATGTCTGCAACAATTGCTTACTACACAGATTTTGAAAAACACTTTTGAAAGCAGTCAGAAATGGTTAGCTGGCTACTAATTAGCAATACGATTGTTACCAGAAGGGCCTGATAGACAAAAAGATATCAACTTAGGCAAACCTGCCACCGCTACGACCTTGACCTATCAACCTATGAACAACAACAATCATCGGAATAAGAATAGTTCATGGATACACAAACATAATGGACCATGCTGTCCATTTCTAAGAATCATGTAGGAAGCTATTAGCTAAACCCCAAATAGAAAAGTTCGCGACAATGAGCAATCAACTGATGTAGTACAGTTAGAAAATTTGACATCCTAAAGATCTTCAATTTTCAAAGAGGCACCCACACAGAGAACCTAAGCAAGCTCACACAGTATCTACCTATATATGTCCTTTTTTCCTAAGATTTTATACATCTCTATCACCCTATACTTCGAATTCAAAAAATTTGACACTTAAGTGGGTGCAACATCTAACAGCGGCAACTTACACAACCAGAATCCACAAGTAACTCACATGTGGCATTACCATCGACTACTTACTCTCGAATCCAACACTCCAGTCTAAACTACTGAAATGATTCCCTAGAATCACACATAACCATCGAAACCGCAGTCACACATAATCACCAAAAACCCCAGTATTCATCGAACATCGAAAACATAACAAAAATCAAAGCTTGCAACAATACCCAGATTCCAGATCTCCAAATCCACACAGTCACCCCACTCTAACACCAACCCAGATCAACACAAACTCACGAAGTCCCAATTCTCCAATAAAGTTACAAACTTGTTCATCTATTCTCATCACAAAACAAAACCCAAAACTTCATCGAACCCAATTCACCAACTTGACCAACAAATCACATCAAAACAAACCAAAACCAAAACCCTTCTGGGTACAAAAATTAAAGGCACCCAGAAAAAGCAAGAGCAGAATGAGAACAGAAATGAATTATGATATGGGGTTTGTTGTGGTTATTGACGTACCAGATGTACGATCTGTACCCTGCGGTTGGTTTGCCGCCATGAATCTCTAGTAAAGATCTTCAATTTTCAAAGAGGCACCCACACAGAGAATCTAAGCAAGCTCACACAGTATCTACCTATATATGTTTTTTTCCTGAGCTTTTATATATCTCCATCTATCTCACTCTTATAACAAAATTAATAATATTATTAATATGTATATTGACGATTTATTTACTTTGTACATATTAACATCAAGCTTTGTATTAAACTAGAATTTTGAATCATATTACAGTAAAAAAAATTAAATTAATATCGTTAAAATCTATTAATTTAAAAAGATATTAATTTATAAAAAAATCTTATTTATTTTATTAAATTTATTACAGATACATTGTTCAATAAGATATTTTATTCGATGTTCTATATTATTTAACGTACCATGTAAAATCGATGTATTATACAAGTTCACATGATGAACATTAAATAAACAACACATTATTTAAATAAACAAAAACTATAGTTACACAACACATTAGAAACACAAAAATGGTTTCTCATCTCAAAGGAGTTAAAAAATCAACGATGATTGATGAAATGCGTAAAATATTGTGTGAGTACTGTAAAGATAACCCAAGTAGCGCTCAAAAATAATTGCAACAGTGGGTTTTAGAAAAGTTCTACTTGTAAGTGAATCAAGAGACGATATCGAATACGATCAAGCGATTTACGAAGTATCTCACTGCTCTTGAAAAATGTGATGTTAAGCGACATAGAACAGCGAAATTCCCTGAGTTTGAGAAGACTTTGTACTGATGGATCATTCAATTTCAAAAACATGTAAATATGTTAGGAGAACTAATCATCGAGAAAGCAAAATAGTCATTCAAATTGATGTATCCTAAAAATACTCCAGATTTCCAGTTTTCTTAAGGATGGCTCGAGCGCTTCAAATCAAGACATGAGATAAAAAAATTATCGTCGTTTTGGAGAAAATAGATCAATTAATGTGGTGGACTTGGAGAGCAATTTGAAGCTCATAAGGGAGAAAGTGAATCAATTTGAGATGAAAGATGTTTTCAATATGGATGAGACGAGGTTGTTTTTAGACTACAATCGGATCATTCTCTTGCAACAAAGCAACTTGAAGGAAAAAAACAAGATAAGAAAAGACTTATATTTGTTATTTGCTGTAATGAGGATGGTTCAGAGAAAGTTCATTTATGGGTTATTGGGAAGTATGCAAAACCACGGTGTTTTAAGAATGTCACGCTGAGCCTGAGTTTACCTTCCTAAACCCAGGATAGGACGTGCGGGACTCATCCCAAGAGAGATTTACTCTTAATCCCCCTTGAGAAGGGATAACCCTTTTCCCAAACCATTTTTAACAGTCCAAACGATACCAGAATAGATCTCACAACCGGAGGTTATCCCGATTTCTGCATTTGAATTTCAAACTAATTACTTTAGAGAACCTATGGTCTAAATATTAATTGTGACTGCACCCGAATCCTGGTCAGGTTGCCTACGTACCCTCTACGCAGGGATCAAGCCACACGTAAATATCCAAAGGCAACCTTGTAATTATCTAAAACTGTTGAGGGCTTTATCATCTTTTTAACCTCAATGGCAGTTTTGTAAATATACAAATTTGTCAAGGGCATTTCTAAGATTTCAGTCCTAGTGACAGCCCTGTAAATAACCAGAACTTCCAAGGGCAATTTTGGCATTTCACATATGTGGTAAATGAGTAGAAATCCAGATCTATCGCGGTAAAAATCTAGGGATTTACCCCTTTCTACCTAGAACCACCCTAACCGGCCTACAATCCGGTTTTGACCCCTTTTTTCGGCCACCTCACTACCCTAACCGATCATAACCATAACCACTACATAATACCAATCCCATAAACACAAAACCAGTTCAAATTCCACCAAACCCAAACTGCCAAAAACCACCCAGTTTCAGAAACCTAACTAATCGAAGAAACTAAACATATAGGCTTAAAGAACTCGTTGAGGGGATCAAGATTCTTACCCCAAACCAAAGTTTTGGTGACCGGAGGCCGAAGAAACCTAGCCTGACAGTGAAGGGGCCGAATCGGATTTCTCGTGTACCTCACTGAAAGCAGGTTTATCAAGCACAGGAAAGACGAGCACAAGGGGAGGAGTCGATCAGGACCTGCCACGCGCGCAATCGTGGCCTGACGGCGGAGTACAGCGACGCTGAAGTCAGAGGAGGGAGAGAGCGTCTCCGGAGTACGGCGACGCTGAAGACAGGGTCTGACCGAGGTCTGACACGATCCCCTTATATA
Organism: Comarum palustre; assembly: GCA_951800085.1. NCBI lineage: Eukaryota > Viridiplantae > Streptophyta > Magnoliopsida > Rosales > Rosaceae > Comarum > Comarum palustre. The sequence goes on from OX637574.1 coordinate 9,095,343, forward strand.
AAGAGAAATAGATGGCCTGATCTCCTTCTCATTAAAATTCGACTGTCTAGATTGAATAAAAAAAAGTTACCGTGAACAGTAAATAGATATTTTGCTATTTACTATTTATCACACAATAACTATGCATTATCCAGAATAACTTCCGCATATGAACTCCGATTAATTAATAGGACATCCCCACGAGTTTGTACTAACGTACTCTACAACTTTTCCGAAGAAACTTTCCCCAAATTCTCGACTTATCGTAAAGTCATCTTTTTACGATAAAGTAAATAACATTTATTACTTCTGTAAACTAAATAAATTCATAATAAATAGCTCGTGGCTTCGGAAACTTTCCGGACATACCAGAGAACTCGTATTAACATAATCTACCCTCTCGGGACATTAATTCTATTTTCCTCCAGAATCGAGAATATCTCGATATTAAACTCGAATATTAAATTTGGGGAAACTACAAGTGTGGTTACAACCCTCTGTAATCTGTCTGGTCCCGATAAAAGGATAAATTTTAGGGCGAGGTGTTGCAAAAAATGTAAACTTTGATAGTCTGAACAGTATCGTGTTAACAAGCGAGCATGGATGACTGAAGTGTTATTTGAAGAACATGTTCGGAAACTCGATAAACGAATGGTTGCAGAAAAGTTCTCTTGCTTGTGGATAATTGTCCTGCTCATCCAAAAACCATTGAAGGGTTGGAAATGTTGAACTATTTTTCTTGCCACCAAACACAACATGAAAGATTAAACTTTGTGATGTTGGGATTATAAAATTATTTCAAGATGCATTATCGTCGTCGATTTTATCAGTCTTTTGGAGGGGTATGAGTTACAGAGCCAAATCCAGAGAAGATAAATGTTTTAGATGCAATGAATCTTGCAATTTTAGCTTGGACTATAGATGTTCATACAAATACAATTGCAAAGTACTTTCATCATTGGAAAATTAGGTCAACGTATATCATGGTTTCAGAGAATTTTGATGGACACTTAAATGACGAAGGAGCTCAAGAACTACAAAATGTAATCAAATGGTTGAATTATCGTAATGCGATGGACGTGGAATACCTTTTGAACTACCCTGAAGAAAATAATTTAACTACAAAGTTGTTGATAAGGAAGGAGATTATTGTGAGCGTCATGGAAACTAATCAACATGATGAAGTTGAAGATGATAGTTCAATTATGGAGCGACCGTCATAATTGGAAGCTCTTAAAGCAGTGATGACATTGAACAAATTTTTGATGCACCATGAGAAAACAACACCACAAGTTCTTACAATGATAAGAAAAGTTCGTGATGAGATTCAAGGTGACCTCAATTTCAAGAAAAAACAAGTCACAAATGAATCATTCTTGATCAAGTCTCTATAAATATGTAATAAATTATATTGGGGTCTATGTGAATTCTCGTATTTGTATTATCTTATAAATTTAGCAAATTATTAATTTACCACGTTGTCCCTAACTTGAGACCAGTAAAAATTATTATTTTAGCGAGCTTATTAATTAATTGAGTATTAATTAAATGAGATTTTACTGTATGTGTGTGTGTTTGAATTTTTTTAGTGTTACAGTTACACTTAATTCTCTCCTTACTTTTTTGTTTCACATCTCACGCGTTAAGCTTTTTCCTATATGTTTTTTTTTCTTTTCTTATTTCCAACATTTGTAATTCTCTGCATTACGTGTAGGTGTGAATTTTCTAATTTTTTTTACTATTATAGTTATGCTGAAAGTTTGATTTTCCTCCTCACCTTTCTCTCCTAATTCTCACGTTTTAAGATTTTTTTTCTTTTTGTTTTTCTCTTATTTCTAACATTTGCAATTACTAATTCATCATTTATCTGTTAGAACACACATTTTTAAGTTTAATCAATCAAAGGTATTATAGAAAGTTCAAAAATTTGACTATTGACCAAAGTCAAAAAAGCTTTCTGACTTTATTAATACTAGTCTTTTACCTATGTGTTTGAACGGACTCACAATTTTTATAAAGTAGTTATTTCTCCAGTTATAAAACCTACTACCCATTTTTCTCTCATTAATTTTATTTTTTATTATTTACCATATAGTAACTTTTGTTCTTAGTATCTAAAATCAATGTAATATGGGTAATATTGTCATAACATAATGTGATGATTTTGTTAAGCTTCCGGCTTTATTATAATAATAGAAATTTATAAATTTATTAATACAAATAATAAAGAAGAAAATATTAGGTTTTTTATTAAATAATTTTATAGAAATTCATTTTTCAACACTTTCTACTACAGAAGTCCACCATTGTTTCAGGAAGAAGAGATTTGGAAAAAGTGTTTGTTCATTCATCGATAATGAAAACCTATTTATAGGCATTACAACAATTATCTCATAGGATCAATCACACTTATCTAAACAGAATGTTATTCAAGTAAACAAAAGAACATTTCAAGTGTTGATCTGGTAAACAATTGAATAGGTCAAGACACATCATCCTTGAACACCCCCTCTTATGTCGTTTACCTAGTACAACATGATGTTTTTGGTGTTGTCTCGTTAAAAACCTTGTCAAGTAAAACAAAAACCTCATGGGTTAAACAAAAACTTGAACGAAGGGAAAAAGAGCACAAGCACCCACTATAATTATATATAGCATGTGACGTAGACTCCCTCTGATGTCTACAGAACAACTCCTCATAATTGGTAACTCAATCTTGGAGTTCAGATAAACGAAGCATTCTAATGCTCTCCACATGTTTCTTAAATGTAGATTTGGGTAGAAACTTGGTAAACAAATCTGCTACATTATCCTCAGAACTCACCTGGTTTATATGGATATTCAAAAACTGTTGCTATTGCTGATTATAAAAGAACTTCGGCGAGATATGCTTAGTAGTATCACCCTTGATGTAACCCAACTTCATCTGCTCAATGCAAACCGCATTATCTTCATAGATGCAAGTAGGTTCAGTCGTAGTGGATGTTAGTCCACTAGATTCTCGAATCTGTGTCACTACAGACCGAAGCCAATTACATTCTTTAACTGCTTCATGTAGTGCGATGATTTCAGCATGATTCGAGGAAGTAACGACAATGGTTTGCTTGGTTGGTCACCAACATATCATTGTATTCCCAATCATGAATACATAACTAGTTTGAGAATGTCCTTTATGCGGGTCAGATAAACACCCAGCATCAGCAAATCCAATCAACACATTATTCAGTGTCTTAGGATAGGGGAATGGTCTGCCGATCCTAGATGGGATCTTTTGTTCTCTTGTTTCACTGTAGGGATAAAACATACCCAAGTCAATGGAACCCTTCAAATACCTGAAGATGTGCTTAACACCATTTCAATGATGATGCGTTGTTGCAGAGCTAAATCTAGCTAACAAGTTCAAAGAGAATGTTATGTTTGGTAGTGTCCATTGAGCTAAATATAACAAAGCTCCAATTGCACTAAGATATGGAGTTTTAGCTCCTAGGATCTCTTCATCGTCATCTTTCGGACAAAACGGATCCTTTTCAATATCCAAACTTTACATAACCATAGGAGTGCCAAGAAGATATGCTTTGTCCATATTGAATCTTCTGAGTATCTTTTGGACATAAGCCGACTGGTGAATTAGAATCCCAGTCCCTCGATGCTCTAGTTCTATGTCTAGGAAAAATCGAGTCTTCCCAAGGTCTTTCATCTCATACTCGGATTTTAAGTTGCTAACCATCTCACTCATCTCATTGAGAGTATCGATGCTATTCAGATCATCAACATAAACTGCTACAATTGTAAATCCAAAACTTGTTCTTTTTATGAACACAAATGGGCACAAATCATCTTTTTGTATCTCTTCCCAATCAAATAGGTCACTTAGACGAGTATACCACATTCGTCCGGATTGTTTCAATCCATATAATGAACGCCTCAATCTGATGGCATAAGCACTCTGTGGTTTAGAGTCACTTGATTTGGGCAACGAAAGGTCGTCAGACACTTTCATATATATATATATATATATATATATATATATATATATCTGTATCAAGATCCCCATAGAGATATGCAGTAATCACATCCATTTGCTGCATGTTAAGTTTTTCGGACACTACTAAACTAATTAAGTAACGGAAAGTAATGACGTCCATAACGGGAGAATACGACTCCTCATAATCAATCCCAGGGCGTTGCGAGAATCCTTGCACCACAAGTCTAGCTTTATATCGCATGACTTCATTCTTCTGATTACGTTTTTTAATAAAGACCCATTTATGTCAAACAAGCTTAACATTTGGTGGGCATGGCACAACCGAACCAAAAACTTACCTTTTCAATAGAGAGTCTAGTTTGACCTAGATTGTATCTTTCTATTTCGGCCAATCTGCTCTACATTGGCATTCTGCAACAGAACGAGGTTTTATTTCATCGTCGTCAATAATCATCTGAGCAACGGAATAAGCAAAAACATCATCAATAAACATCAAAGACCTATCCATAAGAAAGCACACACTTGTGCAATTTAACGAGATTTCTTTGTTCTCTGACATCAACATTGATTATGAGGCATCCCCTAGAGACTCTAATGTCGATTCATGGACATAGCTATAATCAAAGACAATTTCATGTGATGGATTCACAGTATTGATGATGAGCAGATCATTGTGTGCCTTGATGTCTTGCTTGTTCCACGGCAAGACATCGGTTAAACCTTTCTTCGGTCTCCCCCTTTTCTTAGAGGGAGCCGAGGCCGTAACCACCCCTCCAACATGGGCATCAAGTATGTCGGCAATACCGGCAGTGCCTAGCCCGAGTGTGGCTATAACTTGTCCAATTTTTGGGACTTCTAACTTTGTATGAATGTTTGCAGCAGGTATAGATGATCTTGTCACTTTCGCAATATCAGTAAAGGAGTCAGACATCGAGTCTGCAACTTTCTCAAGATCGAGAATTCTTTGCACTTCAATCTCACTTTAAGATGCGCGAGGATCATAATGAGACATAGTCGGGACAAACCATGATAATTCCTGCCGTTTAATCGGAACATTACCATTCCTCTCTCCCCCTAACGGCGGGAAGTATGTCTTGTCAAAGTGACAATCTGTAAATCTTACAATAAAGAAATCTCCTGTCAAGGGTTCTAAATAGCGGACAATCGTTGGTTCTTCATAGCCAACATATATACCTAGTCTTCTCTGAAGACCCATTTCGTACGTAGTGGAGGCGTAATAGGCATGTAAACCGCACAACCAAAAATGCATAAGTGTGAAATATTATGCTCATATCTAGTGATCAACTAGTACACACTGAATGGTTGGTTGGCAACAGGTCTAAAACGAATAAGCATAGCTGCATGTAAAATTACATAACCCCATATAGATATAGGGAGATTGGTACGCATCACCAATGCCCGAGCCACAAGCTGTAACCACTTGATTGTTGCCTCTGCAAGACAGTTCTGAGAATGAACATGGGGAACAAGATGTTCAACTTCAATCCTAATAGATATGTAATAATCATCAAAAGATTTTGACGTAAACTCTCCTGCATTATCCAATCCAATAGACTTGATTGGGTGATTAGGGTGGTTATGAGACTCCGCACGTGTTAGCCGTGGTTAAAGACGAGTTACTGAGGTTTAAGTCACATTCGGTAACTTCGCGAGTGAACGACTACGTACATTTTCGAGTTTTTAAAAGTTCTCCAAATACTGATTTAATGACTCGATGTCATAGTACGTGTCGACATGAGTCTCCCGGTATTTTCAGATTATTTTTCGGAGCTTCGGTTAATTTTCTATGAATTTTTGAAGTTTCCGGTAACTTTTAATTATCAATCCGTTAAAAAGAGTTTTTACCATTTCAACTTTTACTTTTTACCTTCTTTAAATCTGGACTGTTGGATCTATTCCAGATTGAATCTCAGCCGTCAATTTTTCTATAAATAGAGGTGAGACCTTTGACCGAAGTCAAAGATCCCACTTCGGGTCAACCCTCTCCCTCTCGACACTCTCCTCGCTCTCTCTGCTTCCGCCATGCTCGACGCTTCCTGGCCGCCTCCGGCCACTGCTCGACGGCGCACCTATCTTTTTCTCTTCCTCTCTTTCTCCTCTGCAAAGCCCAGCCCTTAGTTTCCATTTTCATCCACAATCGAGGGAGATCGGAGGAGGAGGAGGAGCGACTGTGTTGGCCGGACTCCAGCGTTCCAGGCGATGACTCAACCTTCGACTGGTATGGTTCGTCTCCTCTCACCTTCCTCTTCATCTTCATAGCCTTAGATGTTCGATTCGAGACCCTAATCAGAAATCCCCATTTCACTTTTTTATTGTTTTTTTAGGGTTTTTCGTTTTTGCTCCGACGACCGTGTTCTTGGAGTTCTGGTGAGCTTCTCAAGCTCAGGTGAAGCTAGAAGCAACGGATTAGGGCTGAGGCTGGGCTGTTGGAGGCAGCCGGTGAGGTTCTGGAGCAGCTGCAGTGGTTTTGGGGCAGAGTGGAGGTGAGCATCGAGTCTTGGACGAGCAGAGGTGAGGAGGAGCGACTGCTTATGGATTTGGCGAGCAGAAGGATGTCTGGGTTCGAATCTTAGGTGAATAGAGGGTAAAGCTCCATTCCCTTGTTTTGTTTAGCTACTGTGTTGTTTGGTTGGATGTTGATCTGATATTATTTTGGTGTTGTTTTCTTTGTCTGTTTGTCGTAACTTGGTGACGAAGAAAACGGGGAAACTCCGACTAAATTCCGGCAAGTTGACCGGAATCCGGCAAGAGATTCCGGCAAGTTGCCAGAATCCGGCAAAGAATCACGTGATGCAGTGAAACCAGCAGAATGCCGAGGATGTAGTCTTTTGATCCCTTCAAATGTGTTGTTTCCGTTTAATAGAGTTAAAGAGTCGTAATCGGAGTTTACGTAAGAAAACTACAAAAACGGAAACGTACCGTAATTTGGGGAACTTTCCATTTTAGGAAACTTTCTAAGTTTGGAAAGCTACTAATTTGGGAAACTTTCCATTAAAGGAAAGTTTCCATCTTGGGAAAGTTCCATTTTCAAAAAAACGGTTAAGTAAAGAATTGAAGTTTAACGAAGTTTGACACAATTTGGTTAAATTAGTAAAGTGTTGAATTGTTACCGATAAATGATAACTGGAATTTCTAAAAAATGTCAAGTTGACCGTTCTAAGTAAAAATTGGTTTTTCACGTAAATAGGTAAATCGACTCTTGGTAAATAAATTAGTTAGTGTGACACGTTGGGTGTCCATAGTAATTCAATGAATTATTATGTGACACACTAACGTCATTAAAATGGTAAAGGAAAGTTCGGAAGTTAAGTCGGACTTCCGGTAAATTGAGTAAAGAGTCGATAACCGGAAAGGCAAGTCAAAAAGGTTAAAGTACCATAAAAAGGAATTGGTTGTTCAACTTAATCAATGTGGACATTCCTGGTCAAATTAGGAATGCTGAGGTCTGTTGACTGTTATTGTTTCTTGGTTGCTAAGCTACTTTAATTCTGCAGTGATTATTGGACGAGGTAGCTTACGCGGTAACCTCGGCTCACCAAGGCAGTTCCTGGAAGCCTGGAGCGTACATAAGGAACAGCTATTCCAGGTAGGGAATCTGAACCCCCTTTGGTAGTGGTTTTGTATATATATGAGAAAGTGCATGATTTTGTATGCTCATGGTCGATGCCTCGGGAAAGTTTTCTTTATATTAAATGATAAATGAGTTATGATTGGGCCAAGAAAACCCGAGGCTAGACGTAAAAGATTTTTATACGATGATGTGATATGTTGAGCACCGTTGTCCTGATTTTCGGTGTGTGACCTGAGAGTGGCAGGACCTAGTATTTAGACTACGCTTCCCACGGTGTCGATGACCGTGAACCTCCGGAGGGGCAATACCCTGTTTATTTTAATTATCCCACTTACGCTCGTCTCATATAGAGTCAAGCGAGACGTAAGCGCGGTGTGCTGTTACATGAGATTTGTTGGGCATTAGCAGTAAATGGACACTCTCGCTACTATTTGTCTTCAGACGCATAGGTAGTTGGCCTCGGTTTGCTGTATAGACAAACCCGGGATTCGGTCACAGAGATTCGTGAAGCTCTGCAGGCTGTATTGTTCATTGAGCGCTCTGGGCCCCTGTTTTAGCATACTGCACTGTTTTCCCGAAAGATATGAAATGATGTTTTTGTGTGCCAAGGATTTTCTAAATGGTTTTATTAAGAGCTCAAATCTATACGTATACATATATGGTTTTATGGTTTTCAAACCTATCATTGGTGGGCCTATATGTGAGCACGCGAGGACGATGCTCACCCCTACAACATATTGTTTGGAGGTACTATGACGGGATAGATAGAGACAGCTGTATGTGTGGAGCCTCATTCCTTACTCGATGTTTGGTCCAAGTGTACTCCCTATTCCGGTTTTACCCTTCGAGTCATATACCAGAGCATTTGACATATATATAGTAAAGGTGTCATCCCGATTTGTTAACCATGTTTTATATTTTTATTGTTGTCGCTAAAGTTTTTAATTGACCTCTTTATTTTGACCACCTTCTGCGAAATTAGAAAAACTCTGATGAATGTTTTAAGAATTTCATGTGGTGCCACTCAAAGTTTAAAGTTTAAATTTTATTTTATTTACTAAAAAGCCTACGACTTTAGGTTAATAAGTTGTTGGCACGTCCTTCAGACGTGTTGGCTTCTTATTGGTTTAAATTCGTGGCTACTGTAGTTTTCCCTCCCGGGGTGCTACAGTGGTGAGCCTTGAGCTTTATAATTTGAGCCATGAGCTTAGAAAATGCAGCATTTCTTGTGGATATCAAAGCGACGTGTGACCAACACATCGATGCATCAACCAAAACCATAAAGTATTGAAATGATCTGCACTCTGGTTTAATAGGTCCACAAATGTCACTTTGGATTCTCTGTAAGAATGAGATGTTTTGTTTTGTGTTTACAATAAATGAGGGACGTGCCTGCATAGAGACCTGTGAAGGTCGTGACTTCACATGTGGCGGCATTAAGGCCAAGCCCTTGCCATGACTATTCACGGTACTACTACCATTTTATGTGGCTATATGTGTTCCCACATGCTTAAGTGCTCTGAAAAATGAATGACCGTGTGAATTTTTATGGATATAGATCATCATATCACATCTAGGATGTCCCAGACGATCGTGTCAAAGGTTATATGAGTCAGAATCACAGAAGTTATAAACAACTACATAGGATTCAATAATCCGAACTGTAGTAATATATAAATCACTATTTTAACTCATTAGTTTCTCTAATATGCTTTTGCGGCCACATTTATTAGAGGTAATACACAAAAACTCTTGATCATTCTCACCGTGATTTTCCAAGTGAAAACTGTTAGCGCTAATGTCTTTAAAACTTAACAAGGTTCAATTGGCCTTTGGCTCGTATAAGGCATTCATGACATGAATCTTTGTGTCATTTGGCAATAAGAATTGTGTTCTACCTCGCCCTTGTATAACCGGCGATGAACCAATCATAGTTGTCATAGAGAATTTGTGTGGCACAAAATCCGTAAATAATTGCCTATTCCGCAAAATAGTGTGGGTAATCCCACTGTCTGCCAGACACTCAATTTCACCATGAGACATCTATACAATAATGTAAATTAATTAGTCTTTAATTCAAGACATGGAGAACACTCAAAATCACATAAAGAAATTACAAGGGATTGTGATCAAATTGTGATCCCCTATTGAATGCATAAAGAATTTCCGCGCAGAATGATCTTTGCGCACTAAAATAGTCATAACTTCACCATAAAAGTAGCTATCAATGAACCACAAAAAGATTTGAAAACTAGACTCACAGAGTTTTCGAACCATATATAGCTCACATTCTAGTTCCTTCTAAACTGTTCACAAAGCTCGTGTGAAGTTGGTTGTCCAGAAAGGACATATTATTGTTTTTCACAAAAAAAATAAACTTCTTGCAATTCTAACCATTCATGCATTGTAAGGGATAATAAAATTCTTAACCATTCTTTAAACAAGAAAACTGAGTAAAATTTTATTAATGCCAACTTAGTACATCAAGGATGTTCTTATCCATAAAACAACTTAAAAACCAAAGTCTGAAAACATGACTAATGCCATAAACAAGAACTAGAACAAAGCAGAAATAATAAACCGTCTAATGCATAGACTAATCAAAATCCGGAGTGTCAACATCATTGAGAGTGACCATACTCTTGGACTCAAAATCTGCTATAGTGAGGTTAGTGTTGTGCTCAACCTCATCGTTCTCATAAACCTAGAACAGACAAGATACTACAAGTGCACACACGGACACACAACACGACTACCACACAACTCATGTGGGGACTTATTACCGACAAAAAATCATAATAATTAACCAATAACAACAAAAAGTAATGAAACTTAAAATAAAAGGAAATTGGGCCAAGATCACAAATCCAGATCCAACACCCACTTAGCCCAATCAAACATTGAAGTATACATTTTTGACCTAGCCGCCTTCCCGCAAGCTGAACCCACGCCATCCGAATGCCGACGTCGAAGCTGCCTCAACGATCCAACCCAACTCATCGCTCCACTCTTCTGACCTCCCTAGCACCCCAACAATCGAAGCCGCTCGTTGCCACCCATTGTGATCAGAAACCAGATCGAGTCATGTCGATCCGATCTTAACCACCCAAATCGGATCTTCCCACCACACGGCGGCGCCGCCTCGTGTTGCATGCCTCTTGCTCGTCGGGAGATCGATCCAAGCCCGATCCAGAATTTGAGTTCAAGTTCAGCGGCCTCTCTTTGCATTTGGACAACGATTTCACCACGCATCATTCACTTCGATCGGGCTTATTCTTTGGACACGAAGACACCGTTTGATCCACTCTAGGCCGTCTGACAACGACGCCGAGAAAGGCGTGCCGCCGGAGGATCGCTTTCTCTCTGTTTTCTCTCTCAAAACATTATTTTAGACTTGCGGGTTCAGGGGTCCTTTTTGTTTCAGAGTTAAAATTTTTAGATCACAAATCAATGATCATGGATCTAACTGGTCAACAAGCAAAAAAGAAACAAAGAAAAACAGAAACTACTGATCACTTGATTTACTACATAAAACTTGTATGTATTGATGCATTATGACACCATAGACTTTGTTGATTGGTAATGTGAGAAGAAATGTATGAAATTGTAACCAAAAAAATAGATAGCGGAACATCTGAGTTTGCCATAATAAGTGAATCGGAAGAAAGACTCAACTCCATTAACATCTGAGTTTGCCATAACATCTGAGTCTACAAACAATGCAGCCATTAACAACCTCTGTCAAACCTTTAATAAGCCAGAAAGCCATTCCAACTGTTTAACATCAAGCACCAAAGTTGCCAGAGATTTCCGAGAAGTACAATTCAATTCCTCAAGGGGGGGACCAAAACCTTTCTTCTTGGCATTGTTTTATCCAAGATCCAATACTAGGTTTGAACCATAGCACCATAGCTTCCCAATTCTTTTCCAAATTGGCCTTAGAAAGCTCCCCAAGCTTTTAAGACGTAATTCCGTACTTTCACAAAACTGCTTCTATCAAAACCACCACTGAGCAAAATCAATTCTATAGATACATTGATGAATGTTACACATGTAATAAAAAGTTTATAGAAAATTTTTGCAGTCCTGTAACAGTTCTCAACAGATAGGTTCGATGTTCTATTGTATGTTGGGGAAATCCGTTTCCATGTTATGCTTTTTACTAATGGAAAAAAGAATCCCCTGCCTAATTGTTTCTGCCTTTTCAAGTTTAGCAAATGTATGGTGTCCTGCAGTATGAGTTTCATATAAAAGCATCCATCGGCTTTGAGCTAGATGATACATTATCGCTCAGTTCCCGGCCCTTGGTTTCAAATGGGAAAAGCACTACACATATTCCTGAAAGAAGAATTACAACCTCAAACAGCAGAATGGATGCTGTTTGATGACACCCATGGACCAAAGCTACAGCCACAAGAGGACATATCATACCACCTATTCTTCCCATTGCGCTTCCAACTCCAACACCAGTTGTTCGGACTGACGTTGGGTATATCTACAGTACATACAAAAATTCAAACAAAAGAAATGGAGATTAAATACTTTGTAGTTGGTAGCAATTCTAAACCATTTTCTTGGATAAGCACACAACTTCATGCTTCAAAAAAAGGTCTTCCCAAACCCAATTTCTTAGTTGCAGGGTTTCTTGAGATGCTTTTAATCAATTATGTGTTCATTGCTTGTTAGAAAAAAGATGATAAATGTTTTCACAATTTACCTCAGGAGCATATATGTAGACTATCGTGAAGGTTGCCGTGATGCATATACGAGCTCCAAACAGAAGGGCAGTGGTCAAGCCCTCAGGCTGAGGGACTACCAATGGTAGTAGAAAAATGCAGCACAGGAAGAACATGCCTGACATCGAAAGCTTACGACCCAGTCTGTCCACCGTGGCAGCAGATATGATCAGCCCGGGTAACTCTTCATTCCAACCCAAATTTAAATGTCAGTCAGCCATCTGGGAGAAACCATTTCTCTCTGCCTACTCTAATAATTTCCAATACTAAAATTAGTAGATAGATTTACCTGCAAAACTAGCGATGAAAATATTTCTGTAGTTGATATCCTGTGACGTGACTGACTTTACTTCAGTTGGCACACATTGGCTATGTCCATTCAACTCAGACGTCAGAAGTACCAGGCCATAATATGAAAAAGCATTCCCAAAAAATACTACCCATAAAAGCAAGGTAGACCTGACTAAGTTTGGGGAGAGAAGCATTAACAGTGAAGAGATGCCCCCCATATTAGAATCCATTTCCTTGGGACTCGCATCTTCATTTGTCCTTGGAGAGATTAAACTTGTATCTTCCGAAGGGGTACTCTTTTCAGATAACTCTATTGTTAAATCTGAAACAAGAATTCCAGAAGGGAGTTTTGATCCATTCAGTCTTGCTACTTTCTCCAAAATAGTGATTGCCTCAGTTGTTCTACCTTTTAAGCATAAATACCTTGGTGATTCAGGTGCTACCCAATAGAATACAAGAAGAAGTGAAGAAGGGAGTGCAGAGAGTGCAAGTAGCCACCTCCAACCCAGTGTTGGCATGACAAACTGCAAAGAACAGAAAGCAGGATGTGAAGAGATCAGTGTTGTATTATTTTTTGTGTTTTTTATGAGGAAAACCAATCTTGCCACATGTGCCAGCCATACAATCCCGAAAAGAACACACTAGAATTATCTGCATTTTACCTGTATATCTGAATATAAGGAAAGGATCTACTTAACAAGCTTGTGCTCAACTAGCTATTCACCAAATGACCAAAACGAAATAAGATAAGAAATATGCTAACTGATGAAAGTTATCCAAAGTTTGTGGAATGACCACAGAAGATAGAATGCACAACTACTTTATACTTGCATAGTAAATATTTTTCCAAAGTTTTTCCTCCTTATTCATTTTCCTTTGGTCACGATTTTGATACATTCACATGAAATTTTCTTTTGCCTGCCTAAATATTCAAATAAAATTTCTGCTGGTTACATAATGATTCATTACGAAAAGCAGAATACTGTCATAAAAGAGCCAGATTCCAAAAGCTCTTGAGAGATTGGATCCCATATGCAAGAAATTCAATATCAGATTCAAATTAAAAAGGTTTTACAACAGAATATAGTAGAATTGGTGTAAATGCTCAACTATCAGATAACGTAGTCAAAAGCATACCCATGCAAGTGAAGCCTCAAGAATTGTTCCAACAGTCCAGAATGCTGAAAAGACAACCATCCAGGTGCCTCTGCTAGGAGCAGGAATGAACTCCAAAAACCAGGATGACAGTACTGGACCACCTCCCAAGCCAACACCAACCAAACAACGTAGAATGAGCAAGGATGTATAATTTGGGGAAAAAGCACTTAGAAAACCAGCACCAGATGTAATCGTGGCTGTAATGAGGAATCCTTTCCTGAAAAACAGACAAAAAAACCAGTATGGTTGTTTATTAGGAAGCTCGGTGCAATCAAAATCACAGGAAACTCTACAACAAGGAAAGATTTCAGGATGCAAGACAGCAACAATAGAAGAGAAGAAGTGCCTTGGAGACACTACATATATCAATGGCAAGGAGTATGGATCAGTACTAGCAAAATATCAACAGTTCTGAGAAACTTTTAAATGATTTATAGTTGTATTTCTGAAGGTCTCAGCTTGTAGTTAAGCATTGAATCTTTAACTTTCACAAAATCTAGTCTTACATTTTTCATGACATTTACACAACTTACAAGTAAACAGAACAAAATCCCATACCACTCCCTGAGTCACCAACCACCTCAGAGAATACTTTTATCATTGTTTGCGATTAATCTAGATTTGTACCTATCATCAAAACCTGGTGGTAAAGGGAAACATGCAAGGCATTCAAACTATAGGTGGATCCATGATGCAAAATTATACATAGTCAATTAAAAGTGGTTTATAGAATCATATTACGTATTACAAGGCACCACTTTCCTCCAACATATCACACATCAAAAAAATTATTCAACACTGATAAATAAACAAAACAGAAAACTTGCAAGGAAAAAGAAAAGTGCCTACCTACGTCCATAGTTATCTGAGACAATGCCCCATGAGTATGCTCCAACCAGCATTCCAGTAAACACCACACTGGTTATGAAACTTTCTTGTTTGGAAGAAAGACCCCAAGAAGACTGAACCGCTGGTCCTACAAACGAAAGTAGCATCATCTCCATTGCTTCTGAGATCCAACCCATGCCGGCGTAAGAAAGCACAAGAAGTTGGAACTTTCCAAACCCCATGGAGACAAGAGCGTCATCCACAGTGTATTCCTGGCTTCCATCTCCCATCTACGAGAACAAGAATTTTTCACCTAAATACTCATATCATGAATAATATTTTCTCACAAAACGCTTGACAAGATAGTTACATATTATTAGTCACTTATTCAAGGACCATGAAGAACTTGTAGGCTTGTAGCCGCTACTAACATCAAAATCCCGAATAACTAAACAACTAAAAACATAACTAAACACTAACTAAATACTGAGAATTAGTATATCTGATACCAATACTAAGGTTATAAGCTAAATTTCTCATTTGATCATATCGCCATTACTTTCCGGAAAGATACCACATTAGTGACATTACTTACTGAACATCAAAGTTTATGAATCCAAAAACTCAGCTAATTACTCTTGATATTTTCTAAACAGGTCTTTGAATTTCAATTGCAACTTCCCTCAGTGATGGTATATATCTTCTGGCTCACCTTCTATCCTTTTTAACACAAAATTTCATTTCTTTCATATGAAATTCGAAAAGATTGATCATTTGCAATGTGGGTATGAACAGGTAAATCCAAAAAGACAAGAAAATGAAAACCCAAATCACCAAAAGATGATATAAACAGATCCGATCAATCCCGAATTGCTGGAACAAACATAACCAAAATCGCCATTGAAATGAGAAGCTAACCTGCAGTTCAGAATGAAGGAAAGATCTTCTTCTCCTTGTTGTTGGGAAGAAGATTGGGAATCAAGAAAGTAAAGAAAGTCAAAATCTTGACGGCTAAATGTAATTCAAGATGGATTTTTGTGTTGATTCTGGAAAAAGGAGGGGTTTGGGTACGAAAGCAACAAAAAAGGATGAATCTTTGATTGAATAAATGAGAGTGAAGCAAATGTTGAAGATGAAATTGTGTTGAATGTCTTCTGTTGTGGGGTTTGACGGCTTCTTCGGCTTCCCGCTTCCTTCCAATGTCTTCTCTCTTTTGACTTTTCTTTAGTACACTTTTTTTCTTGTAAAAAGTAAGAGGTTATATAAAAGGTTCATTGTTTTGTACTTCAAAAAAATAAAAACGTAGTCCTAAAATCAGAAGATTTTGTTGATTCATTTCTTTGCTAGATCGAATTGATATGTCATTGGATTAACATCATGTATCAGAATGGTATGTAAGACAATGTGTACCTGACGTGAGAGTTCTCTAGTTCGATCATTGTTAAGTGAAAAACACCTAATGAGAAGGAGATTTGACCTTGACTTACTCTAATCTCCGGAATGGTAGTCCAATCTCGCCCACAATTTTTGTAAAAAAAAGTAAGCTTACCTTAGATCAACTTTACCAGACTAACTATTTTAACTTATCAATTTTAGAGAGTGAGTTTAGTTTTTATCAGTTTTAATAGCTTCGGCAGACTAGTTATTTTTTGAGAGTGACTAGCTATTTTAACTTTAGTTATCTCGCTAGCTAATTATAACTAGCGAGATGAAACTCTCTATAATTTATGTTAATTCATACTATTCATTTTATGTATTATTAAAACACATTTAAATTAAATTTTCTTTTTTTAATCAATAATATAAATCAAACTTTTGTTGAAATAGAGAGTAGAGTGGGGTTGTTTTCGGGTCGGTCCAGAAAAAACGAACCAGAGCCCGAACCCAGAATTTTTCAGGCCGGTCCAGGTATCTTTCATGCGAAACCGATAATTTTTGGGCCGGTTCGGGTCAGGCTAATTTCAGGTCAAAAAAATCAAAAGTTCAAATCTAAATTTACTAATAAATAAGATTTGTAGAACACATTTTTTGATTATAAAACGGACACTACCAAAACAACTACTTTAGCCGACGAAAAAATTCCGTCGACTAAGAAGTCATCAGGCTAAAGGTCGGCCAAGACTTTAGCCGACGAAATTATTGTTCATCGTCGGCTAAAGTCATTTATTTAACTATAGCCAAGGAATTTTAGTAAAATTCGTCAACTATAGTTATTTATTTTATTTTATTTATTTAACTTTAGCC